>JAJHZJ010000353.1:3098248-3545632 GCA_023548195.1 Bettongia penicillata ogilbyi
ATTATTTAAACTATTGATTTATAAAGGCATTTTCTGGTGGATATTGCATATGATCCTAATGCATTCTATTAATCTGGCTTCTTAAGTTATAAATGCATTAACTTTATCAAAAAAGGTGGTAAAACTATGCCAATGACATATCATTAGGAGAATGTCACTCTATATTGACTGGGTGATATTACAAGAAGTTACACAAAAATTTTCCAAATAAAAGGAGTCATCGGATCTGGGAGGACTACATGGTAGGAAGGCATAGTTTTTAATGTGAATTTCTACTTTTTCAGAAGTATTTCTTTTTCTGATGAATGCTAAATAGAAAAAGAAAAATAGGAAGTTGAAGGAGTTAAGAATAGGGCAGATTCTTTCTAAACTTGGAGTTGGAGAGATAGATGCCTAATTTCCAATTTGATTTTGCTCTGAGACTACACTACAATCAAATTTTAAACAAAAAAAAGTTTGAGAGGAGAAAGGGAGGAGGAAGAAAGTTATATAATGGAAGATTAAATGATTACTAATATCTTAAAGTTGTACTTAAAACATTTGAAAAAAGGAATCAAGTTAACAATAGAAATTTTGGCAGCCATGCATTTTGGCAAATGCTGCATATTTTATTTTAAAGATGCTGAAGTTATTAGAAATGAAGGGTTTATCTATGTGATATGGGACACAAGAGCAAAATTTCTTTCTTTACAGACTGCACAGGGACAACTTGAGGACTTAGAGCAATAACCAGAATTTTAGAAATCTTTGATGTCATCTAACCCAGTTCGTGCCAGCCAACCCTTACCTTTGTTACTTCTGTCCAGTCATATCTGACTCATCTGAAGATTTCTTGGCAAAGATACTAGAGTGCTTTGCCATTTCCTTTTCCAGTTCATTTCATAGATGAGGAAACTGAAGCAAAAGGATTAAATGACTTGCCCAGGATCACATAACTAGTAACTGTCTGAAACCATGTTTGAACTCAGGAATTCCCAACTCCAAACCTAGCACTCCACACACTGCCCCATCTAACTGCCTGCTAACCTTCATGCTAGGTCCTACCGAATTTTACATATGAAAAACTAGCAACAGAGACTTTTCCATGACCATCAAACCATTTATTAACAAAGCCAGCATTAGGTACTCATCTCTTTTGTTTTCCATTTTAGGGTATTATTTTTCTATTATACTATCCACAGATTTCCATTCCTACAATAGGATAGGTGTGGTAAATATAAATTAAAAGTGCAACAATAACATCCAACAAAAGGTAATACCTGCCCAGAGGCATTAATAGAATATAATGTCATAAAAAATGGAATCGAAAATACTATCATTCTCTGCCCCATGTTAAAGTATATTTGTAATATTGTATTTACTGCCTGAGCCACATTTTGAAAAGGGAAAAGTTAGAATATGCCCAAAGAAAAGCAACCAGGTTGTGAATAAATTAAAAATAATGATACACAACAAATGGTTATTAAATATTTACTGCCATTATTTCTTAAACTATTAGATTAATTCCTCTTTTTATTAAGGAATCGTATACTAAGACAATATAATCAGTAGTATTTCTGTTTTCATATTATATTGGTAATTATATCTGATGTATTTATATTATAGTTTTATGTATTTATAGTAGATTTATAATATTCATTCAATATCTTGACTTCCCACTTACTTATTTTCAGCAATTTATTTGAATGCACATATTAACATCCTCATAGTCACTTAGAGAGTCAATATTTCCAAATTTCTGAATCCCAGAATCCTACCACCATCTCTAATTCATTATACCTTTCCCTCTTCCTACTAAACTTCACTTTTAGGACTCACTGCACCTTCTATTCCATCTATTCCTGTCTATTTCTACCTTCTGTTGTTTACATACTTGTTCCGTGATAGACAATTAAAATTGAGTTTGGTCGATACGAGAGATGATGTATTGATGTACCTTGAAATTGTATTTAAAGCATTGAAAAACAATCACATGCATATATATATATATTCATATTAATGTAATGAGTTATGGAAGTATGACATCATAATAAAACATCTACAGAGCTAAAAACTGTCTCTTTAATTTCTACTCTATATACCTTGACCACTTTGTGGCATTTAAGCTTTTTGCAATTCTTTTTTCTGCATACATTCTACCTCTCTGACTTTCAAGACTTCTTAGTCTCAAGATTCACCTACCACATTCCTCATTTACTATTCTTTCTCTGCCTTTGTCCTTCTTCAGTACTTAACACTGGGACTCTCCCGGCTTTTGTCTACCATCACTCTCCCCCTCAGAAATTTCATTCACTCCCAGGCTACAGATAAAAGCTCCACTCACATAAATTAGTTCATTAGTTAGCGAGACAGTTATTTCAATCCATCAACAAGTATTTATTAAGTATTCAATATATGTGAGGCACTGTGCTAGGCTCCATGAATATAAATATAAGGAACTAAACGATCCCTGATCTCAAAGAGCTGGCACTTTTTAGCATGATCCTGAGAGAATGGGCCAGAGAAAGGATACACTATGGAAAAACTGAGATGAGAGAACTCTATGAGAGAACTATGGGAAAAGAAAGTTCAGAGATTAAAGGGCCTAGCAAGGCTTACCCTGGAGGGACATCACAGGAGGGGTGAGGGATAAGGAAACTTTATAACTACACAGAATACCTGGGATAAAGGCAGGCTGAAAAGGAAGGCACAAAGTCAAACCAGAGAATCAAAGACTTCAGAAAACAAATTTCATCATTTCCTAGGGATGGCCTGTTTCATAATAGGGCTGCTCTTACCTGCTTCATTTTTGAGATGTAATTTTTTACAGCTATCAGTAAAAATGAATATTTTTGACTAACAGTTTCTAACCTGTAGTCCAAAACCTACCTTACTATACATATAGATAGATATATATATGTAGATATATGGTATATAATAGAATAAGAATGTCATAATGTAATAAATATTATTGTAGATGATACATTGTTATATATTAATATAAACTATATAATTGCATATAATATTTTACTATTTATATTTCAATATAATTGTTTTATTTTGTGGATTTAAAAACACTATTCTGAGTTTATAGATTTCAGATTGCTAAGAATGTCCCTGGCTAAAATAAAAAAGTTCACAGGAATTCTGGGTTTTGAACCTTAAAGTCTTTCCATATTTCTATAATTTCCTCTTGAGAGGCAAAGAATTCTTGACAAGGTTAGACTTTCAGTCGTTATCAGGTAAAAATATTAGTGGGGGGGTATTTTAATAGCTTCTGGCTATTTACTATGCACTCATATCTCAAGAGTCAAATATTTTAGAGGGTCTCACTCATACTCAGCACAAAAACAGTAAGGCAAATCATTATGGTGCAAACCATTTTTTTGATCTACCTGGTAAATAGTGTGTCAAATAGCCAGGTAGATGTGTGATGAGGTGACAAAAGTACTAAAAATTAATATAAATATATATGAGTGATTTTTAGATAAAAGTTTTATAGTGGTCTGAATTTGCTTAGTTTGTTGTTATAGATAAACAAAATAATTGATATTAATAAAATATGCAATTATATTCAAAACTTTAAAACTTATCCTGAATCTCATTTAGTGAGATAACTAAGAGATATATGAGAATTTTGCATACTTTACAAGAAATAATTTTGAAAACATATAAAATTCAATTTTTTAATTTCTTATATTGAATTTGTATTCTAGTGTAATACTAAATCAGGATAACTTAGAGGTTCATACATTTTTAAATGTATTTTTAGTCAAAATGTTTATATAGATAGAGATTCCTATTATCTACAGATAGATGGATACATACATACATATACACATACATACATGGATGGATAGATAAAAAGAGATATGTAAATCCCCAGCACATAGGGAATGGAAATAAGATGCACATCTGAAAAAAAGACATGGGGTTAAGATGGAATAGACCGGCCTGAACACCAAATATGCTGACAAGGGAAGTATTTGCACATGAAAAACCCATTTTACTATCTTGAGGTCAGGCAAGTATGCTTTTACATAATCAATATTCTTATGGCTATCTTTAGATAGATGATATTAAAAATATTTCAACAAAGCCAAAGGGAAGTAGCATGACTACAAATGCTGACATTTCAGGACTTAAACAGGTTGTAGTAGGTTTAAAAAGACAAATTTTTTTCTTTGCCTTTAGGAACCATGCTCCCATGGTATTCTGAGATGAAGTCATGCTACGAATAAGGAAAAACTGAAACATCACATGGTTTCCTAAAATTTTTTCCTCTAAAATGAATTCTTTCAGAGTATTAGGGTCATATAGATATATTATAGATATGACTTAAGACCGAACTTCAAAGATATATTGACTCACAGTGACTAGGCCATCAACATTCAGTTCAAGAGACAAAATGGTGCCTATTATTCCATTCTAATTTTGGAAGAAAACAGAAAGCAATGTGTCTTACAAGTCATAATAGCAATAATCATTTAACATATACAAAATATAGTTTATCTCACAAGATCTTCAAAATGATTTACAGCTTTCAAAAATAGGAGTTGCTTCCCAAAGCTGAAATGAGCACACATCTGAAAGGAAAGTCCAAGAACACGATATAATCATTAAGATATTCCTTAATATGTGACAACTATAAGGGATAGGCACTAGAAAAGTAATTTCATTGGTGTAGGCAATTCCCTCTATCAGTGTTGGTTGGTACCTTCTCTTTAATGTATAGTCCTAAAGAATACCCTAGAGTAATGAGAAGTTGAGACTTGTCATCTCTTGACCCATGCTTAATGAGAATATGTCTAAAAACAGAATGAAAAACTCTAGTATCAGTTCCTTTCAGTTAAATCTGTGGAATTAACTAATATTTATAAGTGAGTATTTCCAAATAGGGTTTTACGTTGATGCTTGTGAGAAAGAATATAAATCTCTAGTGACCAATTATGTTAAATATTAAAGTCCAATCTATTTAGACTATATTGTAGCAACATCTGTGATGCATTAAGTGGATTCAGGGAACTGAAATTTAGTTTGATTGCAGAGACACTGGGCACATTTTGCTCTCCATGTGACACAGGTAATAAGTGAAGAATAGGAATGACTTAGATATTATTGCTTTCTTGTGTGTTCTGAATTTTTCTTCTGTATCTCAATCAGAGAAAGGAAACCAAGGAAAGGAAGAGAGGAAGAAGAACAGTGAAGAAGAGGAGGAATAGGAAGAGGATGAAGAGGAGAGACAGAGACAAAGACAAGAAAGAGAGATAGAATAAAATGTAGTTTCAGAAAGTTCAGATTCTACAAATGCTTCTGATCTCCCCATCCTTTATCATCAAAATAATTCCCTACAAAGTTTCAGGGTATTATTACGACACAACACAATTAGTAACACTTGGTAACTAAAGAAATGTTATAAGGAACTGATTTAAAATTACTTTTTTCCTTTGTTTTTAGAGTTCTACACATGAGATATTATAAAAGTAAGAATTTTTTCAAGGGGACCCATGTTTATATCTTTATTCAAGTTTTACTTCAGTGTTCAGCAAAGGCACAATTCTTTAAAAAAACATGGATGCTAGGTCCTTGTTGGCATGTTCTAAATTGGGAATTTTCAATTAATATTTATGAACTGCTTCACTGCTCATTATATTAAATATATAACAGTAATGTATCCCTTTTTGGGATAAAATCATCACTAAAATTAACCTATTCCTATGAAGATTCTCTAATCTTTATATTCCACAAAAAGTAATATATATTCAAAATGATAGTTTTTCTTGATCACTCAGATATCCACGTTATTTCCTTTCATAAAGATAGTCTTTCTGGTAAGGGCACATGAGCTCAAGTATTTTTAATTCTTATAGTACCTACTTTGCAGTTCTCTAATAAAGCACATAACTTCTCTAGATCTCAGTGTCCTGACTAGTAAAAGGAGTATCACAGAGGAGAATCATATTCTAACCTGATAGAGGAAATCCCAGATTTGTATATAATAAATATCAAATCATATTTCACTTATATAAAATGACATGATAGAATTATAATTTCCACAAGTCATTTTTCAGTCATGATGCCATTTGAGGTTTTCTTGGCAAAGACACTGGAACAGTATGCCATTTCCTTCTCCAGTTCATTTTACAGATGAGGAACTGAAGCAAAAAGGGTAATTGGGTTTTGCCCAGGTTCACAAAGCTGGTCAGTTTCTGAGGTCAGATTTGAATGTAGGAAGATAAGTTTTTCTGACTCCAGGCCTAGTGCTCTATCCAGTGCACCACCTAGCCACTCATTTTCACATAGATGTTAGTATTTTCCCACAACAGTGTGTATCAGTAAGCACTCCAACATACACAACAGGGCTTGCTATCACAGGTTCTTACATATGCATTCATAAAAGGAAAGCAACTTTTAAGGGGTTAACAATCACTTTAATCAAGCATATATTTCATTCCTTTAACCAAGTACATATATCATTCAGTTAGTTCAGGGAGTTAGCTTCCTGAATTTCAAAGAAAATACAGATAAATCAAAAGAACAGATATGGCTTCCTCTACCTGAAGTCAACAATTGGACCCCAACTGTCTGACTATAGTTATCAGAGAGGGAAATATGACCTTTGGGTTCTCATAGTCAGGGTGGTGGTGGGGGGAGGGTGTGGTGATGGGTGTCCTTACTGACTTCCCAGAGTCCTCATCTGGCCAAACAAAACACTTACAGTCAGTAAGTCCTAAAGTAATCAATAGACATGGTTTCCTCTGCCTGACCATAATTCAACAGACAGGTACAGCTGTCTGACCATCATTACCAGAGAGGGAAGCATGACATCTGGGTTATCAAAGCCAGGGGGATTCTTAAAGCATCTTCCCAGAGTCCTCATGTGGCACTCAAAATCTACCAAAATCTAAGCCCCAAAGTAAAACCTTACCCTTAGAGTATTTATACCTGTTTTTTAGTGTCAGAGGGCATCCCAACCTGTGAGAACCAGTACCTCATTAACAAAAGCTGTGAGTGCTCCTACAATTCTTCCCTAATCAAACTCCCCTTAATGGGTGGACCCATTAATGGGTGGGGAAGATCATTAATCACATTAACAATACAAACACATACACTGTTTCTAGTTAAAGAACTCTTTGTTTCCATACTTTACTCCTAGTAAAGACTCAGAGGCACTTGATTATACTAAAACGAAAACAGCAAGAGATCCTATTTTGATTGCCATTACACAGTATTATAAAGGATGACAGTATATTCATATTGATCCATAAATGAGTTCATTGAGAAGATATAGTATGTTTCTCTTATATGACATGTATTAATGTGGGAAGGACTGTATAAAATACAAATTCAGGGAGGAGGAAGAAAGTAAATAAGTAATACAAAGTTAGTATATTTTGTGATATTAAAGCACTAGAAATACAGTAAAGTCCAACTACTGGAGCATAATTAATCAAATTTTGGAACCCCATTATAATGAGATATGCTGAATACTAAGGAAAATAGAGAAGTTTGAGAAGACGTAAGTGAACGAATGCAAAGTAAAGTAAGCAGAACAAAGAATATAATATAAATAATGAATATAACAGTGGAAATTGGAGAGAATAAAAATCACAGATCTGGAAAGTGAACACTGTTGAATCATAAGGACAAAGTTTATATCCAATCAAGAGATATGAGAATTCCACTCTTTCTCTTTTTGTTTCAGCATTTACAATCATGTCTGGTGTGTAAGATGTCATCAATAAATAGATGTTTGCTGCTTGATTAACTTGCAGCAACGGGACACTATGGATGTAAACTATTGCACAAACTGTAGGCATAACATGTGCTTAGTAATTTTGCTAAGACTTTTTTTTGGATTTATTTTTCATAGCAATAATAAAAACCACAATGATGATAAAGACATAGACCATTTAAGGGGCAAGTAAGTGGCACAGTGTCTCAGTCAAATATAGACTCAGACACTTACTAGCTGAGTAGTTGAATTTTCCTTGGCAAATCATTTAATCCTGTTTGTCTCAGTTTCCTCATCTGTAAAATGATCTAGAGAAGGAAATGGCAAACCATTCCAGTACCTTTGTCAAAAAATCCCAAATGGGATCACAGAGTCAGATATGAATGAAAAGCAATTGAACAACAATAATATTATCAGTTTGCAAAGTGATACACATATGTATATTTACATATGTATGTATATATGTAAACCTATATGTATATAAATATGCATTCTGGCATATAAAAGCAAGCATCTCACACCTGATTATGTAATGTTAACTATATTTGCTATATACAACATTTTTCTGATATTTAAGAGTATATGCTCATATCTAGAAATATAAAATTAAATAATATTTTATCAAATGATATTAGAAAGGATACAGTTTAAGAAGTGGCTCTCTGGTTGGGAGAAGTGGTTAGAAATATTAGAAAATCAAATTATATAAAAAACAAAATCTATCAATGAATTTTAAATATTAAAATGCAAAGTATACCTATTCATATAAAAATCATTTTAAAGATCCTACACATATGTCTTTAGGTTTTATTTTCTCTAGTCACCAAGCAGTATGGAAGTGGGAAAGATTAAACTCATAATTAATAACTCATATGTAGCATAAGGGATTTTTTTTAGAAAATCCTAAAAAAATATGTAAATTATAAAAAATTTCTCCATTACAGTCTTACTCCATTGCTTCATCATGGCATGAGGTGAATTTAGGCTGTCAAAGACTATTCAAGTTCAGGCTAATCAAACTGGAAAGGCTCCTAATATAAGATCAGCTAGAGAATGCATTTCTGTCTTTCAACAAAGGGTCTTACAGGGTTCAAAGAGACTCTGTCCCAGAGGGTTGGTCCTCATGTGATGGATTTTGTTGGTCACAGAATTCATGAAATCATTGATTAAGATGTAGGAAGGTTGTGAATTACCAGGAAAGGAAATATTCAAAGTATTAAAGTCCATAGTTAGACATAATTTATTTACTTATGAATAATTCTCCACTGGATTCCTATTCCAGTGCTTCACCATGCTATTTTTGACCTTGGTATCTTAAAGGCTAGGCTAACTGTGCCAGGTCCAACACTACATTGGGAAGCCTTGTTACTCAGGGCTGGGCATAAACTTTACATCTGTATTTTGAAGACCATCTCACTTTGATGATCTCAGCAAGTGGGATTATGATCATTTTTTTACAGGAGAAGGGTCTTACATAAATCATAAGGTCATAGGATATTTAAGATTACAGATTTAGATTTGGAAAGGACCTTAGAAATCTAAGTCCTTGAAATAATGGAATACTTGTGAGTAATACTTATTCAGCATCAACACATTGATCAAATTCAAGAATAATGTTTTGGTAAGTTAGCGTGAATGTTCAAAGTAGGCCAATATTCGAAATACTACATGAAGATCTCATCGTACTCTACTCATGTTCATGGAACAGATTATCAGTTTGCTTGAGTGAAATCTCTTATTCTCTACATAGAAACACCATAAGGGGGAAAATAAAGTGATAATAGATGTAATATGCTCTGTTTCTTCTTGAAAGGTGCTATGTAAACACAATACTAATATCTTGGTCAAATTGTAGCATGCATTTCTAACAGTGTTAATATGATAAATAAGCATATTTCCCCTTAGGAAAGATAAAATCAAAAAAGAGTATCCTTATCCAATTTGACAAGGATATGCAATTGAGAGGGATGACTATACATCATGGAATACAGAACAATATATCAAAAAAATGTCTTATTAGGCAAGACCACCAAGTAAATCAAATAAAATGAAGTTGTGGATATAAATAACATATTTAAAGTTTTACATTTGAGTTTTAGGAAATATTGGAACTATATAGGAGAGTCAAAGTAAGAAAAAGGCCCATGGTTCATACATAATTTAAAGGAAATTCAGATAGAAAACTGTATTGTTTTTGTAAGTCAGGATAAGGAGATCTAAGTTGAGTGACAGTATTCCTTTGTCAGCCAGTTCAGCTCTGTACACAGATGATTTCCTATCAGTGTGTGTATGTATAGATGCATATATTCACAGATGTTTGTGTTTATACATATCATACCTGTGCATATGTGCATATATACCTCTGCATACGCATACACACATGGAAAATAGAATATATCAGCACAGATTTCTAGCTCGTCTTGTAGAAACAATAAGACAACTTTATTCTTGTGTTCTGTGCTCAGATGTGTGCTGGGAAATTTTTCACAACTATGCTATTTTGAGGAAAAATATGGGCATACATCCTTTTGAGTTTAATCTGTCTTGTTAATATCTTCTATGACTACACAATCAATGGAAATCTCAATTTGTAGCAATTACTGATTTCTGAGGTGTAAATTCTCATACTGAAAATTTAACTATTGGCTTCTTATTAGAGGTAGTCCTAGCTTATACCTGATTATAGCTAATGCAGGAAACCAAAGGAAAAAAGATAAGCACAAACTAGTAAACATGACCACAGATTTTATACTGAAATGAATGCTATTTAATGATGCAATCACTCATTCCAAGAGCGGGAAGATTCAGGTCCTCTCTCTCATTGTTTCCGTAGAGTGACAAAACATTTTTAGTAGATTGAAAGTTTGAGATTAAATCAATAATGTAGTAGCAAAAAGAACCTTGGATTTAGAATCAGAGAGGCTTAGTTTAGAACTAAGTTCTCTCATTGAAAACTGTGGCTTTGGGAAAGTCATTAAAGTACTCTGACATTCAATTTATTCACATGCAATAAAAGGTCTTTAAGTAAGTTTGCCACTAATGTCCCTTCAATCTTTAAATCTATTATGCTTTGAGTCCAACAATGTGATTTGGAAGTTTTACATAATAATGATTTAATTAATATTAAAAAAATTATGGTGTCAAGAATCATAGCAATGGAAGAATTGCTATGACTTGGCTGGTCATATCAGATCTCAAAAAAATATACAGAACTATAATTTTTAAATTCTGTTACTTTATCTTTCAACTTCATGAGTTTTAGGAGATATGGTAAGATTTTTTTATAAGACATTTATAGCAATTAGATTTACAAAATAACTAATCTACAATTACTGAGAGCCTACCATTTGCTAACCACTGTGTTGGATACTGCAAATACAAAAAATAAAACATGGAAAGAGTTCTTTGCACTCAAGAATCTAATATTCTGTGAAGAGAAATAAATTTGTACACACACAGGCATAATCTGTACAAAATACGTTTAATACTATGACAAGATAATTTTTGAGGGGGAGTGCAATGAAGCTGGGGACATTAGGGTAGGTTTTGTGGTATATTTCCAGCTGAGTCTTGAAGAAAACTAAAACTTTCGAGAGGCAGAGGTGAGGAGGGAGTGTGTATGCCAGCCACAGGGTATAGCCAGTGAGATTGCATTGTTAACAGAAAGGAACACCTTGGAGGAGGAAAAGGAAAAAGGTCAATTTGGTTGGATCATAGAATACATGAAGTGGAGTAGTGTATAGAAAGACTGGAGAGTTATGTTAGGGGCAAGTTGTGAAGAGGTCTGAGTGCCAAACTGAGGAGATAACAGGGAACAATTTAAGTCACTTGGATAGTTACTTGTAAAGTAAATGTATAGTAGCACTGAAAAAAAGTAAGCTCTCAGTTCTTTTCCCAACACTAACATTCACTTTGGAAAAAGATTCCTTAAGAGTTGTTTCTTTCTTCGACATATAGGTGAAATCACAATATAAATCTTAACAGCTGAAATACATTAAACAAATATATTTTCAGATACACAAGGCATTAGAAGGTCCCATTAAATCCACAATTTATACTAAATTGAATATTTAAAGAATGTTTCATTTAGTTAAATAAAATGCCCAGGAAATAAATGTGAAATTATGCTTAATTTTAAGTAAGAAGAAATACAACCATAAAAAATGCAAACTCTTTTTCTAAATGTGTGTAGAGAATTTGTATGTAGGTTGAAATGTAAATCAGTTCCTTAGATATACTCTGTTAATTTGGTGGTTAGGTGGTACAATAAGTAAGCATGATCATGCTGAACCTGAAGGAAGGGGAATGTGTATTCAAATGTTGCCTCAGACATTTACTAACAGTCATGTCACTTAATTCTTGCTTGTTTCAGTTCTATCATTTAAAAAATCGAGAAAATAATAATTCCTCCCTCCTGCAATTGTCATAGGGATAGAGAGAAATAACACTTGTAAATCTCTTTGCAAATTTTAAAACATTACACAAATGCTGCATATCATCAATCAATCATCATCATTCAAAACCATCATTTTTCTTCAAAGGATGATGCTTGTTTTAGAGATAATACCTTACATTTCTTTATCACTTGAAGTTTTCAAAGGCTTAAACAAACCAATGTATTAGGTAATAATGACTGCCACATCCCACATTTGTATGTTTTACTTCGTT
This sequence comes from Bettongia penicillata ogilbyi, assembly GCA_023548195.1. Classification (NCBI taxonomy): domain Eukaryota; kingdom Metazoa; phylum Chordata; class Mammalia; order Diprotodontia; family Potoroidae; genus Bettongia; species Bettongia penicillata. The sequence continues at coordinate 3,110,631 of JAJHZJ010000353.1, forward strand.
AATATGATAAAAGGTAATGAGGAACCCATTCACACATGCAAAAACAAAATTTCTATTGAGATGGTTTTAGGACATACTAACTCAACTTATTTTTCAGTTTTTACACATTAATCTATATATGGTGTCAACAATAGTCTTATTTTTTTATTAGAAAATTAATTTTTATGAACAAAAAATACCCCCAAGTATTACTTATTAACAGAAAAAGTAATAGTACTAGCAGTGGACCATTAGTATTATTTCTTTCCCACACATATTTCAATAATTATAAGGAGGCTAGATGTATATTTTTTATTGCAAATATGACTTCTATGAAAATGACTGTCATTTTTTAGATTCATCTAACACCTGACTAAGATCCATTTAATAGTAGCATATTTTAGACCAAGATAGACTGTAATTTTCTATAATCAGTGTAACTATGCTTAAAGCTCAGTCAGTCAATATGATCTTTCAAAAAAACATTTCCAAAGGCCACTAGCAGATTCAGACTTCTCTTTGGGTGTTTGGTCCTTTGCACTTTTCCCTCTAAGCTTTTTTCATTTTCTGGGTGACTGTCCTGGCCAATGCATAGATTCAGAATATATTCTGAAAACTACTCATCTGTGTTGTCACTTTGTTGATATTGACTATATCTGTCATTTCATGACTTAAATCCAAATAGGATCCCTGAAGCGTCTGTCTTTCTTAGACTTTGAGGTCAATTATCCAAATTTATTTGTATAAAATTCATTATCTCCATCTATCACCTATCAGAATAGCTCAGGATAAGGCCATCTGTCTACTGAAAATATTTTAAAAGAAAAATCTTAACTAGACAGCTTCATAAAATCCCAAATAGGTATTCAGCTTTCTGGCCAGTCTGTTAAGGTTATCTTTGTAACAGGAAGCAGTGATTAATTTGGTTTCCAGTCAACAGAAACAAAATTAATGCTTAAAAAGCAATGGAAGACCAGTCTGGTGATACAATTTCTAGTGGGTGTATAAAACTTTGGTGTAGGCAAACAATTGTTTACACAGTAGCACCTGGCATTATGTTAAGAATATGGAAGGTTGGTGTGTGTTCATATGTACTGTTTGATGATTATCATTTCAAAACTGAAAGAACACTTTAAGGGAAATTGAGGAAAAATAGTCTATAAAATAGACTATTTGCATATGATGAATACACTGGATTATGTTGCAGAAGCTTGCAGCTGTTTTAATAAGTTTCTTCTTTTTACCAGTGGAATACCAAGCTTTCTATAGGCAAGGAAAGATCATGGTTGAACCATGGCTTAGTCAGTCAACAGGCATTTATTGAATACTACGTGTCAGGTAAAGCGTTAAATGCTAGAAATACAAAGAAAAGTGAAAACATCATCCCACCACTCAAGGAGCTCACATTCTAATGGAGGAGACAAGAGGGAAATGGAACAAAAATAAAGCTATTTATGCTAGCATCTTCTGTTAGCCTGAGGGTGAGGATGGGCAACATTGCTAGACCTATGTGATTTAAAAATTGGGGCATGAGAAGACAACATGGAGAAAAATCCTTCTATAGGAGTCAAAAGAAAAGCTATGCTTGTTTTATAAAAGACTGATTCTTTTCTTTATGCCATAGAATGTAGGTCACATTGACCTAATATAATGGCCTATTTGAACATAAACACTAGGTATCGCTCATCCATCTTTTCTACTTCATGGATTTCTTCCCCATAGATCTCTTCCTATTCATTTATTCCTTTAGTTTCTAGGATTTTAAAAAAAAGATAATATACATAATAACAGAGATTACTCTTTCATATAACCTCTAATACAAATGCAGCTACTATCAAGATAATCTGTGTGGATGTTAAAAAGCAATGGGACAGTAATTGAATAATAGCCCAACTAGTATGTCTTAAATATAAAAATAAGAATCTACCAATACCACTGAAATGTGATAACTACGTGAAGCCTAGGAAAAGTAATGTCTTATAATAAATGTAATGTATCTCTATTGCAGTTCTATAAAATGGGCTTTTTAACTTATCTCTAGGTAAGGAAATTTCAGGAAATGGAAATATAAAGGCAGACGAGGAAGGGGTTCAGATTATTTTCAGTCTGATAGAATAGTAAAACAAGGAAATGTGGCAACAGCCCTGATGTAAGATAAGATGAAAATGACTTTAAAGCATCTTCATTTCTTAATATTCCTGACCTTGAAATGCAGCTGCAATTTTCTTTTTCACATGGATTAAACAGATCAATACAATCCTTAATACTGCACATACTAATTTTATTTTTAATTATTAAAAATTATCTACTTACTATAGTAACAGTTTCCTCAACCCTTCCCTCTGGGCTACTGAAATATTAATGGAGTAGATTCCTCTCTTGGAATCAGACCCTATAACTCTTTAATAAACTTGATATGTAAATATTCAAATATATAAAACCAATAAATGAGGCAATAAATCATATAGAAAAAGGAAAGAAAGCAAAAGCATCACAAGGTGATTTAAAAACAATAAATGGTGAACTCTCCATTCATCCCAAAACATTGTTTGATTTATAACTGACATCTTCAGGAAGAAAGCTTCACACAAGTTTTGATTTTCAGTATGCACAATTCCATAGGATTTGCTACAATTTGATATTTGCTGTTTTCAAAGACAGTGCTGCTGATGTTGTTGGTATTTATGTATGTAGGTGGGAATAAAAAGGCTAATATAGGACCTGTGGCAGATGTTTGAAACAGGGAAAATGGGTTTCACATTGAATTAGTAGATCAATAATGGAAGTGACTGAACACAGTTGGAGTGATATTTTTCTGCACTATTTCCATTGAAAGTGTAACAATATTTTATTTGTCAAATTGTTTTCTAAAAAGTCTTATGTTTAACTTTCCCACTATCATCATCTTTAAAAACTTATAAAAGAATTCCCTTCACGATCCCAGAAAATATTTATTTAAATTCTATTGGTAAATAGTGTATTCCACTTTATGTAATTATTAAATGGTGATTATTTTTTCCCTAAGAAAGGGTAATGCAGCTTAAATAATTCCATTAAAATTTGAAGGATTTTTTTTTCCACAAGCAAAAAAAAAAAAACCCCACATAGCTTATTTAGATTTAATGAGTTTTCATTAGAGAAATAAAGTTTTTAAAAGGTTTTAAAGATAAAGACACTATAAAATTAAAATGATATTTTGTTAATAGTTTTAGTCATTTCTTTTCATTTGATGTAATTGAATATTTTTTCTCTTTCTAAAGTCTGTGACTACGAGTCATTATATGTGGAATATAAATGGATTTTTTCAATAAAAGGAACTGAGAAATTTCCATTTTAATGTTAAATTTTTAGTTCATCTGGTGCCCACTTTTAGCGTGATCACATGCCAAGACCAATTCTATTAGTTGTACACATGCCTAATTGCAATGTTTAACTCTTTATTTTAAAATCCCTTAGCACTAACCCCAAACAAAATTATATATCATGCAAAACAATATCATTAAATCAATTCAAAATCAATAAACCTTTATTAATTGCCTGTTATGTGTAAGGCACTATGTTTTGGCTCTGGGGATATAGTGACACAACCTAAATACTACCTGTTCTCAGAAACTTAAATTCTACTCATGGACATAAATAAATAAAAAATATCAAAGTAAATTCAGAGGAATTTTGTTACAGAGAAAGGAAGAGAGGCAAGACTTGTGGGATCAGGAAAGTGGCACCTGTGTTGAGCTTTAAAGGGAGGTACGAATTCCTAGAAACTGAGGTGACAGCAGGAGAACATTATGGATTTTGGGATGTTGATTAGGGGAGTCAGACTATTCTAGAAAAAAAGAGGCCAAAGAAAGAATGCTTTGAATTGCATAGGTACCCTAAAGATTGTGGGTAGAATATCCTTCTAAAACTGATATATTCTGGGGGTGGGGGACTTGCAGCCTCAAGGTCACATGTGGCCTTCACTCTAGGTCCTTGGGTGTAGCCTTTTGACTGAGTCCAAGTTTTACAGAACAAATCCTTTTTATTAAGGATTTTATTCTGTGAAGCTTGGATTCAGTCAAAGGATTACCTAGAGGTCCACCTGTGGCCTCAAGACTACAGGCTCCACACCCTTGTATTAAACCTTGGCAGGTAGAACGGTGGATAGATTGTTGGGCCTGGAGTCGGAATGATTCATCTTCCTGAGTTCAAGTCAGGCCAGACATTTACTAGCTGAGTGGCCCTTGGATAAGTCACTTCACCTTGTTTGCCTCAGTTCCCTCATGTGAAATGAGCTAGAGAAGGAAATGGCACTCCAGTATTTTTACCAAGGAAACCCCAAAAAGGGTCACAAAGACTTGGATGTTTCTACACAATAATCTACACAATAATCAAGAAGTTGATTTTCTTGATATGTGTAATCAGTCTACAAATCTAGGTGTTCTCTACTTCTGGTATCTATCTTCATAAATCTAGAAAATGTCCTAAAGATAATGGAATAGATGGGATTATTTTTTCATGGATTTATAAGCTTAATCAGTAGCATGCCAATTATCAATAGCCAAACAAATTATTGGTACCAAAAAAAAGCCGACAACAACAAACTTTTAAGTCAAAATGAAAATAGAATAGTTAGCTTTATTAATGCACAGGCAACCATAAGTTTATTCTCTGCTAAAACATTAATTAGCCTTTATGTATATCCTTCCTATTACCTATGTAGGGGAATTCATTGTCCTTGTTGTGCATATAAATTTAGGCACCTTACTATCCTCATTTTCAGGGACAATCCTATTTTCAAGAAAAGAAAGTTTACGTGACAAAGGGAAGATCTTTTGTGAGATTATATACCCTCCTTTTTGATTTGGAAAATATGATCAATATAGCTATTACCTACAAAAAAAGGAAGGGAGTACCTGAGATAAGCAAATGAGAGTTTTGGTACATTCTAGGCTTTCTGGAGATGCCTCAGAGTAAATGACATATAATTTTATTCTGGGATCATATGCACCTAAGAGAATGAGGGAGCAGGTTAGGGAGAAGGACAGATAATCTGTCCAAACATATCTTTGTTATTTATACCACTGTTAAAAGACCAGAGCTGCCACCAGGTTCCTGGAAATCCTTTCCCTTAGTTTTCATAGATACAAGGTAACCAATATTTACTATATTCCAAAGACTCACCGGGATTGTTCCAAATGAAGGAAGAAGCCTTGAACATTACCTTCATTCACAGTAGGGGATCAATACATAGCGTATGATTGATTTATTTGCAGCTGGGAAAAGAACTCAGGAGGGGAAAGGAGGTGAAAAGAAAGTTCTTGGCTTCTCTAGAGCAATCCAACTTTCCTTCAAATTAAAAAGTACACTCACAATTCTTTCTTGTACTTTGGGTCTTTGGGGTGGGAGGAAGAAGACGAATGGGAACAAAATCCTGTTTCTTCTTTGGGTCCTCTGGACACATAGTAGCTCCTTTTTCTCCAGTCCAAATATAATGAACACGGTAACCATCTTCAACATTTGTAAAAGTTACACAAGTTTCATGCTGTGCAGACAGGGCCATAATCATGTTATGCCATTTAAAACCATTCCATTTAAATTATGTAGCAATTTTGGATATATAGCATATAGATGCAAAACAAACATACTCTTAAATTAGGAACGTGAGCTAGATTCTATCAGGCCCTGACAGCTTAATATGCTGAAAATAGTGGGGTAAATTTTCAAAGCTGCCTGCTCTCATTTAGCCATGCAGCTCATGTTTATTTTAATGGGAGTTGCATGGGGAAATTGCTGCAAAACACTGAACATTTACCCAACTGTCTCTACCAAAGGCAAGTGAACATTAATTGAACTAAAAAGGAAAATGACTATTTAACCTTGACCAGAGAGGATATGAGTAAAGGCTCAATGTGTTTCTGACTTTATTTGCCATAGCTTTAAAATCTTATTGTCTTTTTGCAGAATGACACACGATAGTTGGTTTCTGGGCAACATCAGAAATTTGGTGATAAATAATTTTTCTAATGACCTTTTCTTTCAGATTACAAAAAAAGTAATATAACTAAAAGAAGGAAAAAAGAACCCTCATTCCTGTACATAAGTACACATGGAATTGTCTTTTTTCAAATTACAAAATACCTAATAAAATATATTTATTATAAAACCAGAATTTTGCTGATACAAAAAATCTAACTATCCTAGATCATCACAGATGGGCTGCTTCTCAGAAACTTATCACCATCCTATCACAGGCAAAATACATTAATCTATGCAGGTTTAAAAAAAATGGATAGGACTATAGTATTGAGCTAATGATTCATAAAATCATCTGTAGCTATTAGTCTATAAGGATAAGTGCTGTGAGTGCTTTTATTTCACTGCTTGGTGTGGCACCATCCATTTAAAATCTATCTAGTATGATAGATTTATGTATATAAAAGATTTCATAGAAGGCCTGTCAGGATTTTGCAATTTGGATTTCTATGTGCTATTACAAGTGTCACAATATGAGATAACAATGGAAGGCATTTAAGCATGAATTCCCTTGAAAAGTTTCCCAACTCCCTATGTTAAAAGGTATTTGCTTAATTGAGTCCTCTAAAAGCCTGTGAGTACTTTCCTTAATAAGAGTATCATTTTTTTACATGATGATAGCTAAGTTTGCTTCTTCCAAGGGTACATGCCCACTGGAACACTCTAAGCAGGTAGAAAGCTGTAAAGAGGTGGCTAATGGGCAGTTGTGGATAGATATTATTAGCATACTCTGTGTTAGAAAGTAGTATGGTCTCTCTAGTTTTCATTTTGATATGAAGAAATGATCATAGCCTTCTGTTTTTGTTGCACTTATGAAAGTGTGAAAATATGTTGTAGATTTTAATTTGCTAGACACCTCATAATACTTTTCTTAGGGAAACAAATGATAAACATCACCCAAATGCAAATGCTTATAGATCACATTGAAAATACTGAAAAGATAGTTATCTATCTATCTACCTAGATATACATATATGGTAGGATACTGAGTGTTTATTCACTATATGATATGAGATGAATGATAGTGTATCTGTATCTCAGTTTGCTCAGAAGTTACACTAAATAATATTAAAGTTCCCCTCTAGCATTAGTATTCTTTGATTTGTTAAAATCAGGTAAGAGTCATTGTCCACCTTTAAGAGTAATGTACCCTTCTTTTCTGATGTAAAGAAAGGGGGCTGGGTGATTTAAGATTTATTGTAATAGAGACCCAGCCAATGACAGTGTACTTCCATATCATAAATTCAGTCTGTGTATATTCTTTACTATGGGGTAATGATGATTGCTTTTGGGGAAAGGGTGCTTCAAGTTTCCATCTTCCTTTTTTGGTGTTGGTGACCCTTAGATTCAAGTCTGGGTTACTAGTAGTAGAACCTCAAGACATAGGATACTTGAAGAAAATGACCTGACTTAGGGAGAACCAGGTGAATATCAGGTTGGTGGTCACATCAAACTATTAGCATTTCTTAAAAGCATAACATGAACTATTGTAGTTCATTCTGACAAATAAGTGATACTCTCGAACATTTATCATAGACATAGGTCTAAAAGGAAATTTAGATACCATCTATTACAGCATCTTCATTTTATAGATGAGGAAATGGATGCCCAGATGGATTATATGACTACCCTAGTTCAGATAGCTAATAAATGGAAGAGACAAAATACGATTCCAGGTCCTTTGAAACCAAATCCAGCCAACTTTCTATTGTACCATATTATTCAAAATAATTTGAAGAATGATTGACCTTAAGCTAACTCTAGGAATAATCAATGACAGGTTTTTTTTTTCCTCCTAAATAGACACATTTGTCTATGATTGAATTCTAGTATGCCAGGCTCCTCCCCCCCTCCCCCCACACATACATACGCACCCACTCAGATACAGAACTAAACAGTATTGAGCTATATGACTCTAAACTCCATGAGGGCCAGCGTTACATAGCTTACATCATATCTAACACAGTGTTTCCAACATAATGGATTCTCAAATATTTATTGAACTAATAAATATTAGTCCCATAGATTAATGAGACTTACAAGTCATTTATTCAAACTGTTTGCTCTATTGAGAATAGATTTCACATGCTCTGAAGTGTAATTCTCTAGCTGACTTCACTGACATGGCTTTTTTCCTCAACTGTTGACTTGCTTTTCCAGTTTTAAAGTGATTGCTTCTTACCATTTCCTCCCCAGAGCAATAAATTAGTGACTATTGCAGTACAATGACAGTTTTGATTTATGTTGCCACAATTTACATTTTCTTTTTCCCTCAGACTCATGAAATTACCTTTATACTGAGTTCTCGATATTTTCACTGTGCTCTCTTTAATGCCAGAGCAGTAATTAGGGTGTGAATCCCCAGGCTTTGCCAAAGGGTATAGAAGTGTAGAAGGCTGCTTCAGGAAGTAGAGATAACTGAACTTAACACCTGGTTCCCATAAATAATTATTGAAGCTCCTCCCCAGACCAGTCACACCCTGTTTACTCTTCTGGAAGCCCCTCATGTTGTCGCCAGTTGCCCACCCAAAGTTGGCAATATTCTAGGGAGTCTATTTGCTGTGGGGCATTGTCATGGACTCTCCCTTCCCACTGAGACTCGAGGTTTTTTTTTTGTTTTGTTTTGTTTTGTTTTTCCTGAAGGTATGTCCCCATCCCTACCTGTTCAGACATCCACTATTTAATGGAATTCGTTTTTGATCGCTGGTTTGATTAAATTCATCACACCACCTACCTAGTACTAATAAAGAGAGATGAGTTTACTTAAGTGCTTGTTATATTCCTCCCACCTCAACCTCAGGAGACCTTACCTAAGTGCACCTAACTGCAAGAAATCTAGTTCCCTGAGGTCAAAGGCTTATTTCCTTTTTATCATGGTATACATCAGTACTTTGTCCTGCGCCTTTAGGCTAGAGACAATAAGATGATTTAATAATTTCAATTCAGGGGTTGGAATTAGGAAGCCATAAAATCTAATTCTGCTTTGCATACATTGAAAATTGTATGGCCCTGGGTAAGTCACTTAATGTCCTGAAATCTCAGTTTAATGGTGGGGATGATGATGATGATGAAGAAGAAGAAGAGATGAATTGAGACAATCTGAGAAATATCAACACTAATCACCATGAAATATAAAAAGAAGTAGAATTAAAGGTACGCAATGAATGGGAATGGTTACAATAAGTTTCTTTTTATTTCTCTTATCGAATGCAGGACATTTGACTTAAGGATACAAAATTGTGCCTAGCAAAATACACTTTCCTAATCATGAGTTGGCCAGTATTACACTGTCATATCACAGACTTAGAGTTAGAAGGGACTTAGAGGACATTTTGTCTAAAACCTTCATTTTAGAGGTGAGAAACTGACTTGGAGAGGATAAGTGATTTACCAGATTCACAGAGTGGATTAAGTCTTTGCAAGAAGATTTAAATTCAGGTCTTCCAAATCAAGAGCTCTATCCACTTTATTATACCATCCCTACTATGTGCTGCTACTTAACATGAAAACTGATTTTAAAATGCCTCAAGGGACTATACTATGTCAATTGAGGCAATGCATTTCCTAAATTTATAAGGCAAAGAAAATAGATAGCAAAGTGAATATTTTACTACAGAGAAAAACTATAATATCTGCCTCTAATTATTTGTACTTTAAGTGTGATTGCACAGATAGGAAAATTTTTAATGAATTATAGTTAAATTATTGGAAAATTGCAAAAAATTGATAGTCTGGAACTTCCAGTGGGCTTTAAGGATTCCTGCTGTGTGACTGTAATTGAACAACAGTTATCTTTTTAGCAGGTACTTTTATAATAATTATAATGTTCAGAAAGTTTTATGTAGGTAAGTATATTCAGGTACTTATAGAGCCAAAACAAATTCACATAGATTTACCTAGAAATAACTCCAGTAAATAGTGGAAGCCATGGATTATTCTATAGCTGGGGAGAAGAGAAACGTGATGGAGTCTGTTCTCTTGTCAGCTGAGGCTTTCAAGGTCTTCTTTTTAATATTAGCACCATGCATAATACATGAATGGGACAGGAGGCCCTTGTGGTTTTCAAATGAACTGCCTGAGTTCACATTATTTAATGCAAGCCAAGTTACTTTAAGAAAGAATTCACTAATAGTTATGTTCCCATGTCATGATAAATGAAAGTGAACTTTGAATGAATATGATCCCATCATTATTGATTAAATTATGGTGAGTGGAATGCTACAATTCATTCATTTTTTATAAAGCACTTTGTTAAAAATAATTTATCAGCCTCACAATCTCATCATTCCAGGATGTGGAGGCTAATTTCATTTCTATTGTTACCTGACTTTCTCAGACCTCTTGGCATTGACTTTGACAAAATACAGCCTAAGTATAAATCCTCAGAGAAAAAGAAGAAACCTATAATGGTTGTCAGTGGCTAACTCTCTTTCCATAATTTTTTTTTCCTCATGAAAGGGAATAGTTGTTTACAGTGGTGAAACAAATAAAACAATTTGTAATGACTAAGTGATTAAAATTGGCACCTTTGATATCACTTTCTGAAAGCCAGGGAAAATTCATTATTGAGATGGCTTAAAGTTTCATTTTTTTCTCTCTAATTTTTATTCTCCCCCTTTGAAATATTTTACTCAATAATAGAGGAGAAAATTGAATGAGGACATTCAACAATGAGTATTTCTTGTGGTTAAAAAAATTAAAGATGTTTGTCTTTCTCTCTTATATTTTGAATTGTAGCTAGTCTTTTAAAAAGCGGTTGCTTGGGTTCTTTCTGTATCAGTTTAATCTAAAAAAACTGCAGTCATTTTAATATTCATCTTCAAGTAAAGACAATGATGAGAAAGAAATGATCATCAAACCATTTTGAAAAACAATGTCCATTCATGTGGGCTTTAAAATTTTCGTAACAAGCCATTTGTTAAACTCTTGGCAAGATTATTAGACATTGACTTTTTGTATATTAGGCAGTTAGAAGCTAATAGCACACTAAAAAATCTCTTTCATGTATAAATTAATTGCACTCTTATGCAATTCACATCAGCATGCCTGACTTTACATTTTGAAGCTTTTAAAAGTTTTATAAGGAACTGATGCATCTTCTCATTTATTGCACACACCACTTCAATTATGCCTTTCTGTAACCTAGAAGCACCAAAAGGCTGATGTTTCTGGCTGCGAGCCACTGTCAACATGCAGTCATTTGGCAGGAAAATGAAAAGTTTCTTCTCACCTAAAATTTCACTGAAAGTTTTCTTTTTAAAAAGTTAACAAATTGTTTTTTTTCCTTGTAATTGAGATAAATTAAGAGGAAGTGGTTACTGGTTGTACAGATGCGTTTTCCAGAGGGACTACCACAAAGTACTGGAATGGTTCAAACTCCATAGATTTCTAATGTCACAGATAAATCCTTTCAGTTCTACCTTTAAAATTCCCTTGTCTTTGTGCCAATGCAACTGTGACAGATAAAAATGCCTTGCAAGTACTTCCATGTAATCTCAAGAAATGTGTGCTTTAGATGAAGAAATCATTAAGGACTGTTCATTAAAGAGCACTAGACTAATACATTGGTGTGAGAGGCTGGCTAGGTCATTTAACCTTTCAGTTTTCCAGGCTACTCCCTAAAAGTAAATGATATTGGGAGGTGGAGGAGAAGTGGAATTTCAAACTCAATTCTCCCTAGATCTGCTTGTAAATTCCCTCCCCCACCCCCTCTTCCCCCCGCCCCCCACACCCCTCTACCAGGAACACTAGATTAAGAATCCAAAGAACCGAGTGTGAATTACGCTTCTGCCATGATTATCTTAACTCACTTTGCTGATCTGTAAAATGAAAGAGTTAGGTGAGATGACAGCAAAGGTGCCTTTCTAACCCCAGAAATTTTTAGTTTCATGATTTTTGCTTTCTATGTCTATAAAAAGTATGCTATAAATACACACCATATTTTAAAGGTCCGTAATTTCATGGGTAGAACTCTTCCCTCCCTTAATACAAATCACACCTCAAAAATTCTTAAAGAATTACCCTCACTGAAACATCCCTTGCCCAACCTCCCTTAATATAGTTAGGCTGATCCTCAGAGGAAAAACTATGTGTCATTTATCATCAGATATTTAAAAATCAGAATGTAAATAATCAGGATGGTGCCTTTGAAAATTAGATGATGTGAAATTGAAGTGGAAAATACAGGTTTTATCTTTTGGATTTTAAAATACCTCATTTGTTCTATGTTTAGTTTGTGACTGGGAGTAAAATATTACTTAGCCTGCTCATAGAAGAGAACATTTGTAGGCCACTAAATCATAAGTAGTCAAACTTGGGTAGCTGGATGGCACAATGGATGGAGCACTGGGTTTGGAAACAGGAAGACCTCAGTTCAAATCTGGCCTCAGATACTTAATAGCTGTGTGACCCTAATCAAGTCACTTAACACTGTTTGCCTCAGATACCTAATCTTTAAAATGAGTTGGAGAAAGAAATGGCAAATCACTCCAGTATCTTTGCCAAGGAAAACTCAGTGGGGTGACAAAGAGTCAGACATGACTGAAATGACTGAATAACAAGTCAAAATTGAAAAGAATATTATTTTTCTCTAAAATGAAGAATGGGAGGTCATAAAGCTATCTGATATGATGAGAAAAATAATAGAATTCTACCTTAATGAGCCTATGGATAGGTACAGTAGAAGGAATCTTGCTTATGCAATTCAATCATCATCAACTTGATATCATAGATAACCTATATTACATCACACTTTTTATATATTGTCATCATCCTCCAGTAGAATGCAAGCATCTTTAGTTTGGAGATCATATCATTTTCCACCTTTGTGTCCCCAGTCCCTATGACAGTGCTTAGTTAACATATCATAGTTACTTCATACATGTTCACTATTTCGAATTGATTTGAACCTTTTCATTCCCATTTGGTCAAAAGAAATGAGGAGTAATAGACACCAGACTAGCCATCGTTAACAAAATGCACCAGAGTACTCTGTATATTTAGCTTGAGGAAATTACATTTATTTTCACCCTTTTCCATCTTTTCACTTTTTTTCTAGTCCTCATCCTGTTTTCTTGATCTGAGAAAGATCAAATCGAGGGATGCAGGTCGACAAAATTGTGGTTCTCCTGAGCTACCTCTCAAATTTTTCACCATTCTATCTCTTACCTTTCAATTCTATTCTAAATGTCTATTAGTTTAAAATTTCCAGCTACCTACAAAGTCCCTCAGAGAGAATTTATCCTCCCCAGAAAAAATATCATTCCCCAGAACCTATCTATCTCCTGCTGACATCAAAATTTACCAACTCTGACCCATCCCCTCAGGTCTTGCTAGATGAATAGTAAATGATATCTTAACAGCTTAATATATAGTAGACTATTAAGAGAGACATTTCAGTCCAAGGATGATTTTTTTTTTCTTGTGATCCCCAAATTAGAATTCTTAGACAATGGTCTGTGTCATCAATGATAATTTAGATGATTTAAATAACATACACATGTATATGTATATGTTGATCTGCATAAACATATACAAGTGCAAATACATGATTATATAGATATGCAATTGTATATGTGTGTTCATGTATATATACATATGATTATTCATAAAGGATTTATCTAAAAAGTCTGGTTTAATGATAATCTGCTCTTCTAATGATAGAAAATTATTCTTTTCTTTTCAATGGTAAGGGCTTCTGCATAGTGACTTTTTTTTTCCAAAACTTCAAGAAAGGTTATCTCTGGAATAGCTACTCTATATGGGCTATGTAGAGAACCCACATCAATCTGAAGAAGCCCTCCCACAAACTTTCTACTCTATGGTAATGCAGCAACCTGGAAAATCAGATGAGTGTGACAGAATAGAAGCCTGTTGTATTTTACCCCCTGCAGGAGCCCAAAGACCACCCAAATGTCATTCCTTTATCCAGAAACTGAAGTTTTTTTTTTTTTTTTTTTTTACTATTTTTACTATTGAGTGGAAGAAATCAACTTTTGTTTCACCATACAAAGTTATATGGTTCTTGATTGATCAGCAATTGAGGGCACCGTCTTCAAAACACACATTAATCATCCTAGAGATGTAATCCCAGCTTCCACCTGCTTCAGAAGGCAATTGTGCTTTCATGATTCTATATAATAAAGTTGAGGGGCTTAAACTAGTTCGCCTAAGAATGCTTTTGCTCGTCTTGCTGGTGAGTCTATAACAATTACTTGATTGAAGATCTGAGCTCTAGGTAGCTGTAATTTTATAGAATTGTTATATTCTTTCTGACTTACTTAAGTATTGACTCATTTTGTACTGTCTGGGAGTGGAAAAGAAATCTTTGGGGGGATGCTAAAAAAACCTTTGAGTTTTCCTCATATTTCTTCACTTTCAAGCTTCTAATGTATGTTTAATATCATGTGCTATCCATATAAGGGTTCACAAAAAAAAATCTCTTTGAAAAGAAAACTATTTATCTCTTTTCCCTTGATACCTCATGCTTTGTGTCACTTGATAATATACATGAGTAGGTTTAATACTCAATCATTTCCCAAATCCAATTTGACTGTCTAACGGGGTTTAATTTACATGGTGATACAATTTTTCACACCAGAAAGCATAGTAACCCTTCTTCTTCTGAGGTTAATGGTGATCTAGCTTAAAGCCTAAAAGATAATTACAAGGAATGTGCTTCAGGTGACAAAGTACTTTTGACAATCCTAGACTGTTGATAGCTTTTTAATTATACCTCTTTGCACCATAGGAAACTGTGCTTTTTCCAAAATAGTTTAAAGGCATTCTGTAGTGTTTTAGAAAATTGCCACACACTGTAATCAATACTTTCAAGTTAGTGCTACCCTAGGCATCTGTCATTTCCTCCTTTTCCAAGGAATAAAACTATGGGCTATTTTTTTGTGTGTGGGTGTGCACATGAAAATGAAATTTAAAAGACTATCAACCCCTGAATTTGTAAACATTTCATTGACTCATTCTTTATCTTCTTTACTTACTTGATATTTTGTGACATTTAAAATTTTAAACTTTTCATGTTTTTTTTTCCTTTTAGGTCAGTCTGACAATAAAGAAGGTCAGGAAGCAAGGGAAAGAGAAAGATCTAGAATTTAATGGTATTAGAATTAACTAACAATGACTAGAAAAAGGAAGGAGGCAGATATGTTGCATAAAACACTTCTGTGATGCTCACTTCTAATTCTGATCTCTCTACAGACCAAAAATGTTTTATACAGGTAACTGTAATTGTGAAAGAGCATGCCACACCGTACAATACTGGCAAGATTGCCCATTGGAAAACTTAGTCAAAACAGGTCAGGCTGCCTACTCAGGTAAGACATAGATTTGGTTCCCATTTTCACAAATTATTTGTGATATTGACCGAATGTCAAACATTTACATGAAACTCAAAATTACTAAAGGTATATCCAAATATCCTGATTTAAACAAATGATAATCTTAGTATGATTTTCTTACTTTATCATGTATATTTTTTGTGGTTTCTTTCAAAAAAAACAAGAGGTTTTCCTTCAACTTTCACAAACTAGGTGACTGACATCGATCATTTTTTTCTTTATAAATAAGTACAAGAAGTGGAATCATAACATATTTCTCTTTATCATTTATCTTCCTGTTATTATTTCTGCCCTTTTATTTATGATTATATCAATCAATAAAGTACTTTGTTAAACCCTGGAGAAAACAAAAACAAAAATGAAACAAAGTAAAAGTAGCACATGCTCTCAAGGAATTTACATTCTAATGGTGGGAGGGAGAAAACAGTCTGACCTACATAAATAAGTTCATGAGCAAATCATATACAGTATAGATAGGACTTAACCTTAGGAGAGAAGGCAGTAGCAGTTTTGAGGAACAGAAACTAATGGCCTTTTGCAAAAAATGCTGTTTGATTTGTGTATTGAAGGAATTAAGAGATTCTAGAGGCAGAAGTGAAGAAAGAGAACATTTAAGATATGGGGGACATTTCCCCAGATTGATGAGTTTAAATTCCAGCTAAAATATTTTTTTATTCATTCATTTATTTAACAAATTATGATTTAATAGTGTATGCTAGGCATTGCGGGGATGTACATATAAATAAGATGGATTCCCAGTAAACACAGATTTTACCATCTGCTAGAAGATGTACAGCATGTAACTGGTAACTATATTGAAAGTCAGTATATGATATGTTCCATAAGAGAAAAGTTAAAGAGATTTGAAGGAGAGAGAATTAATTCTGGTTGGAGGGAACTAAGTAAAGTTTCACAGGGGAGTTGGCATTTGAAATGGAGTTTTAAAAAATGAATGCATTTTTGACAAAGGTGTGGGAAAGGTTATTTCAGAGAGAACAAAAGGAATAAATAGAAGTAGTAAAGCACACAGTATGACAGTTTGCTTTAGTCATAGAGTTTCTGAGAGGCATAGAAGAATGGAAAGACTGAAGTTGGCCAGCTCATAGAGGGCCTTGAATACTGACCTAATGAGCTTTTAGCTAATGGGAAACCATTTTAAAGTTCAAGAACAGGAGAATAAAAAGATGAGTGACATGCTATAGGAATAAAATTGTGGCTGTTCTTTGTAGGTGAATGAGAAGGGCTATGAGACTAGATGAAAGGGGAGTAGTTATAAGGGAAAGATAATGAGTGACTGAACTAGGTTGCAGTAGTGGGTAAAGAAAGCAAGGGCTGAATCCAGCAGACATTTAAGTGAATTAATTGGGTTAGCAATTAAGTTTGAGATGCAAGAGAGAGAGAACACAAGAAGATTGATATATTGCACTTGAGTGGCTGAGAAAATTGGGGTTCCTCTCACAGGGATAAAGAAGCAAAGAAAACAGCTGGTTTTGCAGGGGCCTGGGAGAGATGAACATGATGAGATGATTTTAGATATTTAGGTTTTAGGTGGCAGTAGCACACATATATAGAATCAATATCAAACAGTTGAATTTGTGAGACCTAAGGCTTGCTAAAGAATCTGGAAATCTGATGAATACTAGCACTTAGTAGGGTGAGACAAAGAAAAAGATCCATTGAGGAAGACAGATAAAAGATGAATCATGGAATTCAAGAGCAGGAAGCATGCTCAGTAGGGCCCTGGGATAAAGAAATGTCAAAAAGGATAGAGACTCAGAAATGATCACAGAAGAGTACTGATGACCTTCAACAAAGCCATTTTAATAGGATTAATAAAAAAAAGAAATCGCGTGGTAGGGGATTAGAAATGAGAAAATAATTACAAAGTAAGGCAAATGTAGATCACTTTTACCTACACAATAACAATAATAATATTAATATATGGTTTTAAGATTACTAAATGTTTTAAATATCTTATAATAATGCTTAAAGGCGGCACATGCTAGCATTATCCCCATTTTGATAATTAGGACTTTGAGGCTTGTCCTGATAGAGTCAGATAATTAAGTAACTATCTAAGGCAGGATTTGAACTCAAGTATTCCTGACTCCAGGTCCAGTATTCTGTCCCCTGTATCATATAGTTGTCTTCTAATAATAGTTAACACTTGCATAATACTTTAAGGTTTTCAAAACACTTTAAATTTGGCCCTGAAAGGAGGATAAAGTGAAAGGTTTTCTTTACTTTTTTTTCCTAAGGCTGGAAGAGACTTAGTCGTGTTCATATGTAGATGGGAAGTAGTCATTGAAGGAGAGATTGAAGATGAGAGAAGGCACAAGTGGATGGCTCAACCTTGGAAAGAAGAAGGTATATCTATTCCTAAGAGAAACCTTTTTTAACGAAGTATATGTATGTGTGTGTGTGTGTGTGTGTGTGTGTGTGTGTGTCTATGTGTGCATAGTATATGTGTATATATTTAAATTTTATGTAACAAAGCATTTCTAGAGTATTATGTAATGTAATGGTAGAGCTGGTGTTGATGGTGATAGTGTGTGTGTGTGTGTGTGTGAAATATATATTTTTAAGGAATTGTTAAATTTGGCCTTTATTTCAACACAGTTCTAACATATTGCATTGGATCCATTTCAAGTCATATCAAAAGGTGGCTTGATTTTTCTGGTATTAGGGGGCAAGCACAAATGTGTGAAAATTACTTTTTAATCAAAGTCAATCAACCAAAGACTTCATGCTCATCCTTCCATTTTCTTCTAAATTGTACTCTAAATTATTGATACTGGGCACAAATAACTGTGAAAAAAGGAGTAAATATCCTTTGGGGAAATGTTTTTTAAAAGTTCACACCTTGTAAATTCAGTACAAATGAATCTAATGAATTGTTTCTCAAAAATGGGCTATTCTAAAAGATGACAAATTCCAGATTTGCATAATTGTATAGCTTCTGTACCAACTACAGGGTAGAATCAGAAAATAAAAAAGGAAGATGAGATTCAAGGAGAAGAAAAAGAGAAAAGAAGAAAGATTTCATTCTCTGACATTTGAAGTTATACTTTTGCTCTATATATATGTGTATGCATGCATATCTATATATATGTATATGGAAGTGTATCTCCATATATATATATATATATATATATACACATTTAAATATTGTATACACACATGTATTGTATATATATGTCTCTGTGTGTATGCCCCTGTTTCTCCCATTAGAATGTGTGCTTCTTATGAGTGAGAATTATTTTATTCTTTGTACTAGCATTCCCAGGGCCTAACACAGTTTCTAATTTAATATATAATATTATATACTATCATATATGCCTATATATACCTATAGTCTGTGCTTCACATGGAATAAAGCCCTAAATGTTACCTATGGTATACTGATTGACAAGAGCTTGATAATTCTTCCTGACAACAGGACACTAACAATTTGGGTGAAAATCACAAGGTTTTGAATTGACTACCATTCAATACAAAATTTGGGGAGTTTCATTGGTTTATGCAATAAAAAAATTTGGGGTTTTATTGCTAGCAACCATAAAAAGGACAGGAATTTAAAGGAAGAAAAGGTTGAGATGATGGCTTTGTCTTCTTAGCCTTTTATTCTTGCTTAACTTAATTTGCACACCAAAGAATGTCTTAGAAGTGAGGTGAGCTTCATAGTTCCTGTCTCCACATAATTTTCACGCTTTTTTCTCCCTTTCCTTTGCAGAATCCCTGGGGTAGATTTTGTGGACAAAGAACCTCAATCAGGAGGATAACAGAATGAAAAAGAATTTCTTTTTCTTTAGTTGACAGATGTTGGGAACCAAGGTATTCAAGTCAGAGTCAAAGATGTCAACCAGATGACTAGAGTTAGTTTCAGCCTGGGACATTTGTTTAGTATTTTTGATGGCTTTCTGGCTAGATGTGGTGATTTAGTGTCCTCCACTATGTATCAAAAGAGTGAGAGACTTTCTAGCCTACCCAATGGTAGTAGAGAAAACCAACTGGCCTCAAAGAGAGAAAATAACTGAAATATAGCAGTTTGTAGTGGAGGGCATTCTGAGAATAATGGAGGAAAAAAAATGCTTAGCAAAAAATGACATGTTTAGAAGAAAGTAGGAGAACAAAATGTATTGATTTCAAAAAGGACATAAATACCTCCGTCATGGTATTTATGGTTAATGGGTGTGTTGCCCTAGCTATACAAATGCCACTAAATTTATGTTTTCCCTGCATGGTGGCATAACTGTATGAGTTTCTGATGTACACACCTTTAGTTACATTCTCTGGATCCATTTTTGGTTGCTGTGAGTGTGCCCCCTTCCATCAAAGGTATGGTAATCTATTAGGGAACATACTCCTTATATGATTAGGAAAATATGTTATCACTGTTTTTCTTCCTGAGTTCAAATCTGGCCTAAGACACTTCTTAGCTGTGTGACCCTGGACAAGTAACTTATCTCTGTTTGCCTCAATTACTTCATCTATAAAATGAAATGATGGTGGTGGTGGTGATTGGTGTCCCTCATCTTTGAAAACGACTGAAATGACATCACTATGATAAAGTGAAATTTCAATGTATCAGGCTGTGGCTGATCAGACAAATTCAAGCTTAGAGTGCTCTGCCACAGGTTGGGCATGGATAGTCTGTGTGAATATTTGGGATGGATATCCAAAATTTGTACATCCTGAATTTACTTTGTGCTGTCTCAATTCTGCCTCGCTCAAAGAGCACAGCACCCTTTCTGATATGGGCATGCCATGCTGAGCAGTCCTGTTCCAGTGTCTCCCATGTTGCATAGTGAAATTCAAAGTCCTTGAGAGAGATCTTGAAAATGTCCTTGTATTGTTCCTTCTGGCCAACATGTGATTGCCTACCCCATGCGAGTTCTCCATAAAATAGCCTTTTTGACAAGCATACATTCTGCATTCAAACAACGTGGTCAGCCCATCGGGGTGGTGCTCTCTGAAGCATAGTTTGAGTACTTGGCAGTTCAGCTTGAGCAAGGACTTCAGTGTCTGGTGATCCTCAAAATCTTCTTAAGACAATTAATACAGAAGAATTCAGTTTCCTGGCATGGAGCTGGTAGACTGTCCATGTTTCACAAGAATATAACAAAGAGTTCAACACAACAGCTCTGCTGACCCTCAGTTTGGTAGTCAGTCTAATACCTGTTCTCTCCCAAACATTTCTTCGGAGTCTCCCAAACACTGAACTAGCTCTAGCAAGGTGTGCATCAACCTCATTGTCAATGTGTACATCCCTGGAAAGTACACTACCAAGGTAAGTGAACTTATCTACAGCATTCAAAACTTCTTCCTTTCTTGTAACCGATGGTTCCATGTATGGATGGTGTGGTGGTGGCTGATGGAGCACCTGTGTTTTCTTAGTGTTAATTTTTAGGCCAAAATTAGCACAGGCAGCAGAAAATTGATCCATACTTTGTTCTGTCTCAGCTTCAGAGGCTGCCTTGAGTGCACAATCATCTGCAAACAGAAAATCATGCACCAACACTCCCTCCATTTTGGTCTTGGCTTGTAGCCTTTTCAAACTGAAGAAGTTGCCATATGTATTGTAGTTGACCTTGATGCCATCTTCCTCCTCATTGAAAGCATTTGTAAACATGACTGAAAATATCATGCTAAAAGGCATGAGAGCAAACACACAGCCCTGTTTCACTCCATTAGTGAATGGAAAGGCACAAGAGCATCATCCACTATCCAGAATCTGGGCCAACATGCCATCATGAAATTGTCATACAATGCTGAACTTCTCTGAGCAATCAAATTTTGACATAATTTTCCATAAGCCCTAATGACTAAGTGTCAAAGGCCTTGGTCAGATCTACAAATGTGTACAGACCTCTGTTCTGCTCCTGGCATTTCTCCTGGAGTTGCTGGGCAGCAAACACCACATTGACTGTTCCTCGGCCCTTTCTGAAGCCACACTGACTCTCAGGTATATGACCATCTTCCAGGTGAAGGATCAACCTATTATGGAGGACTCTAGCAAGAATTTTGATAGCAATAACTAAGAGAGACATTCCCCTATGATTGTCACAGGACAGTTTATTCCCTTTACCGATATAAAAATGGTCAATGGAGACATCCTTGAACTCCTAGGGGATAACCTCCTCTTGTCATTTAAACTGGAAAATTTCAGTCAGCTTTTGTATGAGCAATGGTCCCCCTACCTTGTAAATCTCAGCTAAAATAGAATCAGCACCAGGTGTTTTTTCCATATGAAAGGAGTCTAATGGCCCTCAAAACCTCTTCTTTCAGTTGGGGAAGTTCAAGTAAGGAGGGATTGAGTTCAACTTGAGGTAAACGGTCAATGGTCTCAGCATTGATTAGTGATGGTCTGTTGTGAACACTGTGGTAGTGTTCAACCCATCTCTCTAGGATCATGTCCTTATCACTAATCAATGTGGCTCCATCAGCATTGAGTGGTTGTGATGCACCATAGATTTTTGGTCCATAAATAGCTTTCAGGGAATCATAAAAGTGCTTTGGATTGTTACAATGAACATAAAACTGAATTTCAACTGCCTTCTTACTGAGCCAGGAATCCTGCATTTCTTTCAGCTTTGCTTGTACTTTGCTTTTGATGGAATTAAATGTTGCCTTCTTAGGATGGATGAATTGTCCTGCTGGTAAATCCTGTGGAGTTCTCATTTTTCATTTAGCAGTTTCTGAATTTCCCCATCATTTTCATCAAACCAGTCTTGGTGTTGGCAAGTGTTCTAACTCGGATGAGCAAACACAGTGCTGTACATCAAATCTCTGAAAGCTGCCCACTCCTTTTCTGCTCCACTGTTGCCAGCTGTGTGTTGTTTCAACTTTCCCTCCAAGTCAGCATCAAACTGTTAATGCTCAGATAAGAGCTCTAATTTCTTGACATTAATTCTTCTGGTAGTCACTTTGCCTTGGGGGCAGTGCTTTTGATGAACGTGAATATTTAGCTTGGAAAGAATAGGTCTATGATCAGTCCAGCACTCTGCACCACACGTTGTCTTTGTCATTCTCACTTCTTGTTTGTCTCTTCTCCTTACAATCACATAATCTGTTAGATGCCATTGTTTGCTGTGAGGGTACATCTATGAAGTTTTATTGCATTTAGGTAAACAGCAGACAGTGTTGGTGATGAGAAGGTCATGCAATGTACAAGTCTTCATCAGTAAATGACCATTGCTGTTGCTATTTCCAACTCTATTCCTCCCAAGGACTCCCTGCCAAGTCTGATAGTCTGAGCCTACTCTAGCATTAAAGTCACCCAGAATTATAAGCTTGTCCTCTTTTGGCACATTGACAATAAAGGTCTCTAAGTCTTCATAAAACTTTTCTTTGACTTCATCAGGATTTGTGATGGTGGGAGCATAGGCGCTGATCATGGTGGAACGGTGTTCCTGTGAGTGGCAATCACATTGTCATGAGCCTGTCTATTCATTCCTTTTGGTGGGCAACCAGCTTGCTGATTAGCTTAGTTTTGATTGCAAAACCCATGTCAACTTCATGGCGCTCCCCTTCACTGCGCCCACTGCAGAAAAAAAGTATATCCAGCTCCAACTTCAGTTAACTGGCCTTCATTTGCCAACCTTGTTTCACTCAGGGCTGCTATTTGGATGCGACACCTGTTGAGTTTTCTTGCATCAAGAGCAGTTCTTCTTTCAGAAGAAAATGGAAAATCACTCTAGTAATCTCAGCCAAGAAAATCCCAAATGGAGTCCATTTGACTGAAAAATTACTAAACAGTAAAACATCTAACAAGAGCTTGACAGCTTTTATTTTAAGGGGATATTGATTTGAAAACTGCCTCAAATTTGGAACTTTTCTGAGGGTTTCTGCAAGAGGGGAACTTAGGTGTTACAGACAAAAGAAAATTACAACTGTTAACAATATGCAATACCTCTATTGAAGGAAATGCTCCTTATTTTTATACATTTTTATATTCCTTTACCCATTCTCTGTCAATATTTGCTTTTTAGAAATATCTTCCTAAATGTAACAAATGTTCCTTCATTTTCTTATTCAAGAGAAAATGAGGTAAAAGAAAAAAAAAGTAAAAGAGGAGCTTGAATTTTAGTAAAAGGCCTTCCCTCTAGGAACTGAAAAAGAGAATTTCAGATGTGATATATCCTTTGTTTTTGTGTGAAAGTTAATAGTTTGGTTTTTTTTTTGTCACAGGAATGAGTTATTAACTAGTATTTATGTGCATTTTAACAAATTATTTGTCACTTTCTCTGATTAAATGTAACTTTAATAACATTATCTTCATCTTTTTTCTCAATTTGCAGCTTATACTTTAATCATGTTGTCTCCTTTTCCTGGAATGACCATGTGACTTCCTAAGTAAATACCCCCATTTAGCTTGAAAAGAAATAACAAAAGTCAACAATGTCAAGCAATGGACACACTCTATCTTTTTGATTCTATCTGATATAGGTATAGTCATCGCAGGCTCCTGGGTAGAAGGGATTGTTCTTTTCATTCTACCTGTATCCTCAATACTGAGCATAGTAGGTGTTTAATAAGTATTTGTTGATAGAATGATTGTAAACAATACACACACACATAACTACTAGGCACAAAATAAAAAATTGAAAGGATGAATAAAGAGACTGTTAATAAAATGTGACTCTACAAAGGAACCATTAAATTGATTATGTTTATTGTTTCATGTAATATAGTCATACATATTGCATGTTTGTCTCTGAAAAAAATAGTAAATTTATTGTAAGTGATTTCAAGAATCTGAACCAGTTATGTCTCCTCTTTAAAAAAAAATTAAATTGAATTCAGTTGTATTCAGCACCTACCATGTAGTAGTAGACATTAGTGATAAAAACACAGTCACTGTTCACAAGGGGCTTAAATTCAGTCAATAATTAACATAATCAGCTATTGCTTTTAATAATTAAAATGTAACTGTCTACAAAGAGAAAATTATTTCAGATCAAAGTCATTATTTATTTCTAATCAAATTCAGACCAAAAATCAACCATTTTCCTTAGTGGGTTTGGGGTTCTCAATTATCAAAGTGAAAGCATAACCTCTCCATTTCAATGTCTATGTAGATATATCTTATACATTTCATCCAAATTGACTACAAATGTGAGAAATTTAATTAAAAGACCCAGTAATATATAAATTAAAATGAAGTTTCATATGACAGACTCCTGGGAAAGTTACTACCCATCCAATGCTGATTTTCACTTTTGTAAAACGGTTTTATTTTCAACAATCTTTAAAATGAGATTAAATTAAGTTCCAATTGTCATTTACAGAAGCTCATCTAGCAAGCCAGAAGAAAAATTATAAAGGAAATTAGAACAAAGGATTTTAGCTCTCAAGTTTTTCAAAGGGCACTTAACCTCATAATATTTCATTTCTGACTCTAATAGTCCACAGTCAAATATAACCTATTGTATAGAGCTTAAATTGTTCTACCTAGATTACAGTAGAGAAAAGCTTAGATTGTTTGATTTCTATTGGACAAGTAAATCAGACTATTAACTGTTTAATGTGCTTCAGTTACCTACCCACCCCATCCCCCCAAAAAACTTAACCTCCTTTCTTCATTCTGGGAAATGTGCTCAGCACCGGTTTCTATTATATCCAGAGATGAAAAATGTTGATGGATTATCAGAGCATCAAAGATAGAGAGCTGAACAGGCTCAACATTTTTACATAATGTTCATATACTGTGAACACAATCTGAGGCAGCACTGTATTTGTCGGTATTATTGACCTTGATAGACTGATGAACTAGAACTCCAGGTATTACTCTGGATGTTCACCTTTCATCCTGCTTTATCATTGACAGTGAATTGTTTTCATATTCCTGGTAACATGTCTGTTTCTGGCTTGGTTCTATGAACTTTTAAAACTGTCAACCCAGACAAGTTATAGAGTAGATCAAATTCATTTCATATTTTTATTCAACTTGCTTATTTCTAGTAGCTTCACCAATATGGTACCTTGAAATAGTGTACTGACTTTGCCTTACCCTTCCAAATTACATATAGATGCTATCTTTTGGTTTCAGAAACAAAATCTGGACCTGAGTTTTTCCCTTGACCAGGGTAAATTATTCCTGCAAACCTCCACCCTGAGAGCTGATTCTCCTAGAGGCTTCTCCCTCATCCTTAATGCCCTCCAGTGAGCTATTGAAGTACTATACTCATCTTGACCCTCAGGTTGAGGCTTTGTGATACTGGAAGCAGCTGCCAAGACACATGAATAAAACATTTGATTTTTTGAAACCAAAAAATGATAACTTTGCAAAAATGATGATGCCATGTTCTCTGATACCATTTTAACCTTCCAGGTTTGCAGTATCAGCATTATCTTTGACTCCTCATCTTTCCTCATTCCACAAATCCTGAGAATTGCCACATCTGGCCCTTTCCATCTATAGATTCCCCATCAGTACTTTTCTCACTACTCATACAACCAGTATATTACTTTAGATCCTCATTGTCTTTCCTCTGGATTAGAATAACCTTGTAATTGTTGACCCTGTCCCAAACATCTCCCCTCTCTAAACTATCCTTCTCTATATAGACCCCCAAGTGATGTCCCTTAAGTGCAGGAATGATAATATCCCTGCCCTAATCAATTAATTCCAGAGGCTTCTTATAACTGCCATGAAAAAAATATAAACTCTGGTTTGACTTTTAAGACTATCACAAACAGGTCTGAACTTAACTTTTCCAATTTTTTTTACAAATTACTCTTCTTTTCCTACTAGTCTACCTAGATGATCTCTTGCTTTTCTTTGCACATGAAATGCCAAAGTACATCTTGAAATTTTTACATTGGTCATCCTCCATCACTCCATCTCATACATATTTTTGATTGAGAATGAAAAAATAAGTTCAATTTTGTTATTTTAAAGGAACCCCAAATTTAATCAGTATTAAGTCTTTTAATGTCTACTGAGGTATCAGCCAGAACCAAATTTAATGGGTTTGGAAACAGTTCAAACTAGAACTAGGCCCATGTATTCTGGAGGAAAAACAAAATAACTATAGAACTGGAAGCTGAGAGAAAACTTATTTCTAAAGCAAACTCATTTTATTTGGTTCAAGTGGTCTAGTTCCCTTAGGGGTGTGTTTTCTGGTAACATTTCCATAGCCATCCAGGAATGTACCATATTTGAGCTCAAAATGTGGTCTTAAATACATTAGTTAAAATAATTGTGGGTTTGGAAATTGAGATGAGAAATTAGAAAGTTTAACCATTTTTGCACTCTCCTCCTTTCCTTTATTTTTTTGCCATTGACAATACTGTCATTTTAAAATATAGATTCATTGGATTTTTCTGAGTGGTCTTTGGTTCCGTAGCAAGGATTGAGGCTGGTCTTCAGAATGTAGAGTTTAAGCAGATAGAATTTTTCCCAATCGGTAGTGACATCAGAAGCATATTTCTCATTTCAATTCTTTTCTGTTGTATTTTTTCCCCACTGGATAGCTCCCTCTATTTGGTGTGAGGTTCTAACCAAAAACAACCAAATCAAAAACAGAGTTAGTCAGTAGCTTTTTTACATGTGCCACACTTTAAGCATATTCATGAAAATCTCTATAGAAAAAAATCTTTGAGCAAGGGATGGTGTTGGTTTGATTCTTTGCCTCATTTCTTATTTAGCCTTAATCATTGAATGGGCATAGCCTCAATGAAAATGCGATCCCAGCAAGAGCTTAACTTCAAAAGGCCAAGCTCTCCCTCTGCATGCAGGGCCATCTCCAGTCATCCCATCTATATCTTGCCACTGGACCCCAATGGCTCTGGAGGAGAAAGTGAGACTGGTGACTGACTTTGCACAGTGCTCCCTCACTTACATCTAATTCCCGGCATTACCTTGCTGATGTCACGGTCCTCTTAGGGAACAATGGGAAAACAGCAAAAAACAACTGAATCACAATCAAGATCAGGGATGGCCATACCATTGATTTAATTAATTCCAGACAACCCCTGGAGGACACATCCTATAAGTTCAAGTCATTTGTATTTCCTTGTTCTCTTGGTTCTTATTAGAAAAGCAAAGCAACCAGTACATGTTCTTTCAGTAGACACTAATTGCCAACTTGCAAAACCTGCTTCTTTGACTGACAGTAAGTATAGCTGGCCTCACAAAAACAGAACTTTCCAATTTAAGTAAAATGACAAGTGATTTAATGGCAATTTACAATAAATGGTCAACCTTATATTAACTTAACACAATTTTACTTGGAATAAAGGCAGTGTTTCACTAAAAGTGGGACCTCTGTCAATCAGGTCTCTAATATTTGTGTTTGTCTTTATCTTTCATCCTGAAGGATATGCAGAGTCACAGAGGAATTATAACATTTAAATGGCATGATCTATGAGACAAAGTGCTCTAAAGATATTCCCAACCTACATCAAGTTAATTTATTTTCCCATATGGCAGTTGGTTTAGTCAAGGATGGCCTGTTTAGATTTTGTTGCAGATGTTATTATGGAGAAAGAAAACATCATTAGCTATCCATGCAAATTAGAATCATAGGTGTATAGCTAGAGAGGGACTCAGATACTATTACAATAACCTTATGTAGCGCAGGCAATAAGCATTAGGTACAATTTGAAACCAAGTTCTACGACCCGAGAGACAGTGATATTTCTACTGTACTCTATTAGCACTCTAATGGATGTAATAGATTGAAAGCAATACTATTAAAGCCTCTGAAATCAATATTCAATGCTTTGTTTATTTTTATGATTGATCAGCAGTGAAATGAAGGTTATAATGTACCTATAAGAAGATGACCGTTTCTGAAGAGCTGCTTTGTGACATCTAATATCTATACAAAAAGAACTGGGTGGTTTTATTACTAAGTCAAATGATCTAGCCAAGAGAAATTAATATATGCTATAATTTACTTCTCCAGAGAGATTATACATGTTAAATTTGATGCTGAAATTTCTAAGCTATTCCCAATTTGAGTCCATCTCCCTATAAATACCCTTCTTTAGGATAATTTCCTCACCAAGAAAAAAAAAATCAGAATCCACATGGAACTGATATTTGGGAAGAAAAGTAGAACATGGTAAAAGATTAACAAACTTTCAAGTTTTACTTTTGAAGAAGTTAAAATAAAAATATTCAGTGTTTTTTGTGTGAAGGGATGTAGTATATATTTAAATGTTCTCAATTAGATGACCTTTTGTTTTATTGCGTGATATTTGTCCTTGTTAAACTTGGGTGCCAAATGATTATTACATTTTAAAACCATTTCAAGGCTAAAAATATTCAAAATTTCTACTTCATGAAAATGGAAATTTGCATAAAGAGATTTATTCTCTAAGAACACAATGAGTATAAAAACGAGATTCTTCCTATTATATTATTCCTTGTGAATTTCAGTTCAGGAGGGTGTATTTTGATTATTATTTTACAAGACAATAATAGAATTTTGCTTCATGTATCATTTTTAAGTACCCCAACCTCTCTTAGTCCAATTAAATCATATTACTTTGTTTTTCCAACATAAGTAATGAAGAGATTTGCAATGAGCTTCTTTCAACTGGATGTGTGGTTGGCCTCAGCATTCTTTTCTCCATAATTCTCTTTCCATTCATTCTTAAACTTCAACTATCACTCCTAAGCACACAACCTTATATCAGAGAATGAGTCATCATGGTTTTCTTGTGCGAAAGAAAAAACAACATTTAAATGAAGATGACTTCTGTGGAGTTTTCTTTGAGATGAAAGGTTCTCAATTCTATATATCTAATATTCAACCCTTAGCCTCCTTTCCAGCATAGAACCAAGAACTATGACTACCTTGGTGACTAAAGACATATGAGTGCATAGCAGTGGGGGAGGGGTCACTTAAGAATGTCAGTTTCAGGAATAAATGAAATAGATTAGTTGAGTTAGCTGGTAGAACAGATAAGAATTCAGAGATGAGTTAGTCTTGGGAAAGAGAGATTGGCCTGTTTCCTTTTTTTATTTTAGTGAACAGAGACATGTCTTGAATAAATTTGCTAAGTAAACACTGTTATCAGATAATATAGTTTGCACAACAAAAACAAACTTCATCATAAAGCCAGGAAATCCCATGTAATCATTATATGCCCCATCACTTAAATAAAATATTATTCCTATAGAAATGGTTATAGTCAAAAGAACCCCAGCTCTAGTGTGAGAAAACCTGGGCTTGAAATCCTCCTTTTGACTGTTTTCTACCAGTGAGTCCTTAGACAAATGATCTAATCTTCATAGGTCTCCTGTTCCTTTCAGTTAAATGAATGGCTTGAAATAGCCTTTGAAATTACTTTGAGCTCCATACTGATGACCCTATGCTAACCCTATGAACTACATATTCTTATGCTATTGCACCTGCAGCTTCTAATACTATTTCAGCGAATAGAATGTCTTTGAATAAAAGGTTTTAGGTGGGGACAGTCACTATTCTTAAAATTTTATTTTTTTTTTGTGCTTCTTGTCTATTTTGTTGTAGACCAACACAGGAAAATCTCAAAGAGGAGGGGTGGTTCAAAACTGTCTCTGTGTTTGCAGACTCTGCAAAGAGTCCTGACACTGACACATGAAACATGTGACCTTGAACAAATCCCATAATGACTCTGGGTCCCAATTTTCTTATCTCTAAAATGATAATATTATTACTAGATCTGGCTGGCTCATATTTTTTTTTTCATAAGAACAGTAGTTTGAAAAGTCCTTTATAAATGTGAGCTATTATTAGTTTTGGTTAGGACAGAAGAAATATGTAGGAGAGAATGGAAGGTATGAGTCAATTTCCTATTTCATTATAGGTGTGGGAAGAAAGTAAACCAAGAGAAAGAGTCAGTGGCTATGAAAAAAATAGGTAGGACATTGCTTGAGGTCCCTCTTACCACCAAAAAACAAGCTCTTTCTTTTGACATTCTGATTTTTTAAAAGCATTACTATCCTCCCAGTCATATAAGCCTCAAACCTAAGATTTTAATTACCTTTGAACCATTCCTCCCATCAGCAAAGCCTAATCCATTCAGTTACCAAGTTCTGATTCTCTTTCTACTCTGCAATTTGAAGGCAAAGATTTATATTTCTGTTAATGTTACTTCCTCCCCATTGAGACCTAGTACAATGCCTGGTCCACAACAGGAACTTAGTAAGTACTTGCAATGTAAATGAATATCATGTATCTTCTGCCCTCACCACGTTCTACCCTACTACCCATCTCCTGAATTATTTCAATAGCATTCTAAATGATCTCCCAACCTCTAGTCACTTTCACTTTCTAATGCTGTCTACCTACACCAGGACCAGGTTAATCATTCTAAATCACAAGACCTAGGTCAATCCCCTATTCAAAAACCTACAATGTGCTCTTACTTAGGTGTAAACTCCCCTTGGGATTTAACCCTTCAGTCCAGCCAAACTGGGGCTCCTTGCCATCCCTCTAGCTCACCTAATTTTTTCATTTTGTTGCCTTAGTTCATGCTATTCCACCTTCCTTGGATAGCCTCTAGTCTCAATCTCTCAAAATTTTATTTGATTTCTAGTCCCACTTGAAAAAAGACTTTACCTATGAAGCCCTTTGAATTTACTTCCCAAATTTAAATGAATTTGCCTTCTGAATTTTTATTCTGCTGGTACTTAACATAGTTCTGTTTTCTCTTATACTGGTTGTGTAAATTTGTTTCATCCTCACTCCAAACGCTAAACTATTTTTTTTAAAAAGGTACCTAGCAGAGCATCTTGCACAGAGTAGATCATATTTTCACTTTTCATTTGTAGTTATTAGATGAAAGTACTCTGTAAACATTGTTACTCTATTGACAACTATTATTAATAGTAATATTAGCAGCAATATATATGCATATATATACATAGTTGTAGAATTAAAGAAACAAAAGTTGAATGACATTTTTGTAGAAATAATGCCACCATCTTTAATTTTACTTCATAGATTCTCTCTGTCTTTCTCTGTCTCTGTCTCTGTCTTTCTCTATCTATGTCTCTCTCTCTCTCTCTCTCTGTCTCTCTCTCTATCTTTCTCTGTCTCTCTGTCTCTGTCTCTCTCTGTCTCTCTGTCTCTCTCTCTCTCTCTTTCTCTCTCTTCCACACACACATGTACACAATTCAAACCATTGCTAGGTCCCCTTCCTTCCTTCCTTCCTTCCTTCCTTCCTTCCTTCCTTCCTTCCTTCCTTCCTCCCTCCCTCCCTCCCTCCCTCCCTTCCTTCCTTCCTTCCTTCCTTCCTTCCTTCCTTCCTTCCTTCCTTCCTTCCTTCCTTCCTTCCTTCCTTCCTTCCTTCCTTCCTTCTTATTTGGGTTTAAGACCAAATGCAAAATGCCAGTTTAAAGTTAGGGCTCAATTAGAATGCCTTATGGCACACTGAATATATATAATAGAAGAATTTTCCATTCTTGGAGGCTGTTACTGAACTCTCTTTTCAACTCTCTTTTCACCAAATTTTGTAAAAGAAAAAAAGATGAATGGCCAAAGACATTTGCAGCAAATTACATTATAAAAATTAAATGTCATATAATAACTTTGGGAGGAAAAGTCAGGATCAGTCTCACTGCAAATCTGATGTTAGTGCCCTCTTTTCCCTTTGCTATTCACAGACTACCTACTATACTCTCAAAGAAAATTGTTCTGTGGTCTATTACTTTTGAGTGAACTACCAGAAGACTAATCGACCTCATAAACTAATTTATACCAGGTGGTGACAGTGACTAAGAAAGAATTAGAGACTCTTCAAAGTTTACATTTTGAAGGGACTAAGGGAAACAGACAATTGGAACCTCTCATTTTACAGATGAAAAGAAAGACGTGAAATGACTTGCCTAAGGTCACAAACCAATAAAAAAAGAAAGAATTATAATGCAAATCTTCTGACTATTAGTTTAGTATACTCTCTCCTATACCACATCAACTAGGTAGTTTGGTTTTTTTTTTTTTTTTTTTTTCTGGGTCATAGAATTTTAAAAGAAACTCCTAGGAGCAAATTTTTACCAAAGAAGTAAATTCTTAATGGTTGGATTTCAAGTACAGTGACCAGCTGGGAGATGATATATTTTGATGGGGAGAAGGTTTGTTGCTGTTTTTTGGTTTGTTTTTTTTCTCAGACTCACTAAAATCACACCGTGTAGTCAGGCAACTGCCTGAAAGAATGGCACTGTTGGTTCCAAGAGACTCCTTCATGCTTCATTCATAGAGATAGTCTGCCAATTATACCTCTAAACTACTACTTTTCCCTGGCATGACCTTCACACAACTTGTATGTCTATACCCATCCCTAAAATTTATCTGAAAGCAGGATCTTCCCATATTAAATCAATGAAATTTAATCCCATTCTGCTCTATGCTACCATGCAGCTGTGTGGATAAAATGTTTCCAGCATCTCAAGACAGCTGTGAATATAGGAAGTAAGTCTAGTATGCTAGGCAGCTGAATGAATAGCTCAGGCCACAGAGTGCTGGGAAGTAATTAATTGCAAGAATCAGATTATCATTCTTTGTAACTATAATAGTGGCTTTCATTGAAATTTATTTGTAGTAACTGATTGTAATATTCCCAGAAAGGAGGTTGAGTTATCTTAGCTGCATTTGCTGAAGACACTTAAGATTCAGCCTGTTTTCCAAGTGCCAGATGCAATATATGCCTTGAGATACAGTAGAACATAATTCCACTTGGAGCAGGTTTAGCACATTTATTATTTCTCAGGGAAGTTTGCTTTTTCTTACTGAATGTCTGGCAAGCACATACAGACCCATCATGGTAGAGCCAAAGAACAGTTGTGCAGGATAAGGTAAGCCTTGGAGGTAACCTGAAGCTCATGGGAAAGGTGAGCCTACTCAGATAATTTGCAGAGGATTTTGATTCCCACTCATTTGGACTGACTAGAAATGCCATCTTCAAGTAGATAATATGGGAAATCAGTAAGTGATCAGGTACTTACTACTCTCCTCCCAAGACCTTCCTTTATCGAGGGCAGAAATCAACACCCCAGTCACTCCATTTGCATTTGCAGCTCTGCTTGCCTGGTTTCAACTCCATGGAACAAATACCTCATTTCTGGGTAACCCTCTGGTGCACTGTCTCCCACCTCCAGCTTCCTTTTAGCTTACCTTCTCCCATTAGATTTTAAGATCCCTGAAGGCAAGAACTGCTTTTCTTTTTCTTGGTTGTATCCACAGTACTTAGCACTATGCCTGGCACATGGCAAACTCTTAATAGATGCTTATTGAATTCAATAGAATCTGAAGAAATACAGTTTGTAAAATATAATGTTTTCATCACAATAACATGGCTTTGGACAGACTGATGAGCACTTATTAAATGCCTGTGGGAAGAGCATTGCACCACACAATGTTGACATGCATGGGCAACCTTCCCTCCATCCCATATACTTAAAGATGCCATATACTCAAAACCTTCATAAAAATCACAACCTATTTGGAAGGACAAGGGATATATGAACAGAAAACTGGACAGAAGTTTATGCATAGCATTAGAGATGCCATAGCTCTATGCTTAAAGAAGAACCATGAAAGAAATATAGGATGAAGTTAGTTGAGAGAAACTGCTTGCAAGAGGACTTATTTCACACTACACTGAATATCACGCATTTTTATATTGTAGAAGCAAACTTCTTGAGGGGAAAAACACTTTCTTTTCTGTCTTGGTGTTTCTAAAATCCAACACAGTGCCTAGTTTAATATATCTTTGTTGACTCAGTGACTAGGTGCTTAATAAATGTCTGTGGGAAGCGTGTTGGGGAAATCAACTATAAACTAGATTTTAAAGGGATAAAATATCTAGAGAAAAAGGCATATATTTTAAGCAAAGGGGAAAGCAAATAGGACAGACGTAAACAAGTTTTATGTGTTAGAAATCATCAAGGAAACCTGTATGGTTGTAATGGACAGATAATGTGGGGCAGCTGTAGAAAATGAGGTTTCATAGAGCTGGTTAGGGAGAAGGGAGGTAAGTTAGGGCTTCCATAAATGCAAAGCTCAGTTGAGTTGTTTTAATCATAAGAGCACTAGTAAGTTTCTTGTTAAGAACAATGAGATGATCATAATAATAGCTTGGGAAGAGAGCCTAGAAATTGTCTAGTCCAACAATCTCATTTTACAGATGGAGAAGCTGAGGCCAAGAGTGATATCCCCCAAACTATTTATCCAAGATCAAAAAGTAGTGAGTGGAAGAACGAGTATCTGAAACCAAGCACTCTGACATGAAATCTAGTCCTTTTCTCACTCTTCTATTTCCTTGTAAGGGTCTAGGAGAAAGACAGTAAAATGAATTTGATGTTAGGGAGATAAGGATGCTGAAAGTGGTAGAGTAAAAAAGGGAATTCATTGTGGAAAAAGAAAAAAAGGGATCAAATCTTCAAGATATTAGCAAAGATGATTTTACATAATTTGATGAGAGATTAAAAAAAGGAAGGATTAAATATTGCCCCAGTTTATATTTTTCTGCCACTCTTCCACATGGGTCCTTTTTCCTATTCGTCCCTCTAATAAGGTCTCTACTCCTGTTTTAGATTTGAAACAAATTATATGGATACTATGAATCTTTTTGGTCCATCAGGGGAGTGAAATGAAACAAATCTCAAGACAATAGTTCTTACTCTCTCTTTAATGGATCTACATAGAAAATACCATCAAATATTCATAGCATTTTTTATTTAGTGTGAAATGAAAGTTAGAAAAATAAAATACAAATTTCAATATTAGGTAGGAGGATAAAAAGGAGGCACAATGAGAAAGAATATTTTTAAAAATGTGAAGAGTTCTGCCATTGTCTAATACTGTGGCTTTGGTCAAGTAACTCAAATTCTCATAGCCTCAGTTTTCACATTTGTGAAAGGGAAGTAATATTCATCCTACTTATTCCAGGGACTTATTTAAAAAGATCAAATTAAATAGAAGAAAAGAAAGTACTTTGAAAAAACATAGTGTTGTAGAAGTAGAAGATAATGGCATATTCTGCTTGGGCTAACAGAGAAGAGAGTTATATTTCTTTTTAAACCATCTTAATTTTCTCAAATCCTCAGTCTTTTCTAGAAAACTGAGCTTTCTAAGACTGCTAATGGTTAGCCATTTAAGTTCCCAAATTTAGACTTATTTTATATGGAAAGCTATCAAAACTGAAATATATGCATTTCTGCTTTTTTTCCTTAATAGTGCATTAAACATTATTTATTTTTTCTTGCTTGATATTCCAGTATTGTCTTTTTGAACAATTAAACATCTAGCTAGTCAAGTCCCAAAAGAGCTCATGCAGTCATCGACCAAAGTAGGATTATCAGAGGCAATGAGATGGTGGGAAAAGGGTACATCTAGAACTTAGAATATCTGAGTTCTAGTCCTGGCTCTGCCTTTTATTAGCTTTTTAATCTAAAATAAGTTGGTCTCAGACACCTCTCTATTAAACTTATACCCTAACATGTAATTAATGATTGCCTATGACATAAGATTGCTATGTACTGGATACAGACTCTGTCTTTGTGCTAAAAGGTCATATTGTTTAAAATAGAATATGTACAATAGAGATACCCCAGATAATAACAGCAGCTCACTCAATCAAGTGGCTTAAACTTTACAAATCACTTTCCTCAAAAATAACCCTGTCAGGTGAGTTAACAAGCATAATTTTCCACATTTGAAAAAAGAGTGAACACCAGTTTACAGAGATTACATGACTCACCCCCTGCTAAGGATCAGAGTCAGGTCACTTGACTTCATGTCCAGTGTTCCTTCTACTACACATGTTTTCTATCAAGGTAAATATTTTGCATATTTACTTTGAAGAAAATACCTATCTAGGTAGCACAATGGATAGAGAATTGAACCTGGAATTAGGAAGAACTCAGTTCAAAATCTGAGAAATTTACTAGATGTCTGACCCCGGGCAAGTTACATAACCAACTTCCTTTTGTCTTGATTCCCTCTGTGGCAAAAATGTGGATAATAATAGCACCTAACTCCCAAGGATGTTGTGCAGGTCAAATGAGACAATATTTATAAAATATTTGCAGTCTTTAAAGTGCTACACAAGTGATTGCTTTTATTACTAAAATACATCTCTTGGGGTTTCAAAATATTAAGAACTAGGTATAGAGATCAATAGTGAGGTGGGGGAGGAGCCAAGATGGCGGAGTAGAAAGACTCACATATACTAGCTCCGGAACCCACAGCCCATAAATTTCCTGCAAAAAGAACTCCCCACAAATTCTGGATCAGGGCAAGCTGCTCAGGAACACAGTGGAAGAGATTTCCATTCCAGAGAGCCCTGAAAAACCGACCCCAAAGGTCCGTCGCGCCCTGGACAGCGGAGCCCACCCCTGTGCTGGCCGCACGTCCCCAGAGTATCAGATCCGAGCAGGCTTCAGGGACATAATCTGCGGCAGCCATGAAGGTCCCTCCTCCCACAGGCACTACAGGTCAGTGAGAAAGACTTCTGAGTTGGCTGAGAGGGGAGCGGGATGTCTCCATGACTTGGGCCCCCTCGGGAGGCAGCGGCAGAGGCAGCGGTGGCCTGGAACTCCCCAAGCGGGCAGGGGCTTGGGTCCATTACCGAAGGTCTCTGCATGAAGCCCCTGAGGGAAATGAGCCTGGGAGGTGGCCCTGCCCCCACCTGAGTACCAGAATTTAAGCTCACATTGAATAGCAGCCCTGACCACCACGGAAAGCCCTGAGGCTGGGGAGCAGCATTTAAATCTCAGACCCCAAGCACTAGCTGGGTGAATCTAGGTAGGAATGGACAGGAATCTCAGAAGTCAAGTAACTGGCTGGGAAAATGCCCAGAAAAGGGAAGAAAAATAAGACCATAGAAAGCTACTTTCTTGGGGGACAGATGTTCCCACCTTTCATTTCTGATGATGAGGAACAATGAATGCTTGCCATCAAGGAAAGAAGTGGAGGGTGGGGCCTCTGTATCCCAGGCATCCCAGGGGGATGTCCGGTGGGCTCAGGCCATGGAAGAGCTCAAAAAGGATTTTGAAAATCAAGTTAGACAGGTGGAGGAAAAACTGGGAAGAGAAATGAGAGAGATGCAAGAAAAGCATGAAAAACGGGTCAATGCCTTGGTAAAGGAGACCCAAAAAAATGCTGAAGAAAATAACACCTTGAAAAATAGGCTCACTCAATTGGCAAAAGAGGTTCAAAAAGCCAATGAGGAGAAGAATGCTTTCAAAATCAGAATTAGCCAAATGGAAAAAGAGATTCAAAAGCTCACTGAAGAAAATAGTTCTCTCAAAATTAGAATGGAACAGATGGAGGCTAATGACTTTCTGAGAAACCAAGAAATCATAAAACCAAAAGAATGAAAAAATGGAAGAGAATGTGAAATATCTCATTGGAAAAACAACTGACCTGGAAAATAAATCCAGGAGAGACAATTTAAAAATTATGGGACTACCTGAAAGCCATGATCAAAAAAAGAGCCTAGACATCATCTTTCAGGAAATTATTAAGGAAAACTGCCCTGATATTCTAGAACCAGAGGGCAAAATAAGTATTGAAGGAATCCATCGATCACCGCCTGAAAGAGATCCAAAAAGAGAAACTCCTAGGAACATTGTGGCCAAATTTCAGAGTTCCCAGGTCAAGGAGAAAATATTTCAAGCACCTAGAAAGAAACAATTCCAGTATTGTGGAAATAAAATTAGGATAACACAAGATCTAGCAGCTTCTACATTAAGGGATCGAAGGGCATGGAATAGGATATTCCAAAAGTCAAGGGAATGAAATCAACAGTGAGGATAAAAATAAGTGGAAGGGAAACTGTAACTTTCTATATAGTCCAAAATGCTTATTTTTTAGAGAGTAGATGCAAATAATCAAGTAGAGACTCATAGCTAGTAAATAATTATGGCCTATAGTTTAGAATTATAAGTGGAATTTCATCTTCTTTTATCTGAGAAACTACCATTTCACATTATGGAGTTGAGTGATAAATGAGGAAAACAGATGTCTTCCTTTTTAGTTCAAGGGGTAATTTCTAGCAAAATAGACCCTTGAAAAAGCATCTTCCCAATCCATATTTTCTATTGATAAAAACTTTGCAGAACCTTTTTGATCTTGAC
This sequence comes from Bettongia penicillata ogilbyi, assembly GCA_023548195.1. NCBI lineage: Eukaryota > Metazoa > Chordata > Mammalia > Diprotodontia > Potoroidae > Bettongia > Bettongia penicillata. The sequence goes on from JAJHZJ010000353.1 coordinate 3,149,058, forward strand.
CATCAAATCTCTCAACATTATTATAGCAGGTGATGGTTACTTGAAGGTTATAATGCTCCAAAAACAATAAATTTATTTCAGAAATCTTGGGGATTGTAGAGCAGATTAATAGGTAATATCCACATTGATGCAGATCAAATTGGGTCTTATTAGTTAACTAGATCAAGACTGGAAGGAAAGTGTTTTTGTGAAATGTTCATCAGTAGCCTCCTCACGGGAACATTGGAGTTCTATGTGAAAACCTGGCTCAATCTCATGCTAGCCCCTCATTGCCATTTCCTCAATCTTGAATACCCTTCTAGGTGTTTTGAATAATCCTACCCAGCTGACACCATCGCACTATAAAGTGCTCCAGGGACAACTAAGAGAAACTGGGAGGATCCAGTGTGGAGGTCCTTAGTTCAAGTGTTAAGGGAGAGGGGATAGACCCCAAAAGGCACTCTTAGTCAGCCTAATACCAGATACAGAGACTCCACATGGAAAAGACAAGGAGTACCAACCCCTGATCTCTGTGCAATCTTTTATGAAAATAGAAGTTGGCAGCTATTCTAGTACGAAGGAGAAATAGTTCAAGTAGGATCCTTTGTTCTGCATTGTATCAAAGTAGGACACAGGGAAGTCAAGTATTTCTAAACAAATCTAAAGATCTCTGAAATATTCTCCAATCTTATCTGATAAGCAGGGGGTTTGATTCATGTGGGAAAATTTGAAATGGTACATGAGAGGTACACAGGAGGAGTGGAAGCTCCTTTGTATACCCCTGGTTAAGGACTTCAGCAGAGGCTGATGGGATCCATCTGCAACAAGCTATGCGTAAGCATGATATTTTGAGAAGCTATGAAAGACCTCAAGTGCTAAGAAACCATGCTATTAAAGACAACTAAAATAAATAAAGGGCATGGTCATATGTGGGTTTTGTTTTTCATTAATAAAAATCTATTCCTCTGATTAGAAAAAAAAAGTCTTATAGTCAATATATGTAGTCAAGAAAAGTAAACTATCATGTTGGCCAGTCCAAAAAATCCATCTCTTACTTTGAGCCCACCCCATCTCTGTCAGAAAGTGTGAAGTAGACCTCATTAGTGCTCCTGGGTTCATCCATGTGTTGAACAGAGTTGTCTTCCAAAGCTGTCTTTATAATGTTGTTATTGTAGAAATAACTTTCCTATTTCTGATCCCCTCACTAAGTAGCAGTTCATACAAGTCTTTCCTGATTTGTATGAAACTGGGCATGACCATAAGTGAAAGACTTTATAGGCTTCTGAAAAAGTGTTACGCGGAGATGGCTGTCATTATTGTGTTTGTGGTTTGTTTTATTTTACTGAAAATATTCTCCCCTTCCTTGTACTTTGTGAGAGTCATATGTTTTAAAAACAGTGGCTGAATCTGCAGTAGTGGTGTCAATAAATGTTTCAAGTTATCTGGATGTGGACGGCTAAACAGAGAAGGGAGAAATCCCCTTAAGGCTTCCTGCACCCTCATTACATGGGAGAGTCTTTGACATGTATTTCTTGTAGATCATTTATTTAGCTTAAAGGTCTCTCTGCTGGATACTGACAGAATCAAAATAAGTAACTAACTCTTGTTCTTACCAATATTCATATGCCAAGTGGCTAGATGGTCTGAGATCCCAGACATGGTTTCTAATAGTTCTTTAATAGACTGATAATATTGAAATCAAACAAGTTATTTATAAAATCAGATACTTACCATTTGCTTTTCTCTTTAACATTATTCCAGGATGGAAAATTAGTGCAGCATAAGGTCAGGAAAATGATTTGGGTTTGAGAAAATAACAACACTTTATCTCATAGTTTTTAACATTTCAGAAATGATGTAACATGTATAATAGAAAAACATGGATTTGAATACAGATGTCTTTGGTTCTTATCCTGGCCCTGACACTTGCTTCCTCTGTGACCTTGGGAAAATCACTTAAACTTTCTATGCCTCAGTTCTCTCATTAATAAAAATGAAAGGATTGCATCAGTTCCTTTCAAACTCTAAATTTGTGATCCTGTGATTTATCATTTCTCTGTCTACAAAATGATCAGAATTATTTAGACATTCCTATCTGGGCTAAGGCCACGCGCAGAGATCCAATTATTTTGGTTTCTTAAATATTCTGTCTGAAGAAAGGAAAATAAACTAATGGAAGCTGGGAACTACTGTGTTTTGTTGTTGTATTTGGTATCCCAAGAGCTTAGCAGTGTTTTGCTTATATTAGTTGCTTAATAAATTCTAACTGGATTGAAATGAAGAGGAGGTTCCCAAAACCGAAGACTTAACTGGGAAACAACTTCAGCTATTAAAAGGGCTTTCACATGTAATCCATCAATAAATATTTATCAAGCACCTGCTACATTCCTGCCACTGAGGGTAAAACTTGCTGTTTAACTCCTAAGGACAGGACCAAGAGCAATGGTTGAAATGCAAAGAGAGGAACGTTGGTTTGATGTTATGAATTACTTCCTGATTCTGAGAGCTAAGAGTGGAAGGAACTCCTTTGCTAGACAGTTGGTTCATCTCATAAGTCTTCAAGCAAAGGCAACACTACTTGTCTTATGGTCTGTAAAGAGGATTCTTGTTCAAAGATAGAGTAGACTATATGACCTCAAAGGTTACTTCCAAATTTAAGATTCTGAATTCTAAAGGTGGTGTTTATTGTCTTTGTAAGAGGCAATGATTAAATAAATAGTTTGGGGCTGGTAGTGAATAATATAATGAAATGAAATTCCCTTTCATGTCCTTGAAAAAGGATTTATTCATTATGTGGCTTTCCAGAAAATCCCTGTGGAAGACCACCAAAGGAGGACTTTGAGAACTTCTAATGGTCTGGAGGATTTGTGGGTATGCCATCTTCTGTTGGTGTCCTAGTGGTATCTACAGATCACCTGATGTGATTATACTGTCAGTATCAGGAGCCACAGGCAGATGGAAAGACATTTGCAGTGTTAAGGGAAACTTGAGCATTCTGCGAATGAGAGAAAATGACTTTCAGTAACAAGGATTTGTGAATTACCTCATTCTTTAGACTTGAACCCTCTTTCCAGTGGAATTTATATATACATGTGGGAAGGCATACCATAGATTTTTCAGGGGATAAAGTTGAACCAACCATTTTCACTGAGACAGCTTCATAGATAACTCCCTTTTAAAAGTTACTTGAGGCTGGATAACTAAAATGATTCTTTACTTAAAATCTTTGGGGAAAGCATGCTTGTAGAAATAGCATTGGAAAATCTCCACTGACTCCTTTGGAGAACCCTGAAGCAGCAATGTACTCAAATTCTGACACTTGAGCATTAGTGGGAAGAGGAGTTAGAATAAGATCCTCGGAGCTCCCACAGCAAAACTGGCCTCAGGAGATAGGTTAGAAGGTCAAGAAAGGAGAGAAGCCTTGAAGTGACTAATCAATAGTGAGAAACTGCATTTATATAATTGCATTATATAGAACAATGAAATATGGAAAGCTCCATCCCCTAAGGACCCTATGAAATAGTTAATACAAATATTATTCCAATCTTACACACGTGGAAATAGATGCTTACAGAGACTTGTCCGTCCAAAGACCTAAGACAAGGAAGGGCCAAAACTAGGTACTGAACTTAACAGTTTTCTATTCTGAATCCAGAATTCTGAATTTATCTGGAAGGATCGCACAACCGTAAATTCAAGTTAGGAAAAAGAACAAATTTAATAGATGTGGAAACGTGGGGAAGAAAGACTTATTCCAAATGGAGCACTTACTTGAAATGGAGATGATGTTATTACCAAGACATAGTGATTATCTCTGTCACTCTTGTGCTGAAAATTCAAAATCTTTCCCAATGCAGCAAAAAGAATCCTATGCTCTTGTCTATTCCCTGCTGCCAGGACATATAGATAGAAATGATTAGTGCTTCTTGGAGTGAGAGTTAATAAAAGGGAACATGGAATAAGGACAAGGATGCAAGTTATTTGGCCAGTCTGTATTAAGTTGTGCAGAACTGCATCTTCCAGAAAATTCTTGTTTCCATTTTCACCAGGACCACCCCACAATGAGAAGGGAAGATAGCAGTGCCTAGATATCTAATTCACTCAGCACAGGAGAAAGAGATAGTTTCTTTCTCTTCTTGACCTACAGATATAAATGAGGGATATTGATAGTACCAAAGCAATTCCTTGTGATATTGAGATGGAAAATATTGAAAAATGGGGTAGCATCTCAACACCTTATCTTAATTAGCCCTCACACTTTATTTTCATCCTGCTTCTCAGGAGCTGTAAAGACACTACCACTGTTAATGTGGGGAGACAGCTTTGCACACTTGATAAATGCTGATTCATATTTTCACTCCCATTTTAAACTTAAAGATTATACCTGTTAAGCTATGAATTTTATGTCTCAGCTTCAATGAAATTGCACCATTTGTCTCTTGGCCTATATGCATAATGGTGTTGTGACAACTGAAGAAGATATCCTGGTGACATGTTCAGTGTTTTGAAGGATGGTTTCCTGCCATCATGTCTACCATGACATCATGGTCATATTCCAGGAAGGAGGCATGCATGTGACAAATAATGTTTTGAGTGTTTCCTGGATCTATATTATTTTTGAAATATCTTTGGATAATAAGTTTCTTTTTTTTTCTAGCACAATCAACCTGGAGTATCGTGGATTGGTTGATCAAACTGGGAAATATTAAGTTAAATTAAACAGAAAATTTGTCACTTAAAAAAACCCTAAATTTTCAGGTAGGCCAAGCTAATTTTTATTTAAAATCTTTCAAGAATAAAGCACTTTATTTCAAGAATTATACAATAAGGAGTTTAGTTCACTTCAGCTTAAATAAAGATGAAATAGAAAAAGATTAAACCACATATCTAGCTTGACCATTTAAAATTTCTAAAAGGTAAAGATCTTTTTTGTTTTCAAGTATGTAGCTAGTGGAGCTGTTGAAAGCTAGGAATGGGTGATTTGTCATATTTTCTAGTGGTACATCTTGTCCTTCTCGTAAGAAGGATTGCTTTTCTCCCATGACAGGGAAAGAGAAACATGAGCACGGAGCCAAAATTTCTCAAGTTGACAGCAAGTATGACTTTTATGGGTGCTAGGAGAATATGATCTATTCACTCGTAGCAGCTAGCAAAGGTTTTGTAATTCATGTGGTATTGCAAAAGGTCACCCTCACTCAGATAAAATAGATGAGGTGAATTTGCATGTACTTTGCATGTGCATTCCTATACAACATATGGTGTATTTGTATACCCACCTGTCTATGGACTATTTCATTTGTAATCATGGATCATATGCTCCTAATTATAAGGTCAATGAGATTTAAACTGCAAAGGGACTTCAGAAATTAATTAATCCACCTTCCCCTTCTTTTAGAGATGAGAAGACTGACCGAATGACCACTTGACCAATTCTTTTTCAAGTATCGGTTAGATTAAATAGTTTCTGGATTCACTTGCAAGTCTGAAATCCTTTGGAGTAAAAACTACAATCACATGGTTTCTGATTCAGGGTTAGAACCTAGACTAACATGCAGGTTAGTGTTTCTTCCATTGTAACAAGATAGTAAGTATTTGTAGTCTGTCACTATCTATGTGAAGATGAGACAGAAGGTGTTGTAAAAAAAAAAGGTCCCAACTCTCTCTGATTTCTGTCAATGGACAGGCAATTAGTATCTCTAAAATATGGATTATCTGATTTCTCATACTATTTTTTGAGGATATTTAACATTGAATTTGTTTCAGAGACAGTGTTGGGTAGTAGAGAAAGAGCTGGTTTCAGAGTCAGAAAAAAACCTAGTTTCAAGTTTCACTTCTGATGCTCTCTAGCTATGTGACCTTGGGCAAACTGCTTAACCACCATAGGCCTCCTGTATCTCATGTGCAAAACAAAGAGATTAGGCTAGATGGTCTGTGAAGGGTCTTCCAGACCTAACTCTATGCATCTGATCTCTTGACAAATACTGGGTGACCCTTGGCAGATCACTCAGCCTCTCAGTATCTCAAGCAATTGTCTAAACTTTCTAAAGAAAGTAACTGGTAGAGAAGATGATTATGAATTGTGTTGTTAGAGGAAGTTCCTTATTAGGAAGGAACATGCCCCTGATATACTGTTAGAATCAAAGGTCTATACACAAAAATGAATGACACTATTACACTCAATGTTGGTACTACTGGATGTATTGCATCTCGACTATTAACATGCTCACAGATGCCATTAGTTTATGTATATAATTCATTGCGATTTGTTATCTATTCTTATGATGTCAAAAATGGGAACTTATGCACATCTCTGTGTATGTATGATGCATGTGTATGTTTATATATGCTCATACATGTACACACACATTTAAATGTATCTATGTATTATAGAAAGGAACCAACAATTTTGATCAACAGGGTGACTATGCTAGAGAAATTTGGGTTAATTAATCCACTAAAATTTCTATTTCAGTATTAGAACTTGTGTATATTTTCTCCCAAAAACTACGCTCTCTAGTACTGTGAGACAAATAAATCCAGAACCCAAAGTGAATCCGTTCAATTCAATAAGTAATTATTAATGATCTAGTACTGTATAAGCAAAGGACTAGGGTTCCAAAGACAAAAAGTAAAAATAACAGTGCTTGTACTTAAAGATCTAGTGACTGGGGATACAACATGGAAACACAAAAATGCCTAGGAGGTAATTTAGGAAGGCCATGGACATTAACAAATGAGTCCATCAGTAAAGGTGTCCCAGAAGAGATGGTTCTTAAAGACCAAGCAGGTTAGATAACTTATCTAAGGTCATATAATTAACAAGTTCTGTGCCTGAGAAGGGCTAGGGAACTTGGTCCTCAGTCTCCAAATTCTGAGTTCATAGGGAAAAACAAGAAAAACAAACAAAAAAGCCAGAAATCTGCTAATCTACTCCCTAAAGAGATTGAGGAAGTGGCTGCTATATGAATTTATAATTCTGAATTAGTTTTAAAAAAGCCACATTTTTGCAAGACATCTTTTTGGCATCCTCATGTGAGGTATTTTTAGCAGGATGAAGTTGCATTTCCTTTCCCTGCTGATACTCTCCATTTCCAAATTAGCAGGTGACTTCTGCTTTACTTCATGGGTATTCAATCTTCTCTCATTAACACCCCCAGATCCTTCCACCTGCCTACTGGTATCTCTTATATGTCCATCATATTTTTTCCAGTTAAATCTTTTTCAAGGCTTCTTTTATGAAAATCTCTAATATTTATAAGTTCTTTATCTTGACTTCTGTTTTGTTGATATGAAATTTATCTATTTTCTTTCTCCATAAATATACTAAATCACCTTGTCAGGTTACTTTTTTTAAATAAAGAACTTCCCCTTGACTCCCACGTAAGTCTTTCTGATTTAATAATTTCTTTATTCATTTTTCCCTATAAATGCTATGAACACTTGTCCAAGTCTGTGTCTGCCTTAGATCACAAACTCCAAAATGTCTGGATTTATCACTGCAAATGGTAGCTCTCTATTTTCCTTTGCACGACGGCACCTGGCATCCAACTCAATCAATGCTAGGACGATGGTTCTCAAAATGGAAAACCAGGTTAAAATATCCATCAATATTTACTCCTGGTTTTCATTAAGGTAAACAATGAAATTTTGTATAATTGCATCTAAATGCATGATGTTTATAATTGTTTAAGTGTTATGTGGACTAGATTCCTAGAGGATTTACATATTTAGCAGAGATATTCATGCTTGAGTTATTATATAAAACTTTATGTGACAAAATGTTCCCAAATACTTTCACAATTAAGTTGATTCTAAGAAGACAAGAGAAATGAGATGTTTGATCTCAAGGGTCTGGAGGATTAAGGAGAAAAGGTTTGGAAAGGAATATAAGCTTTTCTCATTAAAAGGATATTTAAATCTTGAATTATTGAATTCAAGATTGAATTATTGAATTGTGATATATAAGGAATGGACGATGCGGTTTATGTGAGAAATTGTTGAGGTGATGGTCAGGCAGGAAGAAATGTTGCTGCATAAAAGACATTTTAGTTATCACGAACAAACTCTGCTACAGGGAAAGATGATTCGGTTCTCAATACAACATTTTTTGAATAACTTAGCTCAACCCAATTTTGATTTGTTTTCTACTCTAGAAACTGAAAATGCTCTCTCAACTCTCAAAACAATATTAATTTTAAAAAATAATCTGTGGATGTGATCTACAATCATGTCAAAAGCAGTTTTCCTTTCTTTTTTCTCTAGTAACAGTATCATTTCAAACTTTGTCAGTGTGATTTCTATTAGCACATCACACTTTTAGTCTTAATCATTTACCTTAAGTGCTTACCTTAAATTTCTTTAAGTATCAAAGCTATTCTCCTATTGGCAACATCATTTTTTTTCTCCATCATATCAGTCACAAGCTATATTTTACTATCTCAATGTTTTTATTTATAATATGATAGGTATATATGCAAAAATATAGAGAGAAAGATTGATATTTAAAGTAGTAGGTTTGGAATCAGGACATCTAGTGTCTAAAATTGCCTTAGATATGAGCTTATGAGAAGATGTATTGTCAATTAATATTTCAAAACCTCATTTCTACAATGAAGACAAAATATGTTTTCTACCTGCCTGACAGGGTTGTGATGAGGAATGTATGTGTATCTGTGTATATGCATATATACATATGTATATTATGTACTTTTATTTGCAATATGTAAAGACAATATGGGTATTCACATATATGTATTTGCATCTACATCTACATATAACATGTATGCCTCACATATATGGGTGTATACTTTCATGTACACGTACACACAGACAGAAGTTAGGAACCCCACAGTTGTTTTTTGTTTGTTTTGTTTTTGTCTGGACTTATGGTTTTATCCATATGGGGTGCTCTTTGGTGGAGAAACTCCCTCTAGTATTATAATTCTAGAAAATGATGAGCTATTTATACTAATTTACAGTCTTAGAACATCGCCTAGGACACAGAGAGGTTAAATGACTTGTGGGGGTGATGTAGCCATATGTCATAATACTTGACTCCAAGTCATTCCAGTTCCAAGATGATTTCCTATCTCCCATGTCATATTTTTATATAAATGTGTATCACTACCATAATACTATTTATGCTTTTATACACACACATATACACTTTTTTCCTAAATAGAAAATGAAGTATCAGTATCGTTTTCATCCTAGCCATATGAATAAGGATGATAACAAACACTGAAATATTTAATTAGCTCAGGAGTTCACTAGAGCTGAGTCCTGCTAAACAGGGTTCTTAACCTTTTTTGTGTGTTACACACACCTTTGGTGAAAACCTTTGAACCCTTCTCAAGATATTTTTCATTGTATGAAATAAAATTCATGGGGTTAGAAAGGATGCCAATTAAATTAAAACAAATTTATCAATGTATTTTTTAAGTTCACAGACCCCAGGTTATTAATCTGTCATAAACTATTTCAGAATATTTCCATTAAAATATTTTCTCTTTGTGTCTGTGTGTCTGAGTCTCTCTGTGCCTCTGTGTCTCTCTGTCTCTGTCTCTCTCTGTCTTTCTTTCAATGTGAAAATTAAACCATGGTTTCTGCTACCTTGTTTGCCTACCTATCTCATTCATAACCAGGGATTTCTGGAAAACTTCAATTTCTTCCTTTCCAAAAGGAGTATTAAAGAATAGTTTAGATTTCCTTACATTTTCTAATGACAGTAAAACTCAAACATAATAAAAATAAGTGAGTAGAAACTTAAAATACTGTTAAAAGTTTTAGTTCTCAAAATTAGTATGAACATAAACGGTTATGAAAAGTCTCAGTTCTCTATTACATAATGAAGGTTCTCAGGTGAAATCTTTGCATATTCCCCTATATCTAGATACAAATTTAACCGAGTTTAAATTTTCAACTTGGCCTTTCCTTTTTTTTGAGGCCAGTAGTAGTATTTATGTAGTATGGGCTAGTAGTAGTAGTAGTCCTATTACTAGCAGTAGAAGCAGTTTAAGTACTAGTAGTAGTACTAGTAATATGAGATATACAATTTTAATTCACTTTTACAAGCACACTGTCTCTACAAATGTCCAACTGAAGTCCTTGATCCATGTTTTAATAACATTCAGGTAAACACAACTATGTAACTTCCCTGTATATTTTTAGATTTCTCATAAAGACAATATTAACGCCCATAACCGATTATGGGATTTTAATTGTGCCCTCTGCAGCAAAAATTGACAATGCACAGATCAACAGATAATAGATACAAGGATATACTCATTCCTACAGACAGACATTCTTGCTCTTTTGGTTTCGATGATGGGTCACAAAGAGCACATTGTAGGAAACGAAAAAGATAAAATAAAGAATCAGGCCAAAAGCATGTGAAATGAAAGACTGCTTTTGGGGGAAAATGTTCTAAGACTCTACATTTGAACACTTTTCTTAAAGGAGGTAAAGAGTAAGATTTGGGGGTTCACTTCTTTGTGACTCTTTTCTTTAGAACCTAGGTTCTATGGAGGCTGACAAGTTTAGCATTATTGAGACATCTGTAGCCTCATGAAAAAACTGGAAACAATTCCAGAGTCAGAATAACATGCCCTTTGCACTGTGTGAAATGATTGTTTAGGAATAAAGTCAGGACAGGGATGCAGCTGCAGACACACAGCAGGTACAAAATCCTTTATGAAATAGCAAAAGGAAGGAACCTAATTAGTTTATAGGAAGAAAAAAAAAACATTTGGAACTTGAGGTAAGTAAGATCCAAAACTGACACTGGAGGTTAGGGGAATCAGAACATGGACATATGTACACAGACATATGTATGGGTACATGAACACACACAAGCACACATACATAGCCTCCCCATCTAAAGTTAACTGGAAGATCAAAGTGCTACTTTTTTTTCCAGTTAATTGAGAAGAAAGAATGAATAATGGACTAGATTCAAGAGACCTGATTTCTGGTCCAAATTCTGCCATTAACTTGCTCTGTGAAAATGAGTGGATTACCTATCCTCTCTGTGCTTCAGTGGCAAATAGAGAGATTTGAACTCTATGATCTTTCAAATCCATTCGAATTCTGAAGTCATATGCTTTAATTTAGTTAAGAAGCGGTGTGATATATTATAAAGAGGCCTGGGCTTAAAGTGAGATGACTTGGGTTTGAATCTTGAATTTAATACCTGTATCAGTTGGATTAGATAACCTCTAACGTTCCATCTAACTCTCTGTATATGATCCTATGTTAATAATATAATCCTAAAATTCGTTTACACATTTCATTCTAAAAAATGTTTTATATTTGTTTTCTAAGACTATATTCCTAGGACTGAAAAAAACCATATAGGCTATCTTGTTCAAATAGAAGCTTAAGAGAAATCTCTTCCATGGTATCTCCCACTAATGGTCATCCAGCCCCCACTTAAAGATCTATAATGATATGAAGGTCACTCCTACTTGAGGCAGTTCATAGAGGTCACTCCTACTTGAGAAAGTTTGAGGAAGTTTATTTCACTTTTCTCTAACTTTTTTTTAAAGTTTTCTTTATATTAAGTAGCAACCTGCTTTTCTGCAATTTATATCTAGTGCTCCTAATTCTGCCCCCTGGATTAATGAAAACAAAACTAATTGTTCCAGTGCAATTCTTTCAATACTTAAAGAATCAGTTATCATTATTCCCCTTGAGTCTTCTCATCTATAAACTTAACTTTCTCAGTTCCTTCAAAAACACTCATGTAGGGAATAATTTTCTATTTCTTAACTACCTTGGTCTTTCAGCTTTGGATATACATCAGCTTGTCAATAACTTTCTTAAGATGAGATGGTTAGAATAAAATACAATATTCCAAATGTGGAAGGAAGGAAAGAAGGAAGGAAGAAGGGAAGGAAAGAAAGAAGGAAAGAAGGAAAGACATTTATGAAACCCTTACTATATGACATCACTGGGTTAAGCTCTGGGGATGTAAATACAAGTGAAAAGAAAGGCAGTACCTGACCTCAAGGAGCTTATATTTTAATGGGAAAGAAAATTCACAAAGGGGTGTTGAAGGAGAAGAGGGAAGAAGGCATGGGGGAATGGTGTGCATTTGAAGTTTGCAAGTTAATAAAGGACTTTGGAGGGGAATGGAAATCAGCTTCAGTCCCTCCAGAAAAATTAAAATTAAATTAAAAATTGGTGACCTCGGGAGTAACTTGGTCACTGTGAAAATGGGGTGAACGTTACAGAGTTAAGAACTGACAAGGATATATCTCCTCTCTTGTCCTTTAAACATGACGCTTTTTCACAGAGCCAGTATTGCATTAAATTTCTCCCTGCTATGTTCCATGCTGACTCATACCATGCTTAAGATTTGCATTAAAACCCTGAATTATAATATAATGAGTGGTGTCTAGTTATGTCATAGTGTGATGGAGATAGAAGTAGAAGGGAGCTCGGAAGTTATTAGAAAAACCATTGATTTTAGAGGTTTGAGGAAACTGAGACTTAGAGAAATTAAGGCACTAGCTCAAGTCCACATTGGTAATGAGTGACTCAATTGGGATTCGAATTCAGATCCTATGACTTCAAGTTCAGTGGTCTTTCCATATCATCCTTCTAAAATTGTATTTTTGAATTTCAGTAAAGGATATTCACATTCATCCCTACTAGTTTTTAGTTTACCCTGCTGCTGAAGTATTATGCTTCTCCACTGCTCATGAAGCTACAGAGGTACCCTCTTGTCTCTAGGGCAAAACACAAATTCCGCACCTTAGTATTTGAAGTCCTTCAATATCTAGTTTACTAATTTCACATTATTCCTCTTCATGTGCTTGTCCCTCCCTCCAAATCAGTTTACTTAACAATTTCCATATATGACATTCCAATGCCAATTTTTATGATTTTTGCAGAGACTATCTTGCCAATTCTCATTCTTGAAGAACATTCTCTTCTTAATCTCAGACATTTAGTATCTTCAGCTTCCTTTGAAAATTGCTGTATTTACCACTTTCACTGAGAAACTTTCTCTGATCCACCTTAATGTTCACTTTTTCTCCTTCACATTACATGGCTTTTACTTATCTACCTAATTGTTGTGTTCTTTAGTCACCTGCCCCCAAGGAGAATATAAGTTCCTCAAGAGCAGAGACTTTTTAAAGCTTATTTTGTCTCTTTTCATGCCTGGTATCTCTGACAATGTTTTTAACAGAATAGAATTTAAAAAAAAAAGATGTCAATAGAGTTGGATTTTATACTCAGTCTTTTATTCTAGTTTGTCATGATCTTTTGGGATTCCCATACAGTCCTCAAACATGTTACTTACTCCTCTGAGTTTTATGTCATACGTAAATTAGATAAGCTCACCATTCATGTCTTCATCCAAGTATTCAATAAAGATATTGATCAACATTATACCAAATATTGATCTATGGCACATTAACCAAAAATAATACAAAAGAAAACTGTCCTTGCTGAGTCTCAACACTTTTTTTTTTAATAATAGAGTGATTAAACTTAGAAACTTGTAGAATCATAAAGCCAAAAGGGGTTTTTGGAGGCTATCAATGCCAACTTTGGAAATACGTATTGGGTCATGGAGGCAGCCTGGAATAGTGGATAGAGAGCTTTTTTAGATGCAGGCAAACTTGGGTTCAGTTCTCATCTCTGACACCTACTAGCTACGTGACACTGGTTAAGTCATTTAAATGTCTAAGCAAATCTCTAATAAAATCAGTTGTAGAGAAAGTTCTGCCCTGTACATGTAGAAGGAGTTTCCTTAACTGAAAACTCCTATATTTATGAAATAATAGGTCTGTTCCCTACCTCTTTTCCTATACTTGTACATGACCCTAGGATTTAGAACTATAAAGGATCTTGCCATCTGCTGCAGAGGTTCTTAAGCTAGGGTTCTTTTACTTAAGATGATTTTAAAATAACGATTTCATTGTAATTGGTTTCCTTTGATTTTATTTATTCACTTAAAACATTATTCTTAAAATACTATCCATACTTTTTATTAAATTGCCAAAGGGTTTCATGACCCACCAAAGTATATACCCTGATCTAGGGTAACCTGTCCTCTTCAGCAAAGCAGAACACTGAATATGGAGCATTTGAAGTGAGGAAAACCTGAATTCCAATCCTGTCAGCTTCGTAATGTCAGGTAAGTCAGGTAACTTCTGTGAGCTTCAATTTCCTCATTTATAAAATAGTAATGATAATAATAATTCTAATCCAATTATTATTATGGTGAGATCAAATGAGTTAGCACATCTGAAGTGCTTTGCAGACCGTAGAGAACCATATGCATATTAGTGATGGAGATGGTGGTGTTGATAAAGAAACTGGGATCAGGATGGTTAGACAACTTGCCAAAGTTACCAAACCAACAACTTGCAGATCTGGGTGTCTTTTGCTTCCCAAACATCAGGCAATAATTCCACTCTCCCATTCCGCCTCCAAGTCAGGTTTTTATATTCAAGAGATGATGGTACCAGAAACAGCTTTTAAAATTTCAAAATATTCATTTTGTCAAGCAAACAAGTATAAACAATACCTTATTAAGTTTCATTTGGATTTGTTTATGACATTATTTGAAACATCTTCCCAGATGCCTGAGCCATTTCTGCAATGATTAAAAAAGAAATAAAAAAGAAAAACAAAAATGCTGATGCAGCTGATTTGGTGGTCATTAAGATAGCCATACTATTTTCTTTGAAAAAAGACAGATGCAACCATCTGGTCTGACAGCTAAATCCATTCAATCAGTTTACTTCCTCTCTTCTACCTGAATGCTTAGTAACTATAAGTGATTGATAGGAGTGGCAAGGCTCACTGGAAAAGCTCTTTATAAAAGAAATTGATGGCTATTAAATACAGTGTTAAGCTTTAAATTCTTAAAGAGCCAACCATTACCCTGGAGTATTGCAGACTACTCTCCTAGGTTCCACTTTTTTCCCCCTTACAGCCAGAGAAACAGAAGTTTCAGCTATGAAATAAGTTTAATCACTAAAATATTTTCTCTATAATTCGCCTCCCCATCCCTCTGGAATTAACTGTAGCTGTCATACCTGAAACAAACAGACATTTAAACAAACAACAAACAAAAAAACCTGCCTAATGTCTTAGAGTTTGTTGTGAGGGCAAAAATTGGATTCTTGCATATCCATCTGCTTTCAGGAATGAACATACCTAATCCATGCTTGAAAAAGAAAAAAAAAAACTTTCAAAAGTAGATTCTGCATTTACCTTGAGGATAGGTTTCAATGTTTCTGTCAGAGGATAAGCAAGTAATAAGGGGGAGAACTGAGGAGAATAGTGAATAACCAGGGGGTATAAAATATAGGAGTAATTTACCATTCTTGAGCTAGGCTCATATAGATAGATGATGGGAAAAGCATGGGACCAGTCACCAGAAGACTTCAGTTCTGTGCTCCGTCTTTCCATTTAACTTTTAGCATGTTACTTTTAACACAATCTAATCTCTTGAGACTGTTTCCACATTTATAAAATAGCTCCTCTTCTTGTCTCATCAGTATATTTTGATGATCAAATGAAATAATGCATATTCTGTAACTGACATAACTGCACAGATATAGCACGAAGGAATCTATCACTACTTGGGGACAACTAAGTCGTCTATTGGATAGACCAGTGGGTTAGGAATCAGGAAGACTCATCTTCCTGTGTTCAAATCTGGCCTCAAACACTTACTAGCTGTGTTAACCTGGACAAGTCATGTAACCCTTTTTATCTTAGTTCCTCATCTGTAAAATGAGCTGGAGAAAGAAATAAATGGCAAACCACTCCAGTATCTTTTCCCAGAGCATCCCCCAAAAATGGGGTCATGGAGAGTTGGACACAATTTTACAACACCTCTATTTTTCATATCAGAGAAATTTTTATGCGAATAAGTATGGAGATAGTTGGACATAGAGGATAAAGGGCTGGTCTATGTACCCAGGAATCCCTGGGCTTGAGTCCCACCCTTAACACTTAATTGCTATGTGACTGTCTAAGTAAAAACATCACTTCAGTGTTCTGAGTAACTCTCTAAAAACTATAAATTACAGAGGGTAGTTTCCTCATCAGGGAAATCCTTATGTCAATGAAATCGGGTCCAGTCCCTATCCTTAATATTGAAAAGGGATATAAAGAAATGTTATGTAGAAACCATAAGTCTATTTCATGTGTTGAGAAAGACAAAGAATAAGTAGAAAATGGAATGAAGGAAGGTAAAATCATGTTGACAGAGCAGTAGTCTTTTCAAATATTATTTTTGACACAAATCATCAAGCATCATGGATGCAAAGGAAAGAGGGAAGAAACCCACTAAAACCAAAGGTATTCTTTCCATTTCAAAAGCCTTGACATGCAAAGGAAAGGAATGATTTTTTTTTTCCTAACACAGACTCTGGGTCTTAGTGAGACCTACACTTCAAAAGAACTGATGAGTGCTGAGAACCATGGTGAGGATGTGTATTGTGACAGCACTTTTTATAGATATTTGGGGTGTTAGCAAAGTCACTGACTGCTAGACAGAAAATGTAGAATTTAGAAAGCATGCAAGAAAAGGCAGAAGGCTGTTGAGGTCACCTTTGCAACAAAACTTATATTTATACAAGTTTTTAATTATATGACATTGTTTTCCCTAGCCCCATAGCCTTGACTTTCTTAATGTATATCCTTCTACTTTTATGTAGAATAGGTACAGAAATGACAATTAGACTCCATCACAATACTATTTCTCATCATGTAGAAAACACAATTATTTTCAATTATGATAAAACAAATGGGAGAATTTTAACCATTGGAATTAATTTGAAAGTACATGTTAAAATGTATTCTGTATTTGTGTATTTTCCAATACTTTTGTCAACAGTCATTTTTGCATAGTTAATGTGCTCTACATGCTAGCTATATGAAATAATTTATTTTGGTCTTAACAGAATGCTACTGTCCACAGTACATCATAACAAAAGTCTAATGATAATAAGCCTTGTTGGCATCCATCTACAGTCTGTGGCATTTGGAAAGTTGTTATAATTATAGAAATTAAAGCCCGTAGAATTTAACTAGCACATAGGTCAATGCTGTAAAAGCCTAGGGAAGCTAATAATGTCCACTAAATGTTTGTGTTAGCTGGTAGACTCTAAACTAAGTAGGACAGAAAGCCAAGAAGAATATTTGTTTCTATGAATTTTTGAGAAGCAGTGTTTGGGAGTAAACATAAAAGAACATGCAAGTTTCATACTTGTCACAGAAAAAAAGTGTTTATAATATTCTTGCACATAACCACATATTTATATCTGTTTTGGGTTTGATATTTTTGTCATGTATAATATGAGTAACTCAGCTACATTTTTATTTTTCTTAGCAACAAATAATAAATACTAGATTGAGCTAAATTTCAGCACTACTAGCTTAACTTGTTTGAAATCTTAGGAAGGTAAACAGGAGGAACAATATTTTAACAACCAGCTTAACCCTTTGTAGCTTTATGAGGAGAAGAAGGCATCTGGATTATTTCTCCCTGTTTCTTGATCTGGTTACTCATTGGTCAGGCCTATATTGCTGTGACAGTTTATATATAATCTTCTTTGCTCAAGTGGAAAATAGAATAAAAATATTTTAAGCACAGAAGTTCAATATTCTAAAACACAGTCAACATATCTGTATTAGTAAAGTCAACACATTGATTTAGCACCTACCATGTGTCAGGTACTGTGTTAAGGGGATTAAAAAAAAAGACAAGTCGCTACCTTCAAGGACTTAATAATCTACTGGGGAACAATACTAAACAGCTATGTACAAAAAAGATATCAGAGGAGCATTAAGGAAGTCTGGGAAAGGCTTCTTGAATAAGGTGGGATTGGAGATGAGACTTGGGAGAAGCCAGGGTTGCCAGGAGCCAGAGATGAAGAGGAAGGCAATTTCATGAATGGGGGACAACTAGGAGAAATGCGTCAAAGTGGGAGGAATGTCTTTTGGGAAGAACAGCCAAGGGATCGATGCCCTTCCTTCTACTTGGGAGGTTATTACTAAAGTTCATTCTTTCACTATCTATCACCTGGATTACTATAATATGTCATATTTGTTTTCCTTTTGTCCTTGTTTTCATCATTTATTATCCCCAGTCTATCCTCCATGTACATGTCAAAATAATATTCCCAGGGTATATATTTGACCATGCAACTCCTTGGCTCAAAAATATTAATTAACCTCCTATTTATTACCTTTACCATCAAATGCAGATTTCTCATTCTGACATTTAAAATCCTTAATAATATAGTTTCAAACTGTAATATTAATCTTAGTTCATGAATCCCCTTCACATGCTCAGTGTTCTCATCAAACTGGCCTAAGTAGACATTGACTGACCTCGACATTCCACCTTTCACAGAAGCTCTCCGTAATTCCTACGATATACTTCATCCACACCTCTACCTTTAAAAGATCTAATGTCTTTCAAGATTATTTCAAGTGTTACCTCCTAAGGTAAGCCTTTCCTATTACCATAATTTTTAGTGTTCTCTTCCTCTTTATATTAACTTCCATTTACTTCTTTGTACAAATGCTGTAACCCACCACACCCAGTTCCAATGAATAAACATTGCTGATTTTTAAGTACTTAAGTGTCAATCACTCTGCCAGGGGTTAGGATATAAAGAGAAAATCTTTGTCATGAAGAAATATGTATTCTCTCAGGGGAGAGGACAGTTCCCATATAAGAATATACACAATAAATATAGAATGAATGAAAAATCATTTATTATAATTTAGTTAATAAGGTAGAGCCCTAGCAGATGGGAGATCAACAAGGCTATATGTGCAAGACATACTGAAACTGGATCTTGAAGTGAGACATTTTATGAGTTGAAAGTTGAGGGGCTGTGCAGTCTAGTCCCAGAATGGTCAGTGCAAAGACAGGAAGATGAGACATAGAGTGTCATAGGAGGAATAGCAATTGATTTTATTATAGAGGCTGAGAAAGAGATTAATGAATACTGCAGTTGGAAAGCTAAACTATCCAGGAGATGAAAAGTCAAGTAGAGGAATTTTATACTTGATATTAGAAGTAATAGGTAGGAAAAAACCTGGTTCTGGATAAATCTCATTCTAGAACTATATATCTGGATGTAAATATCTATGTTTCAGACATGGATATATAGATAGAAAGATACATACATACATATAATACAGACAGGTAGATAGATGGATAGATAGATAGATAGATAGATAGATAGATAGATAGATAGATAGAAAGATAGAAAGATGGATCTGGTAGCTATTTTAATAAGATGATGATTGAATCTATGGAACTCAGAAAGTCACCAAGAGAGAGCCAAGAGAGAGAAAATAAGAGTGCCCAGAATAGAACCTAAGGGTATACCTATAATTAAAGGGGTAGTGATAAAGATGATAATCCAGAATGGGACAATATAATAAAAACTAGAGAGGAGAGAGTAGCTAGGAGAAGAGGATGGTCAACAGTATTTATTGTGGCAGAGAGACAAAGAAAGATGACAGCTGAAGAAACACCATCAGAGTTGGTAATTAAGAAGTCGTCAGTAACTTTGAAGAGAACATGAGTTATAAAGAGAAGTGAGACTGCAAAGGGAGAAATGCAGCATCCTTGAGGGAAAGGGCAGTTAAATTTGTATCTCTTTACCCTTAGGATGGTATCTTCCAGCTAACTGCTTCCTAATAATCTTTGTTGAATGCTTTGAATTGAATTGAGGTTTGGCCATTACCCAATTTATTTAGGCAATGATTCAAATCAGGTATTTTAGGTCAAGGTTCATTTCTGGATCTTGTATTACTTTTAGACTTGATGAAATTTCTTTTTCTCTTGGATTATCTACTTGTTTGAATAAAATACCTCAGATTCTTGACAGTCATTGTAGCCTGCTTTGTGTTATAAATACAACCTGGATAGTTAAGATAAAATACCTCCAAGCAAGTATTTCCCTATTTATCACCCTAGGTGAGCCCTCACCCCCATTTTCACATTCTAAACTACTAGGAACTTCTGTCCCTTCCTATTCTCAGTTTCACTAAAAGAATGCAAGTGGTAACCTGCCAAAAAAAAAACCAAAAACCAAAAACAAAACAACTTTTAGCTTTTTCATGGAAATGTAAGAAGTAAAAGAAAGGAGTCAGAGGTGGCTACATTTCTTTTAGACTTGACCCAATTTCTTTCTTTCTTTATTGAGCATACAGACACATACTCATAGTCATGAATGTGCTAAATACAAAAATTCCTCAGTGAAACTAGACTAATACCATTTCTTAAACTATGTAGCTCTTTAATGTTCCCATTTATGTTCACTGATATATTAAAAGTAGGTGAAGGTTAAATGAATTGTAATTTAAAAGTAATTTCCTTTGTGGAGAAGGTAAGCAATTCTTCACATTTCAATTTTCAAGATTATTGACATTTACATAGATAGATATAGATATAGATATACATTTTCTCCATTTTGGCATTACAAAATCCTATATAATTTCATATGATGTGTTTATTGGTAAAGTTACTTATATAGACACAGAGATTGTGGTAGAACTAATACCTATAATGTTTCAATACAGCATGGCTCCCATTTCTATTTATGTAACCACTTATTTCCCTTTCACCAATCAGGTAATAAATGTTGTCTTTAATCATTTTCTCATTTTAAACATTGTTTTTGCAATGTCTCTATTTTTAATTTATGGTAATTATAAAAACAGGTCTAAATTTTGGCAATATTACAAGATCACCAATTAAATCAATGGAAGGATTTCTTCTACATTGGACAGCCTTTATCATCAGGATTCTTTCTACTCTCAGAAACTGTTATAATGTTGTACACATGCTTAGTTAATTTACTTCCTAACTAAAATCAAAGTATAAAACACATACTCAAGAAATCTTGTGTTTAGTTCTCACCTTTGACTCTTAGTAGCTATCGGACCAGAAACAATTCGCAATTTCTCTCACACCGACTTGCCTCATGTGAAATATGGTAAGAGGAAGATACATAACACAATGGAGAGAGTGCTGAATTTGGAGCCAGAAAGACATCAGTTCAAATCTGGTTCCAGATACTCACTAGCTGTTTGACCTGAGTCAAATAATTTAATAGCTGCCTGCCTCAACTTCTTCATGTATAAAATGGGGATAATAGCAGCTACCTCCCAAGGTTGTTGTAAGGATAAAATGTGATTAATATTTGTAAATCTTAAAGTACTATGTAAGTGCTAACTACTGTCATTATTATCATTATACCTGAAGTATCTGCCTCATACAAGATTATTAGGAGGCTAAAATGAGAGTCTATATTTCAAGTCCTTAGAAAACTTTAAAGTATTATATTAATGGTAGCCCTTGTTATGTCCATTCTGGAGTTGATTTATGAGAACTAGCTTGTCTCTGCATTGCTAAGATAGCATTTCTTGATTTCCATGTAACAAGAGAAGGGAATTACTGAAATGTAAACAATTAAAACAATCCAAATAGTTTTACCCAGACTAGTTATTGACTAGGGCTAGATTCAGCAAAAGCCTTTGATAAAGGCCCTGGAAGAATCCCTTGTCTATAAGATTGAGAGATACCACATGGATGCTTATAGACAGAATAAGCAAGCTTAGAGAAAGGTAACTTACTGAATCCAAAGATGAGAGATGTATGTATTACCAGAGTAGGGCTGAAGACAACTCCTATAAATTAATCAATCAATAAACCTTTATTATTTGCCTATTATGTGCCAAGCACCGTGCTAAGCAATAGACATACAAAAATAGACAAAAGACAGTCACTTCCCTTAAGGAGATGACAATATAGCTTTTAATAGCTAATTGCTAAATTTCAAGTGCAAATATCATACCTGGTATGTTTCAAATTAGGGCTTGATTTATTGTTTTGCTGATTTTCTAGATTTAACAAAGTGATTATGAAAATATCAAAAGTGCCAATTAAACTTTAAAAATGTGTCACATGTACATTACCCCCCAAGAGCTACTTGTTAAATATTTACCAGCATATACCTGCTAGTTATTTAAAGTTTCTATGCTCAACCATGCTCAGCATTTTTATCAATAACTTGTCAGCATATTTAAGTGATGACCTATTTATTCACTTTGAGGATGACATAAAATTGGAAATATCAATAATGAATACATTGTGTGAGAAAAGTGGGATCCAAATAATTTCGAAGCAGCCTAGAATGATGGGCTACTTTTAGTAATACAAAATTTATTCGAAGCAGCCTAGAATGATGGGCTACTTTTAGTAATACAAAATTTATAAGAGCTATGAAGTCCTACATTTGAGTGCAAAGGATCAGCTGTACCAGTACAAAGTTGAGGCAATTTGGTTAGATAACAGATCACTTGACAAAAGATTTGGAGGATATTAGTGGATTGCTAAATGGCAAGTGACAGTCAAAGGAGATAATTTATTTAATTTTAGGCAGCATTAGGCTACAGGAGATACACACACATACACACACACACATGCACACACACACACATCCCCCCCACACACACACACTGAGTTTGCTGTATTCTGACCTGGTCAGGCCCTTCTATTCCCCTTTTCCATATGACACTCTATTTCTCATATCCATGCTTTTGAACTGGTAATCCATATTCATAGAATAGAATACCTCCTCCCTATCAACTCTAGACTCCAACATTAAAGTCCTCTGTTCAAGCCTCTTCCTAGACTGTCCCTTCCTGCCTTTCTGGGTTTCTTAAATGTTTAGTCAACCATATACTCTGACATCCTGTGACATTCGCTTTCTTGTTATTCCTTATACAAAATACTTTATATCCCTACTTGGGGAAATTTGACAGACTAACTTTACTCCTGGCAATAAATAGTCACAGTAACTTTTTAAAAAAGGGAAATATTTAGTCTGAACTGATTTGTTATTTGCCAATTTTGTTATCCATTTAAAAGTTATGTTACATGTTATGCTTATGTTAATGTTGTGGTATGAGAGTTTAAGAAGGAAATGAAAATTGCATTATTGCCTAATCTAGTTCCTATTTATAGGAGATAAACTGGTGAGGGGCAGTAAGCCATCATTATCTGCACATTTCATACCCCAGCAAACTGATTCTAAAGAATCCTGTGGGGCATCGGATAGCTACCCACCTGCTATTCTCTAGCTGCCACCTTTATGCAGTAGCATCAAGCAATACAGACATCTATTTTGCTCCTGACATAGAATTTCCAAGGAGACACAAAAGCTAATGCCAATGAAGGTGGCAGTTCTATGAAGTACAACTTTGATAGTGGGACAGTATGACAACAGCTAGTCTGCCAAGCATATGATGGGCTCTGCTAGAGGCAAGAGACAGGTCAGTCCTGTGATGATTGCCTTCTTCCCTTGTTAGTTACTCTTGTCTTTTCTTTCACCCTTCCATGCTCCCATTACTCTCACTCATTATTCTCACAGCTGCCAGAACACCCAGAAATCATTTCACCTCTGCTTTTCAATGTAAATTGAATGAGCAGACTCTTCTCCCTACCTATTTGATTTAATAGTCAATAGTAGAAGGAAAGAATGATGAGCTAGCAATAAGCAGTTATTGAAATATTGGTAATGTATCTGTTGATCCTGCTTTGTACTTGAAATCAAGAATATTTTAAATTAACATTTCATATCCTTCATGGCAAACTTGAAAGACAGAGGATAAGCATTGCTACAGTGGATTCTTTTTGTTGAAGATGAAATACATTAGATAATAAAAGTCAATGAGCCTGCATTACACAAGGCCAACGCCAGCTCTCTCACAAAGGTTTTATGATTGACTGCAGCAATCTGGGGCTCTGATGACATAAACTTATACAATTTACTAGGAATATTTACTCTTCATTTCATATTGGACACCAACGTTTTAAACTTGGTCGCTCAGGATCACAGTTCTGGTTTCTCAATGCACTAAAACGTTTTTTCTCCAATCTTTCAAAATGGCAGGTGTAGATCTTCTGTGTTAATGTTCCTGGTCTTTAGTAACATATTCAATCCTTATCTATCTCTCTGTATATGTGTTTATACATATATAATAACACACATTTTATACATGTATGATAGTTGTACATTAATTAAAAACACAACTATATAACAAAAAGGTCTTCTGCACTTTTAAACTAGCTGGGGTTTATGGAAACACATACCAATGCCTCCAAAAATATAAGCATTTTTAGCCTTAAGTAGTTCAATCATGGTAAATATTTCTACTTTACCACTTACTCATAGGTTAAATAAGCTCCTAGAAACAAGGTAAAGAATACTGTTTTGATAGCTGCTACCCATAAAGTAAATAAGGAATACTGTAGAGTGATGGAGTGGACAGTGAATATAATTGGAGTCAGGAGATTTGGAGTCAAATTTCACTTCAGACCTTTGCTAGCTTTGGTATCCTGGGTGGGTGAGGGGTAAAGAGAATCAATCAACATCTGAAAGCCATTACCTCATCTGTAAAGTAGGGCTTGTAGGATCATAGAAAACAGGATCATAATCATAAGAAAGCAAGTGATATTTGTATAGCACTTCAAGTATTTCTAGGAACTTACACAGACTATTCTTTTATAGTGTTGCTGTGTGAGCAAAGTGTCATAAAAATGCAAGTTAATGTTACCTTCTCTTTTTTGCAATAAAATAATTGAAATTCCAAGGAGAAAATACAAAAATATTCTCTTTGCAAACTCAGAATTCCAAAGAAAACAGTGTCATGAAACATAAACGATTGCTACAAATATTTTAGCAAATGGTTTACATTTGAACATTTTATACAGGCTGTTGAAGATTCTATCCCATATAGTATGATACAGGAGATCAAAAATGCCATATTGAACTATCTCATTGATTCTGTTTTGTTTTCAATTGCCAAACACATACATACGTAAATCATTAACCAATTCATCAATATGGTATGCAAGATTGGGCCCCAAACTTATTTATTATCGTAGGTGAGGCATTTTCAACACACTGTTCTTTCATGACTATGGGTTAGTTATACTTGATGATCCACAATCTGATCATAATAAAAACTCCTTCATGCTTAGTGGTCACAATAACAAAAAATAATTAATGTTAGAACATAAAATCTGAGCTCTGACCCAAGAAAAGTAGGGAAACATCAAATATTCATATAACAATGATATTTAAAAGAACAATTTAGCTTATCAAGATTGAGAGGTAGTAGAGATTTAGTTCTGATTTAAAAACTAGAACAAGAAATTTAGTTTGAGTCCAAATCATTCAGTTTGGGCTACATTTATAGGGAAGTGTTGACCTACAAGTTAACCTAGCGATACTTACAATCAAATAATCATAGATTTAGAGATATAAGAGATATCAAATCCCATTTAGTTCAACCTTTCTGTATAGACGAGAAAACTAAGAACCCAAAACTTTTAGTGTCTTGCCCAAGATCACATGGGCAGTAAGCAGCAAAGCCAGAATTTTAGTCAAGATCATCTGATTCCAAATCCAGTTCCATTTCTACTGAAGTACACCTATTTTCAAGGTCATTGGCTTTGAACTCTACTAAAATCTTAGCAATAAAAAACACATTGCTTTCAATCTAGGTAGTCTTAGAGGTGGAAGAATTCAAATCCTTCATTTTCCAAATAAGGAAAGTGAGAATCACTTCTCTAGGGTGACATAACTATTAAATATCTGAGAGTGCTTTCAAACCCTGATCTCATTGACTTGAAGTCTAATTCTGTCACTCTGGTCACTCATCCATGCTTCCTGATGCTGGCAGGGGATAAAGTAGGGTTCTTGAAGTGTATGGTAGTGGACCAAACCCTACACTAAGTTTTAAAGAGTTTTGAATGAATGGTGTGACAACTGTTCAAGAGTCAGCTAAGTTTGGTGACTTATCGAAGGCTGGAGTTACTAGGCATTGAATTTTTTTTTTCAGCCACAGTACTGATAAAATCATCTAGTGAGACAAGAAATAAGGAACTCAGATATGCATTTGTCGAAAGAGTACATGCAATTATAAAGCCATAGATGCTTAAATGTAAGAACATCTTAAAAAGTCAGGGACAAACAGGATAGGTAACTCAGAATTCTTTTATTCATGAAGATTATTCAACAAACTATATAATTAAGATCAATATTGAAGAGTAGAATATATGGAAAGGATTGGAGCTAGGGGAGAGGCAACTACTTTAGGGCCTGTCACAAACAGACATGAGCAAATGGCTAGAAAACAGTACGGTATGAAGAAAACTGGTTTCAGAATCAGAAACTTCAAATTTCAGTCATGTTTCCACATTTTTCTTCTTGGGAAATTCACTTAACTTCTCTGGGTATTAATAGCCCCATCTATACAATTATGAGTTGGATTCAATGTTCATCAGGATTTCTACCAGTGTTGATCCTATGACATGACACTGGTAACCCTAGTAAATTCTGCAACCATACATTTGTCTGCCATTATCAATACTAATGAGTCTAGTCTATTTGTGAACTTATTACACAACTGAATAACAAGCATATATTAAGTACCTGGGATAGGTCATACATTTTACTAGGTGCTGCCCCAAATCAAATTAGAAGCACTAAGGGAAAATCCAGGGGTGGAACCAACATGGCAAAGCAGAAAAAGCACTCAGCCACATTCTTTCAATATTCCTCTCCAAATAACTTTAAAAGAATTCCTCAAATTGAAAACTGAGCCAACAAAAAGACAGAATGAAACATTCTTCCAGTCCAACACAACTTAGGATGTTGGAAAGAGAAATATGTGACAGGGGGTGGAGGCTGGTATGGAGCCTATGTGGATGAGACATCAATGATGGAAAAAGGTGATGGTGACAGAAGCAACAATAGCTTAATGAGCTTGAGAGCTAAGGATGGTAAAGAGATCTAGCAACTAACCAGAAAGAGATTATAAAGGACCTTTATTCCAGCACTGGAAGTAAGATGAGATACTGTTTGTCAGTCCATTTCCTGTAGCTAGCTATGGGTCACAGTTCAAGGATAGAGAAAAACACTTTCATTCAAGAGAGAGAAGTATAACTTCTGGCCTCAAGGTATCAGGGACCCTGAGAAACTGTATGATTTCTATTCTCAAGAAAGCAGGGCACTGAGGAGCAGTGTTGGTTGCAATCCTAAGGAATCAAGGACCCTTGCTGGCTAAGGACCAGAATGCACCCCAGGAGAGAAGTGGCCACACCTCTTTCCATATAAAACAACCGTTAAAGTTTCAAAAACCTCCAAACTTTCAGAATTAGTTCTGAAAATAGTAGTGAGGAAAAAACCCTAAAGCTTGTGACAGTGGCCCTATTACTCCCATGCCAGGAACAGATCTAACATTAACATAGCATTCAAAATGAAGAAATTGCATGGAAAAAATCAAACTTCAAATGCACACACACGCACGCACACACACACACACACACACACACCTGATTATGCAAAGTTACATTAGCAACAGAGAAGATCAAGACAAAAATTCAGATAAGTCAAAACAGAAAAATAGCAAAACCTCAAGGAAAAGTGTGAATTGGACACAAACTCAACAAGAATTTCTGGAAGAACTTAAAAATTTTTTCAAAACCAAACAAAAGTTGTAGAGGAAAATTAGGCAATGAAATGTGAGCAAATGAAGAAAATTATGCAAAGAAAATTAGCAATTTTGTAAAAGAGGTACAAAGTAAAGAAAATAGCACCTTAAAAAACAGAAATGGCCAATTGGAAAGAAAAAAATGGTACAAAACTTCACTGGTGAAAACAATTCTTTGAAAAGCAGGATTAGCCAAATAGGAAAAGAGATATAAAAGCTAACTGAAGGAAATGATTCCTTACAAATTAGAATTGGGCTGGTAGAAGCTAAAGACTCCATGAGACATCAAAAAATAATAAAATCAAATAAAAAAATGGGAAAAATTTTTATTAAGAATGAGAAATATCTCATCAGAAAAACAATTGACCTGAATAATAGATTGAGGAGATTAAATTTAAATTTATTTTATTGTTTTATTTTTATTTTATTTTTATATATTATATATTGATATTATTTTATTAATATATTTATTATTATTATTAAATTTAAATTATTGGATTACCTGATGCGAAGTTCAGGAATGAGGGAAGGTATTAATTATCATCACTATCATTCAATACTGAACTAGAAATGCTACCTATAGCAATAAGACAAGAGAAGGAAATGGAAGGAATGACATAGGCAATGAGGAAACAAAATGATCAATCTTTGCAGATGGTATGATGATATACACATGTAGAGAACCCTAGACAATCAATTAAAAATTATTTGAAATAACTGACTTCAACAATGTTGCAGGATACAAATCATACCCACATAAATCATCAAAATTTCTATATATTAACAACAATACCCAGCAGGAAGAGATAGGAGACTCCATTTAAATAGATCATAGACAATATGAAATACTTGAGAGTCTACCTGATAAGACAAAATCAGGGACTCCGTGAACACAATTATGAAACACTTTTCACACAAATGAAGACAGATCTAGACAATTAGAGAAACATTAATTGTTAGTGTGTAGACTGAGCCAGTGTGATAAAAATGACAATTTTACCTATGTTAATTGAGTTATCTAATGCCATACCAATCAAACTGCCAAAAATATTTCATAGAGCTAGAATAATAAGAGCAAAGTTCATCTGGAAGAACAAAAGGCAAGAATGCCAAGGAAATAAAAAAATGTAAAAGGAAGTTACCAACACCACCAGATTTCCAACTGTACTATAAAATTGTAATCATCAAAACAATCTAAGAAATAGAGTGGTGGATGGGTGGAATCGATTAGATACACAAAACAGTAGAAAATGACGATAGTAATCTCGTGTTTGATAAACCCAGAGATCTGAGTGCTTGGAATATATTCAACATTTGACAAAAATTACTGGGAAAAGTGGAAAGCAATTTGGCAGAAACAAGGTAGGCATATACCAATATCTCGCAACACCACATATCAAGTTAAGGTAAAAATGAATAAATGATACAAACATGAAGGTTGATATTCTAAGTTGGAGAAATATGGAAAAATGTAACTGTCAAATCTATAGATAAAAGAAGAGTTTGTAGCAAAACAATATTAGAGAAAATGACAAGGAGTAAAATGGACAATTTTGTTTACATGAAGTTAAAAAGGTTTAAACAAACAAAACTAATGCAGTTAAAATTAGGGAGGAAACAAGGTTCAGGAAAAAAACATTTTTAAATCATTCTCTGATAAAGACCTTTTTTTTTTCAATTATATAGAGAATGGAGCCAAATTTATAGAAATAAGAGCCATTCCCCCATGATACATGGTCAAAGAATATGAATAGGCAGTCAGAAAAAGGAATTAAAGTTGTCAATATTCACAAGAAAAAGAAGGCTATAAATCACTACTGATTAGAAAAATGTAAATTAAAACAACTCTGAGATTCTACCTCCCATCTATTAGATTGACCAATATCAGAGAAAAGGAAAATAAATTCTGGATGGGGATATAGATAAGTTGGAATACTAACCTACTGTTGGTGGAGTTGTGAAAATATTTTGGAGAACAGATTGCAGGTACTCAAAAAGGGTTATAAAACTTTGACTGAGTAGTTCTGCTACCAGGTCTGTATTCCAAAGAAAAAGAAGAAAAATGAAAAGGGCATATTTGTACAAAAATATTTATAGTTCATTTTTATGGTGCAAAGTATTGGAAAGTGAGGGGATGCCTGTCCATTGGGGAATGGATGAACCAGTTGTGTTGTATGATTGTGATAGCATACTATTGTGCTCATAAGAAATGGTAAGCAGGATGGTTTCAGACAAAATTGGAACACATATGAATTCATGCAAAGTGAAGTGAGCAAAAGCAGGAGAACATAGTACACCCTAATAGCAGTATTGTAAGGATGATGAACTGTGAAAATTTAGCATTGTGCTCAAGATGATGATCCAAGACAATTCCAAAGGAACCATGATGAAAAAATTCTGTCTGCTTCCAGAGAGATAACTGGTGAACTCAATGTAGACAGAAACATACTTTTTAAACTTTCTTTTTCTTTTTCTCTTTGTTTTCTTTTGAGAGATGCTAATGTGAATATATATTCTTTATAACTTCACATGTATTATCTATCACTATCATATTTCTTTCTCAAGGAGGGGGGAGGAGTGGGAAAGGAGAGAATTTGGAATTCAAAATTCTAAAAATAATGAATGTCAAAAATATTTTTTAGTGTAATTGGGAAATAGTTACTGATATAAATAAAATATATTTTTAAAAATTCATTAAATTTTGACAAAAAACAAGACAGGATCATAAGATTAGTTACTTAGAGCTGTCAAAGACCTTAGAGGTGACTTTGTCTAACATCTTCATTTTACGGAGGAGGAAAAGGCACAGAGATGTTGTCATTTGCCAAGCACCAGAAGAGGGACTCAAACTCGGATTCTCTGACCATATCTGGTGGTCTTTGGTACTCTGTTTTTAATGTATGAACGTAACATGTCAGATTCCAGGCCTTAGTTGGACATTTTTCTACCTCTAAAAAGCAATGTATATTTGAGAAGGCCTGGCCAACTCTGTTTGGGAACAACCCATAATGCAATAGCTGGGGCAGTTTAAATGAAGACTGCTCTGTCCTGGCAAAGTCGAGTAGGGAAGTCTGCTTGGCACCTGCTCCCATTACACTCGACTTCAGACAATCTGATTAGGATGTAACTTTCAAGAGCAACTGATTCAACCCATCCCTTCAGTGCATTTAGTCTAGAAGACCACTTTCAAGGGCTTTTAATTCATTCCGCAAATGACATTCTTTTTTTAAAAAAATGCAAATACCTATTTAGAGGGAAAACAAGTTTTTCCGATTTGTCAGAGACAGTATAAATATCAGTTCCTAACGCCTCCTTGCTTTTTAGACTTCTTAGGAGCTGTTGAGAAATCAAACTCTGTGAATAGCATTGGATTTCAAAGTGTACTTAGAGGTACTGAGGAGTGGATCAGGGAGTTGAACCATTGGATTCTAAGGTTATCTTGAACTCTAAATCTATGATGTCATGCCTATATTAAAATGTTCCAAGTATAAAATACAAACAAGATGAACCACATCTAATGTAAGGAGTCACATTGACCTCAGAGCTATAATTGAGACTTGGTTGAATGGCATCCATGATTGGTCTATTGCTTTAGAAGAGAATACCTTATTCCAAAGAAACATTAAGGCAAAATGACCAAAAGAATAGAGCCAGGAACTGGAAACCAGGAAGATTTGGCTCTGTCTTTCTCAGATGCTATGTGATTCTTGGCAAATAAATTAAATTTTCAGGACCTCTTTTTTCTTTATCTATAAAATGAGGGAGTTAGATCTGATAGCCTATAAATTTCCTTTGACCTATGAATAATCCTATGATCCCTCTATGTTTTCCTCTCTCTTTCCCCATTTTTGCCTCACAGGTTCCCTTGTGTCTTTAATGATTATTTCTAAGCTTCTTTAATGTAAGTAATCCCTCCTGTCTTCATACAACTGGGAGAAATGTAGGTGCCAAAAGCTGACTCTATCAATACATTTGTTGATGAGAATTTAAGCAGGAAAAAAGGAAAGAACTCCACGGGGGTAGTGCTAATTGATTTTCTTTATAAACACATAAGCAATTAAACAAGTGACCATCTGCTTTTGTCTGCATGAAGTTAATGAATACTCAAAAGGAATCAAATTTAGGGTTTGCTTAAATCTTGAATCCAAATACCTAGTTCAGTGTTGTGCTTTATCTCAAGAAAAAAATTTTAAAATGCCCCATTTCTGCAAAATAAAAGCATGCTTAAATGTGAATAGAGTTACTTGAATTATTTTCACTATAAAACAGAAAAAATCAATGATATATGTAATTTCTAAAATCATAGCTTTATGATACTAACCCATGGTTCTGTGAAAGAGGGCACAGATCTGCTGAAGATTAACAAATATTACCTGAGAGAAAAAGGGAGATTATCTTCTTGAAACATTTTTTTTAAATTCCTTTGCTCTATCTTTCAATTTGTTTGGATGCAGCATTTTTGAAGTTCAGATTAAATAAGTTTCTTGCTTGGCAAATATTGTCAGGGAAATTATTTTGTAGCATTAAAATCTAATTGAGAATTGGTATAGTAGAAACTAGTTCATAAAGTAACCTTTCTGTTACTCATTTTGGGACTTAGTACATCATTTAAAAATCCAAAATTTAAAGCAATGATTTTTTATTCCAATGAATGTCTGCAGGATGTAATTGATATTAGATGTTGAAGCAAGTTGGAAAAGTAGAGATCTGTGAACCCTTCATTTCACCTGCTCAAGTATCCTCATGTCTCTCCATCCATGGAATCATTACAAGGATATAAGGATAACATTTTAAATGGGGTATGTTCCTGGGAGTCAGCAAACTCTTGTATAGGTGGTGGAGGGTGAGTCACAGCCTGTAAATGGACACAGAAGAGGCAGAAACTGAGAACTGTCAATATCTCAGGTTCTAGAGGATACAGGTGGTTCTGAGAACAGAGGAGCACAAGGTAGGAATGCTTCATTCCAACTTGGAAGAAGTCTGGGAAATGCTGGCACCCTAGTTTCCATAGGAAGTGGATTGGAAAGATGAAGTGGGTGATACAAAGAGTGTGGTTGGTCTTCAGTGATTGGATTAACATTAATATTATGAAATTTCAGAACATTAAGATTGGGAAGATATATCTAGCTGAGTCAGCATAGCGTACTGGACAGTGAAAGAACTTAGGGTCAGATAGACCTTTGATCAAATCCTCCCTCAAATATTTGTGAACCTGGTAAAGTCACTCCAATTTCTGTTTTTCAGTTTCTCCATTTGCAAAATTTGAGGGTTATACTAGATGGAGTCTAAGTTTGTTTAAACATCTAAATCTATGATCTTTTGAAAGTTGATACTGAGGAAAAATAGAACTCCCAAAGTACTCTCAACAGTATGGATGCCAAACCTGAAAATTGAGCAAATACAACTATTTCTATTTTCACAATGAATAAGTTAAAAGTGCAATAGGATTGGGGTGGGGTGGCAGTGACAAAAAGGTCACATTGGGTCATGATAACCATATTGGTTTATATACAAACAAAATATATGAAGAATGAAGAGGATTCCTTCTAAAAGATTGATGTCTCATCAACTCACAACCAAATATTACCCAGAAGAGTGCTATTTGTGAAAGTCATTTTCCAATAAAGTTTAAGGACCAAGAAAGCATAAGAAAGTGCTAGTACCTAGTCAGTGAAGGAAAATAAAGCCTCTACAAATTTTGTTAAGTTAATTTGGGTAGACACTCAAAAACTGGCACACAATACTCTTACCACATTTAAATATTTAACACAAATGTGTATGTTGACATTATGCTGTTATTAAAAGTAGTTCAAAACATGTTTTATAATCCCCAGTGTTAAGCTGTTTTATAACCCATTGTTGTTAGGAAAATCCCCATGCTTCTTGGCATGCCAACTTTTAATCAAAAACTTTATTCCCTATTCTTTTCGTGTTGATTTGAGTCTCTCATCCAATGAACCCAGTTTTCTGTCTGAGTTCAGCAAGCAGCTTATTATAATAAATAGAATTTCAAAAGAGATTCTCAAAAGAGTTTTGACCAAAATCATGCTTGGGAATGCTCCTACACCAAAGTCTAGTGTTTTAAAATAATGTAATGATTTTAAAAATCATTATTTCATGTGTAGACCAATCAAATTGGAGAAATGGAAGGTGATGGAGTGGGGAAAAGGGAAAGGGAGAGAGAGACCATGAAGATATTCTAAAATAAACCCTACTTTCATTTTTTTAAAATAAGAAAGTGATATAGCAAGGTAATAACAATGTCAAAAGAACCAAAAAGTAATCATTATTCTCCTTCTTTCCCTCTCTTGCTCTTCCCTGGTTCCTTTTTTACTCCCCTTCTTTTTCCCTGTCTCCTCTCTGCCTCTTCCTCTTTTAACACTGTATGTGGTACAGTTTTCTAAAGTAAATCATCATATTGCCTATAACAAAATTTTCTATATTTACTATTGCTCTATTTCGTGTGTGAGTGTGTGTGTGTAAAGAACAATTATTTGGAAGTGGTCAAGATGATATACGGAAGACTCAGACAGGAAAAAGGGAATGCAGTTACAAGTTTGCTAGCAGTCTTCAAACTTAAATTCTAAACTTAAAACAGAGGTGTCAAAAACTTTGTCCTCTGGCAGTGGCCAGAACTAGATTAAGATGTAATTGGGAAATACTTAAAAAATAAATAAAAATACTATAAAACATTGATATCACATTTTAAAGCTAAGTCAATATGTGATTTGAAGAAATCCTTCTATATGGATAACTACCTCCTTATTTGAGATTGACACTATTGGCTGAAAGCACCAAGAGGATGAATGACTTGCCCAAGAGCATGGGAACTTGTTTATCAAATGAGGGATATGAACTAGAATCTCCTTGACTTTGATGTCAGCTCCCTATCTGATACTCCATACTACCTTTCGCAATATATAAATACACTTTGATAAATGCCCCTTTATGATAATATACCTTTAACAATTTTGCAGAGGTGAACAATCTCTTTTTTGATGACATTAAGCTTGTATCTTCTAATATGGATATGTACATTCATGTTTTATACATATACGCAGTGTCTAATGTGAGATTCAATATTTTGTCTTTAGATGTTTGTATATCTCTTTGTCTACATATGTATGTGCATAAGTGTAGAGGCATATCTGGGGAAGCTAGTTGGGTGGCACAGTGGATGGAGCACCAGGCTTGGAGTTAGGAAGACCTTAATTCAAATTTGGCTCCAGATACTTGCTAGCTGTAAGACTTTTTGCAAGTCATTTAACCCTGTTTGTCTCAGTTACCTCCTCTGTAAAATGAGCTAGAGAAGAAAAGAGCAAGCCACTCCAGCATCTTTGCCAAGAATACCACAAATGGTATCATGAAGAGCCATATATGACTGAAAAGAATGACCAACAAAATAGGCATATATATACTTGGGTGTAGAAAATATATGCATATACATATATATGTCTATATGTAATGTATATGTGTGTATATGTGTTCATATACTGTCTCTGTCTGTACATATATATATGTATATATATATGCATAAAAACATAAATAAGATTTAGAAATGAAGCTGTCAGGGACCAGTGGTCTAATGTGTCATTTTCTGTATATGTCAATCTTACCAAGATTATATAAATCATAACATTCCAGAAGCAAGCATAGTTTGTAGGAAGGAACTAGGAAAGCTATTGCACTAGCTGTTTCACCAAATTCTCTAGGCCATAGACAGGTTTGGTAAAGTACTTTTAAAATAATCAGGAAGGACAAGGTATCAAAAGGAAAAAAGAAAATAGATCTAAGAAACATCAAAAGAAAAAAGATTCCTTATGAAGTACGTAAAAGGAAGCTGACCATGCCACCAAAATAAATATAATGTGCCTTTATATCTAGCTGCAAATTCTTTCCCATACTTTACAATATTAATGTGTAGCAATGGATTGGATATTTATCCCTTTTCTCTTACTCAACCTGTGTAGCAAGTGGAAAATCAAATGTCCACCTTAAGTGATAATAGCAGTAATGAGAGAGGAAAGACAGAAGGGGAAAGGTTTCTTATTAAAAGTAATGGATCACCACTAGTCAAGTCCAAGTCCCATTCATACCTTTATGCAGGTTTCCTTGGCAGGAGTTTTGAGCTAAGAGGATGAGAGAATCCCCAAACTGTATCTGGATACTTCATGTCAGGAAAAACTCTCTGATTCAAGGATTCTGAATATGTATGAGTTTCAGATAACAAATACTGCCCTCAGGATCTATCATCTTAGCTTCTGCTTCCTGACTGTATAGTCACATAATCCAATTAAATCATTATATAAGGAACTGCTGAAAGCTGTGACATCACTGGAACTACACTTCCCCAGATGTTTCATCTAGATTTCTGAAATTTCCATGAAACACTGGATATGTCCACCTCACATCTGAATATATTCTTTCAGTTCCCTGTAAAGCAATGGTTCTTTGTATCATAACATTGTTACAAGCTTTAACATTTGTGGTTATTATTGCAGAGTATTGTGCTATTTTTTACATTAGAAATATCCTCAATTTTTTAAAGACTTTTTCCAGCAAGAAGCCACAATTTGTTCTATATTTTTTTGCAACTATGTTCAATTTTTATCAGTCTTCTCATTTAAGGGGCAAGTCAACTCATTACCTGATTCCTTTTTATGCTGAGCAGGACTTGAGGAAAAGAGAAGAGGGTAAATTGTCTTAGACTCAAGGTCAAAAGGACTGAGAATGTTTTAGGCATTAAAAACTCAAAGAAAATAACTTATTTCCTCCTTTTTCAGCTTTACAGTTACCCATTTATGTCTTTGCCCGCCTAGTTTGGTGATTTGTATGTTGCTGTATTCAGAGTTGAACATAATGTCAAACAGACAACTGATCCAGAAGGATGTAGGAAGACCTGAGTTAGAGCTGTTTCTTTTCCACCCATCCTAGGAAAGTCATTTAACTTCAGCACTCTGTGCACTACAAGTCAGAGAGAACATTTGCTTTGGGTAAAGGTAGCTTCCTTATCCAGGAATACTCTAGAAATCACACCTAATCCCCATTGTATTCCCTTTCCTATTTTCTTATAAGAAAAATAGTAACCAATATTTATTAAGTTCCAGGTACAGAATACTGTACTTAGTGTTATAGGAAATGTAAGGGTAATTGCTATCCCTACCCTCAAAGACATTACAGGCAATAAGATGTCAATACTGACAGCTATTATTCAGTTTTATAACAATATATTATACAATATATACAAGAGTTTAAGGATAGATGTTATATGAGATATGAAAGGTAACTATTAGATAGAAGGAAGATATTATTTAGAAGATGGAATTTGGGTTGAGTTTAAAGAAGCAAGAATTCAAGAGGCAAAGAGGGAGAACCCTGCAGGCATAGAGAAGAGAAAAAGCAAATATATACATATATATGCATATCTGTCTATATATATGAATATATATGTGTATATGTATACACATATATACATATGTGTGTGTTCAATCAAGCAGTATTCAAAGAATAGTCCAATTGGATTAACTGGAAAAGTATGGTAATACTAAATGATGGAGAGCCTTCAATGCTAAACAGGTATTTTAACTACATATTTTGGAAAAAAGGAGTAACATGGTCATACATATCCACAAGAAATATTATTCTGAAGGACAGATTAGAGAAGGAGGAGGAAGACAGGAAAATCTATAAGGGGCTTATTGCAATAGTTTAGGTCAGACTTAAGAATCCGTGGTAGGGTAGATGCAGTGGGAGAAGAAATGAGGAGGCAGCAATTAGAGATGTTACAGAGGTAGAATCAATCGGACTTG
The DNA here is from genome assembly GCA_023548195.1 of Bettongia penicillata ogilbyi. Classification (NCBI taxonomy): domain Eukaryota; kingdom Metazoa; phylum Chordata; class Mammalia; order Diprotodontia; family Potoroidae; genus Bettongia; species Bettongia penicillata. The sequence goes on from JAJHZJ010000353.1 coordinate 3,186,407, forward strand.
TAAACTTATTGGATAGAAATGTGAGCAAAAGGGGAAAAAAAGTCAAAGGGAATCCCTAGATTATTAATGTGGGTGATAAAGTGATAAGTGCCACTATAGATACAGAAAGTGAGATGAAATGAGCCATAGGTGTAAGAGGATAGATAATGAACAAGCATGTAGCTATCCGACTTTTTAAAAAAATTAATCAATTTCCTTATTTTCTTTTCAAAATTCACTTTTATAAGATCTTGAGTTCTAAATTTTCACCCTCCCTCCTCCTCCTCTTTCCAAATGACATAAAATCTGATACAGGCTGTACATGTACAATCATATTAAGCATATTTTCACATTATGAGTGTTATGAAAGAAGCATGTGAATAAAAGGGAAAAACCTTGAGAAAGAAAAAAAAAGGGAATAAAAGGGAAATACCTTGAGAAAGAAAAAAAAAGAGAAAATAGTATGCTTTGATCTGCATTCAGATTCCATAGTTCCTTTCTGTGAATCTGAACAGCCTCTTGCATCATGAGTCTTTTGGAATTATCTTGGATCATTGCAGCTTACGCTGATCTTGACAGTGGAACACCCAACTGGAGATATTCTGAAGGCCAAAGTAGGTGTGAGTCTGCAGGTATACACTTGGTAGGCATTTACATAAAGGTAGTAGTTGTTGATGTCATGAAACTGACATGGGAAAGAATATAAAGAGAAGAAATCAGAGACAACTTTGTCATTAACATTGTGAGAAAAGGCTGATGAATCAGCAAAAGAAATAGAGAAGGAGCAATTAAAGGAAGGAACTAGGAGAGTGCTATATCTTTGACTCAATACAAGGGGATGGTGAATATTCACTGCCAAATCTGCAGAAAGGAAAAAAAATGGAGGAGGAAGTCTCTTGGGTCTTGTTATGAAATGGTCATTGCTGACCTTTGAGAGAAGAGTTTCAGTTGATTGGGGGTGTGGGCAAAGGTCTATTGCAAGCAGATGGGTGTTGAGCAAGTGGAGTCACTGAACATGGGAAACTTTTTAAAAAGAGAATCAACTATGAAGGCAGGGAAGGACCTGGAGGGTGGTTGGTCAGAGGGGAATGATCAAGAGTATGCTGTTTAGGAGAATAGGAGATCCCTAAGTATGTTTATTATCCGTGCCAGTGATGTTGAAAAGAATGAAGAGGTTTGAGACAAGTTTGAGATTGAGGATTGGAGGAAGGTCTTAGAGGTGATGCAAGGTAGCGGAACTAAGCGTACAAGTTGGGAGATTTAGCTTTAGTAGGTAAAGGGGGATACACTATTGTGGAATGCAAGGCTGGAAGATAGTAGGTAATTATGCTGAGGAGTCATTCTGAAATGGCGATGGAGAAAGTGAAACTGAATTCTTCAGAGAAAATACAAGATTACAAAGATCAGAGCTTGCATAATTATAGGCAAATATTAAATTATATGGAAAATTTAAATCAAATTTGTTTGCCCCTTCCACATTATTTCTCCTCAGTTATAATACCAAAATTTTGGCAGTTTATCTTTTTTAAAAGTCTTATTGCTAACTGAAATGGTTTCTACTATTATCTTTTTTCCTCAACCATACTCTAAAGACAGCATGTAAAGAAAAAAAATCTGAAAAACAGGTAACTCAGCACTTTCAAATCTCACAAAGAAAATTGCATGTTTTATTTTTTATAGTCTCTTATTGCTTTTTAAATTCTGTCATCTAATGGGACTAATGTTCATAGTTTATGAGGATATTTACCATAAATAGCTTTAGCGGTTATCAAACATCTCTGCTTCATTTTGGCGTTTAACCAACCTCAAATACTATTTATTGCCTCATATACTTCTCTACTATGAACATTACACCTTAATTACCCCAATCTCTATTTCCAGAGCTGATTTAGAAAGCCTGAATGGGGATAACCACTCCTTGTTTTACATGTGTACAGAGGCTCTGCTGATACCCAAACAATCAGATATTAGGGCTATGAAATCAGCAGAGTAGTTGCAAGGGCCAGAAAGTCCAGCCTTCATATCAGAGGGAATGCTGATTTCTCTTATATGTGAGAAATGAGAGAGAAAGCTTCCAAAGATCTCTCTTCTCTTTATAGAAGTGGGAATTGGTATAGCCAGCTTATGAAAGACTGTTCAAAAAAAGTTGCAAAATGGTACTGATTAGCTCTCCTACAGATTTACTGTACCTTACAGTAACCCTAAGCAGTCCTTTATTAATTTCTTCCTGACTCCCTAGTGCATTTCCCAAAGTGGCTGTTTCAAATCTTTTATGTACTCCTCAAATCCAAAATCTGACCCCAGCTTCCTTCTGTATCATTAGCCATCTTTCTTCTAGTGTTCCAAGAAGATAGAGACCATCTGGTTCCAGTTCTCCCAACAATCTTTCAATATCAAAACGTCTCAGTATACTTACCCATCCTAGCATCTATCTAGAAAGGAGCATTGCTTTGGCTCTTCTGAGCTGCCTATATTCGTTCTCTTCTTCTCCCTTTCTCTGGGACATGCACATTCATTTTCTCCTCTCTATCTTGCCTCTGTAGTATTTTCTTTTAGTTAGCATATTTTCCTCTGTATACAACATAATCGGATCTCCCCGTAAACTCCTATCTCAGCTCTTACCCCCTAAATTACTATTTTATTGATATCTTTCCTATAACCTTCAAACTTTATAGATGACTCTTCTGTGTCTGTTGCCACTTTATAACCACCTTTCATATCTGATTACCTTATAATCTATTTAGTGCCCCACACTTCTCAGAAAGTTCCCTAGCAAATATCACTAAGCCTCTTATTGGAAAAATTCATTGACTTTTTATCAATTCTCATCCTCGTTAACTTTTCTGCTGCTTTTGACACTGTTGAATATCTGTTAATTCTTGAAGCTCACTCATTTTTTTACTTCCATGATACTCATTCATATTAATGGAGGGAGTAGGTGAAGGGAAGTATGGAGTAAAATACCTGATATTCTTGTATTGTATGTAAAGTATTTTTCTTTTTGTATGCATTATGCTTTTGATTGGAACCTTCTGTTTTTATATTGTGTTCATTTTTGAAGACATCATTTTTTCTCCCATCTAGTGAGTTATTCTTACAAGAAAGATTTAAAAGCAAAGAAAGGAAGGGGGAAAAAACAATTGAACAAATATGCAGTGATACATCAACCAAGTCTGACAGCATATACCCTATTCTACACTCATAGTCCTTTACTTCCTCTGTGAAGGAAGGGAGGAGCATTTTATCATAAATTTTGTTGAATTCAGGTGTGGACATTACGATTACATGTGATGCAACTTCATTACCCCTACCCCTTTCGTTGCATTTACTTTGTTGTAGTCACTATAAATACTATTTTCATGGCTCTGCTGACTTCATTTTGAGTCAGTTCAAAATAGCCTCTCCAAGATTCTCTGGTCTCCATATTCACCATTTCTTACAGTGACATAATTTTCTATTTCCAGTAGTGAATCTACTGGGAGCCACTTGAAGAGTAATCACTGAAAGACAGGCAAAAGAAGAAATAGAGTTAAGCACCTATCAGACCTTAGTTCTGCCAAGGAACAAAGAATCAGAGGTAGTCTGAAAAAGGAGCTACTTGGAATGCCAATCAATAAATTAAATAAGTGGCCTTTATTAATCAATCACTATATTCCAAGCACTGCACTTGGCACTAAGGGATTCAAAGATAAAAATGAAACAGTGCCTACCCTCAAGAAGGTTATATGCTATATAGTTTTGTTTAAAATAAACACAAAGTTTGTTTTGTCACAAGAAGATTGACCCCAACATTTGTGGAGACCAGGAAAGACTCTCATGTAGAAGGTGTCAGTTAAGCTGAATCTAAAAGGAAACTGGGGACTCTGAGAAGTACAGACTTTGAACAAGAGTGAAAGTTCAATCTACTAGTGATACTTACACAATGCAAATGCGGGCAACGCAGGCCCAAACCAAAAATGGGAGCACATGTCTAACTTGGCCAAACATAGACTTTTCAAAGGAATCAAGCTCAGATTTTAGCTCAAAACAGAATTGTAAAATCAAGTTCCATCCAAAGAGATGAACAAGTCCCAAGTAAAAAACTTGTAAACTGGCTTTAAAAAATCTACCAGGATAGATGGAAATGAGTAAAGAGAAAATGAGAACTTTTAATTGTCAAACGAGTTGGTTTATTATGAGGAATGCGCTCCCTTCTCAATGCCATCTTACAGAATCCCCCAGCTTTCCTCCAGGTTAAGGACAAATTCCATTTCTATCATCAAACGTATCCTGATAAACCCTCCTGAATCCATTTTCTAGGGCCTTTCTTCTGGAAATTGTTTTATTCACTTTGAATATATTTTATGTTTACTTCTTTGCATACCCTAATAGAGCATAAGTTCCTTTAAGGACAGGGACAATTTTATTTTCAAGTTCAAGTTTTTATTCTCAAGTTCAAGCAAAATGTATGGTTTATGCCTGATAAATATTTGCTGAATAATGAATGACCTTAAACTCTATTTAAACATAACCTAAAATTTTATTATTTTATTTTTACCTGCTGAAATCCTATCCATTCTGCAAGGTTCAACTCAAATGTCATTTGCTCCAGGAAGCTTTCCCTAATAATCTGTATCAGAAATAATTCTGCCCTTCTCTGAACTCTTATATGCCATGCCCCTTTTAAGTCACTTTCAGAGTGTGTGTGTGTGCGCGTGCAAGCGTGTGTGCATGTATGTGTGCGTGCGTGCCCATGTAGGTGCTGTTGTTACTGAGTCATTTCAGTTGTATCTGACTCTGTGACCCCATTTGGGATTTTTTTACGGCAAAGATACTGGTCTAACATGGCCATGTTCTTCTCCAGCTCACTTTATAGATGAGGATCTCAGGCAAAGAGAGTTAAGTGATTTGCCCAGCATCACACATCCAGTGTCTAAGGTTGGATTTGAACTAATGAAGAGGAATCATCCTGACTCCAGGCTCCCAACTCTCTATGTGAGAGAGCCACCTAGCTGTTATCTAATGTGTGTATACATACACACACATTAGCTAGAGATAGATATAGATGTATGCAGACGTACAACAGTTATCTAGCACTATGTGCCCAACACTGTACTAATAACTTTATAATTATTTTCTCAAACTTGAGAGGTAGTTGTTATTATTATCCCTATATTATAGATAAGTAAACTAAGGCAAAAAGAGGCTACTTGACTGAATCAAAGTCACTCAGCTGTAAGCATCTGAGGCTGGATTTGATCTCAGGAATTCCTGACTCCAGCCCCACCACTGTCTCCACTGTGCCACTTAGTTGCCCTTCCAAATCTATATCTATATTTACACATATATACATAGACGAACAAAAGCAAATGCACACATTATATACATATTTCTATATACATATATGTATATATATATGCACATATGTACATACTATATATTATGTATATAATCCATGTCAATGAAATATTTTTACTATAGTCAATATATAAAGAAACTATGAATTTTGGATGCCAGCTACCACCTATCCTCACTGATCTATAATTAGGTAGAGAAATCTTAGAGAGTTGCCCAAGACTCAGGTCAAGTCAGATTGCTAATGATTTCACAGGCAGTAAATCTTAGAGGCAGGAGGAATCCAGGTTTTCCTGACCCAAATTTTAATACTTTTTTCCATGCCATGTTTCCCCTCCCTTTGAGTTAACAATACAGAAATTAGATAGATTAGGGTAAATTATTCAGCAGTAAACTTAACTTGAAGTACTAGCTTCTATTTGGTCTTTAACCTGTAGCCAGAGGGAAACTATCTATCAGTTTGCATAGGGATGGAAGAAAAAACCTTTCTCCTCTTACATAAGAAAGCAGCACTTTTCTGGAAGACTCTTATCTTTATATTCCTTTTAAATTGCCTGGACTCAAGCTAGGGACTGGAGGTCAGTTCTCAACTCATCTCTAAGGCTTGACCCAAAGACCAAATAGAACCTCCCCTCCCCTGAAGGATTTGGAGAAAATGCATCTCTATAAGCACATGAGAGCATTAGCCTCCTGATGCCCTTTGGCTGGAAATTTTAAAATAGCTAACTCACAAGTTGGAAATAATATTACTTGGTAGGTGTCTGGGATGTCTTTTTTAATACTAAAAATGTTTTCCCATTTTCTTGACATGCTTTTCTTACAAAATTCTTATTTTGGATGTTTTTTTTTTCTTTTCTTAATGAACAGTTAAAATCAGCGATTGAGAAGACCTCAGGAATAGTCTATGCTAAAAAAAATAAACAAACCTCATTTAGCCTATTTAGAATGAATTTTATTTCTCCATCTTAAGCCAGATCCCCAGAGAGAGTTTTTCTACCAGAAGAAAAAAGTTAACTAAAAAGGTTTTGGGCAGTATACTTTAGAGATAAATAATGTCTTTTTGCTTTAAGATGGGAAACTGCGTATCATGAACAGGCTACAGTGGTTCAGGTAGGGAGCTTTTAATCCAACCTGATGATCTGAGTCACTATGTGTTAGAGGGGCTTTATTTCATTTCACCTTCCACTGGGGTTATGTTGCCTCTGTTAAGGTTAAATGTGGAGAACTCAAAGGCTTTCCAAGGGGAGATTGTAGAAAATCTGTTGTCAAGAAGTCTTATATCTATCTCTCAGCTCTGGGAATGTGTTTCAGGTGATCCTCATCCCCTCTTACGCTGAAAGTTAAAAGCCCATAAAAAGCAGAAGGTTATGTCATAGATTTTTATTCAAAGGTGATACAAGTTGAGTTTACATTTGGATTATTCTGAATTATGATGTTTTCATTATCTATTGAAATAAAGGGATAAAAATAAAAAAGCGTTCTCATAGACCGAAGTAAATGAAATCAAGTCTTCTTAGGAAAGATAGAGAACTAATAAGCCAAAAATACTCCTATTTTACTTAAATATATGTTATCCAAGAATATTTGTGCTGCTATAGCGAGCTCTGGGAAGAAGTGGCTGAGTGGAAGTTTTCAATGATGAAATACTTGTAGAATTTATTCCTACAAAAGTTAGCCTTATTCATGAACAAAGCTAAATAATTTCAAAATGGTTCTAAGCTAGCCTTCTGATGGAGAGGACACCCCCTGGTGGACAAAAAAATACCGACAATAAAAACGGTCTAAGTTAAATATTTGTAGTACATTTGGAGTCAAAATGTATTTTATATTAATCTCCTTAAAGCATCACTTGTATAATCTGTTTCATTGTGGAATTAAAAAAAACACCTCAAGTATTTCAGCCATTTTACTTATATTGTTTTCTATGTATGATAGAATATTAGAAAATATACTTGGAATTAAGTCTATAAATGCTTTTCAAGGTAAGAAATAACATTGATGCAGCACTTTAAGGTTTAGAGAGATAATTGGATCACAGAAGTCCTGTAAACTAGGTAGTAAAAATGTCAGGTTGTACTGATCCCTTTAAACCTTATAGCCTTAACACTTTTTCAGGTGAGAATATTTGTATTGCATGAAGCAAAATAAATATTAATATAATGTATGCCCTGTAGGATTTTGATAAAATATTAAGCCAGTTTAGAACCCAGAATTTGGGTGGAAGCTTAAAAGAATAATTCCAGCCAAGCTCTTAAATGGATGCATTTCAGGGACCTCTATTTCTCCTGTCCCACAAATGTATAAACTCTAAAGGGTTAGAGGCCTGGGGATTTTTAATATCACCTCTGTATCTCAGCAGAGTTCCCATAGGAGCAAATACTGGCGGTAGTCTCTACATTGGATTCTAAGGACAAATTATGTACAAAGAGGACCATAATCAAGGCTTGACAAGTTAGGGAGCATCCATAAAAGAGCAACCAAGACCTAACCCTAAGTCCATGTTATAGGAGGATCCATCAAAGCATATAAGGATGTTTAAGTGGGATGAGAAAAGGTTCATAAGGGACATGATCAGATATTTGAATAGCTGTCATGGGAAAGTGGCTCCAAGTTTCTTCCATTTGTTCCCAGACAACAGCAGCAGAAATGCAATGATGTTTTATATCATGAAACCTTTCCTAAAAATTTAGTTATCCTAAAGTGTACTCGGCTGCCTCACCACCTGACAGTTCTTCCATGCTGGAGATTTTAAGACAAAGGTGAATGACTTTTTTTCTGGTACATATTATGGTTGGAATTCTTTTCATGTTGGAGTTGTACTAAATGGCAATGGAAGTTCCTCACAATTCTAAAATTTGATGATTACATGTTGTTGTAAGTTTCCTTTCAAAATATTTTTATCATAGCATTTTCCTGCTTATTAATCCATAATTTTCTATCATCTATTAAGCTGGGATGATCCTAGAGTAGGGGCATCAGGGCTGTGGCCATGAAGCATGTGGATCTGGAGAAAATGTCTAACAAGGATTAGTTGAAAGCCTTCAGCTATAGTGCCTGTTTGAGACAAGGCAATGAATAATAATTGAATTTTCCTATTTTGGTATCTAGCTCAAAGAACTCAGAAGTCACCCATTCAACACGTACCTAAAAAGGAATTGTAAATATCTGGACTTTGCTTGAAGAATTCTGGTAATGAGAAATTTACTACTTCCTATGTTTTTATTCATGAAATTTTCTGTTTCTAGAGTATCTTCCATATAAATATTTCTGTTTTTGAATTACTATCTGTTCTTCAAAGCCCTACTAACATGCCACTTCCTTTTGGAATAACAGATAACTCATATTTATACGAATCCTTCAATATTAAAAAAAGAAGTCTGTGAGGTAGGTATAGCAGATAATATTGTCATTCATCAGTAAGTATGTATTAAGTAGGTATCTTGTGCCATGCATTACACTAGATACTAGGGAGATGAAAGAAAACATGAAAAAATATCCTTGTCCTTAAAGAGCTTATATTCTATCAGAGAAGAAAACATAGACATCATACACACACACACACACACACACACACACAAACATACACACAGGAAGAATATGCATATGTTTATATGTATGTGTGTGCATAAACACACATGCAGATATGTTTAAGAGGCAGAAATAAAGCTGAGGTTTAGAAATGTTAAGTGACTTATCAAAGATATAAAATGAGTATCAAAACCTTTCAGAGCTTCCTCCCCCAAGTAAACAATTACTTCTCTCTTATTTCCCCAAATACTTACTTGCTTACAGTCCTCCTATAAACCTGACAGTTTCATATGCAGCAAATCTCTTACTAGATTGTAAAGTCCATGAGGGCTGGGATTGGGCCTTATAAAAAATTTACATATTCTCTAGAACTTTGGATAGTCACCTGAACACAGTAGGTATTTGGTAATAAATTATATTACCTATCTGTTGAGTTGAATTGGATTGACAGCTATCAAAAATCCATTATTTATGCTTTTCTATTGTTTGATGAACATTGGTAATTGACTGGTCTAAACACTATCTTTTCATGCCCATGCTGTCAAGGATATTTTTTAATACCATTTATTGAATAGAGAGTATCTATGCTGAAAAGTGCTTTTGAACTGAATTACAAGAACAGTGCTCCTGGAGAGTCCACTAGACCCTTACATTCCTGGCTCCACAGTAACCAGGGAGGAAACTGGGAGACTGCATTACAATGCTGCAGACTCACTCAAAATCTAAACAAGATCTTTAGGTACTCTCTCAATCCAGCGCTCTGGCAGCATTCACAATACTGTCATTGCAAAGAAAGTCCCTTTCTGGGGAAATCACTACATACATTGAACTTGGGTCTATTACAAATAGAAATATCACAGAGGAAAGAACATAAATACCTAATCTTTCAGTGGGGAAGCTGAACTGGGTACCTACAAACCCTTGAAGGCTTTGCTGAAATTACAATGTATGTCAATGGGGAAAAAAAATCTTCCATTTACGTATAACTTTTCAGAAACATCTCTGCTGTGCATTCTGTAAAGATTTCCCTCCCCCTGCTTCTAGTAACCTTTTGATAAAATTGATGTTTCATATTAAGATGTGTGTCTGGAATTAACCACATCTAGGCTTGTGAAATGAGTCTGTTTATTTCAGTTTTGACTTTTCTTGGGTGACAGGAGGGGCACAAATATTAAAATCAGACAATTTCAATCATGTTAATTAGAAGTGAGTACAAACTTCCATGGCTATATGTCTCTCATAGTTATTTCAAAAGCCATCACAAAATTGACAGGTGCATTCTCTTAGGTGCATTCTCTACAGGACAGGTGAGGTGTGTGTCATACAAACGTGCAGTTTATTTACATCACCAGTAGTCATCAAGATTTTTTTTTGCCATCTTTTATCTTAGCAAATATTGTTTTCTATGACCTCCCATCCTACAGGGAGAATAAAAACTTTTCAAGAGCAAATCTTAAAGACATATTTTTTTTATTATTTTAGTCTGTGTGTGTCTATTGTATAACGTGATGATTTGCACACTGTAGTCACATAGTCACATACTAGAGGCTTATATAATTGAATCTGACCACATGGAAAATCTAAATGATATACTACCTACCTCTCAAGAGATAAACTGAAGAGTTAAAAAGGAAAGAAGTCAACTGAGATAATGCTCATTTCTGGATACAGAGTGATCCAGCCTCAACTGAATATTGATAAAGAATGTTCTTGCTTTACTAGCTCTTGTGAACAAGTATTTGCCAGACTAGTTCCAGGTACTTGAATATAGCCAAGATCTAACATGACTCTTACCTTCCTCTTCTCTTATGCCACAAAACCTGCCAATTATGAACGAATTTTATGAATACATTTATTACTAAAAGGGGATGAATTTACCTCTCTTTTAAAATGAAAGCTGAAAGAAAATTCAGATATCAAAATCTACTAGACACAGCAAAAATTATTAATGTTTCTCTATGGCAGCTTGATTTATTGCAAATGACATGGCATTAAGCCTTCTGTGAACTCTGTGAAAATAGCTACTATACGGAAGACTTTTACTACCACATTTGGAAACACTACCAGTTTACTCTGTGCTTTATAGAAATCAGAAATGGGGAATGATTGATCTAGATCAAAACTGTTTTATTGTTTCTTGGCTTAGATAACCTTTGCACCAATTACTTGGAAAATGTATCATATACAGCAACTTTCAATGGGAGACTTTCCTTCTTAGACAATTGGTGCTGGAGTTAACTACACTCAATTCAATTTTCATTGATCATTTTAGGGGCTTGAACATCATTTTTAAACAAAATGAAGAAAAAAATGTGTTGATCTAATGCATTGAGGCATTTGCTAAAAGGGAATTGGGTTAGATAAATGATATACTAGGAAATTAGAAACAAAGTTGGTTTCAGATTTTTCTCATTATAAAATGCTTTCTGTAATTCATTATCATGTTCTTGTAATGGATACAGTTGTGATCAGGAAATGAATTGCTTTTAAAAAAATGAAAACAGCCTAAATGTCAATAAAGCTGTAAGACAAGGGATTACCTAAGATTAGTGGGTTTTATTCTTAATAAACAATCAAAAAGATCAAACATAACATTTCTTCCATTAATGAGTGGTACCACAAATATAATTTCTAACTTTTCTATTTCCTACATTCATAAAAAAGGAAACACAATTGTCTATCAAAACAGGAAATATTCCTGGCTCATTCATATCTTTAAAAATCCAGCAAAAAATATTTTAAGTAAAAGAGAAATTTCTTCCTTCCACTTACAACTAGAATAGGTACTCATGTTGTCAGTGAGCAACAAAATCAAAGGTCTATCTTTGATATGCATACTCTTGCTGAGTTGGCAGGGACATCTAGTCAACCCTCATAATTTTATAGATGAGAAAACTGAGGCCCAGCAAGCACCTAAGGGGTGAGGAGGAGAGAACAAGAGGAAAAAACAGAAAGAGTAAAAGGAGGAGTTTGTGTTTGTCCTTTGTTCTTAAAGGGGATCATGACATCGAGATGATGACATGACTTGTACTTGACTTTGATTTGAGTGAGGGAGGGCTGTGCAAGGTCACCAACCTCACTTTCTCCTCCTGAGCCATCTGGGTCCAGTGACCTGAATGACTGGAGATGGCCCAGGATGCAGTGGGAGACTAGGTTAAATCTTATCACATTCTCACTTTGAATGAGAAACACCCATTCAATGAAGAGCCTTCTTTAAGTAGTTACTCAAGGGATGGCTTCTTTAATAAAAAAAAAAAAAAAGCAAACTGGGAGGAGAAGACACACAGGGTTCCTGGGTAAAACAGAAAAAATTATTATTTAGTATTTAAATCCATTCTGTGTTAAGTGGGTGGGAATTTGTGGTCCAGTCTAGGAGCTCCATAGTGAATTGGATTTGAGGCTTCATCTTTAGGCAAGAAATGTAGCCAGTAAACCCAAAGGAAAAAAAAGACAGCTTTTGAGAGTGGAACACAGGAGGAGGAGGAGGAGGAGGAAGAGGAGGATCCAAGTAGCATTTAAAATGTACTTTAAGGTTTGTAAACCACTATATACATATATACATACATACATATATACATATATATACATATATATATATATATATATATATATATATATATATATATATATATATACTACCTTGTGTGATCTTCACAACAATCCCATGAGGTAGGTGCTATTATCCTTATTTTACATATGAGGAAACTGAGGCATACAGTAGTACAGTGATTTTCTCAGGTTCATATAGCTTTTATGGGTCTGAAGTTGGATATGAATTCAGATCTTCCTCACTCCAAGTCCAGTGCACTATCTACCTATATCTCTTTTCTAAAAATTACTAATATATTTATCAAGCAAAACATGAGCACATCTGAGTAAGTTAACAAACTCAATTAAGTAAAAAAAGGAAAATTGAATTTCCAAATAAAATTGATTTTTTTAAAAAATGTTATTTTATTTTTAATTTACAGAATATTACAAGCATTTATATAACATGGTACAAAAAAGATTTCTACATTGCAAATTGCAAATTTACTATGTACAATTTGCTATTCCTTTCAAATATAAAACAAAATACTAATATATTTAAGATAGCCTTAAAATAATTTATAATTAAAATGTTAATATATTTAAAATAGCCTTAAAACCAGAGCAGCACTATTTTCATTTCAAAATGGAACAAGTCCTCCCTTTAACAGAACCAAGATGAACAAAAGACTCAAGTAAACTATTGTTTTTAGCCCTGGGTCTTTAGAAGAATGAAGACCTTACAGGTATTTCTTTAAATATACAAACAAGGAGAAACACATTGAAAAACACTTTCAGAGTATATCCAAGGATTAGCATAATTCAACCCAATATCATAAGCCTTCTCTATCAGCAGGACTTTATGATGTGAGTTCATATGTAATATGTTGATTCTGTATAAGTATAAAAATCTCAACTATGAAAGAATAATTTAGTTACATTTACTGTATTTCTTAATGCATTTTAGGAAGTTTCAGCAATATTAGTTTAAAGAGAAAATATTTCTGGTGTAAACCTAAAAAACAAAACAAAACTCAACAATACTGGAATAGGGCTGTACCTCCAGGATATCAATTTTCCATTCTTGAGTATTTAAGATAATTTTGACTTTACTACACCGTTAGCAATAGATTTAAGGAATAGTCTTTTTATAGACTTACCAGTGATCTGTTTCTTCCTCCTTTTTCACTGTATTTTTTCCCCCTAAATCCCAAGGATATTGGACAATGATTAGTACTGTCACACTTCTATTTATTGACTCTGCCCCAGTCAGGCTTTTTATCAGACTTAGTAAAATTAGGGATGATGTTCTTTCTTCACTTCTTTTGACTGGCATCCCTGTGATTTCACTGATGCATGAAGTATTTTTAAATCTAATTATTCTTGCACCCAGTTAGGAGAAAGGGTCATTATTCTACCTCATTAGCTGTTTAATTGGAAAGCATAACAGTGAATTTGTGTTTTGACTCCCTAATTCTAATATTCATCTCTATCAGGAAAGGGGAATGATATGATTTTGTCACAAAGAGCAAGGAAGAGAGATGTCCCTTTTTGGTTGATCTGGCTTCTTAGAAATGCTTTAAGCAACACTTGACTGCTTAAGCTGATCCTGATATTGAAAATTTCTTATGTACAATTTTGCTGGTTTTATCCAAAAAGAAAAATATATACATAAACACACATGTATAGTGTGCATGTATACATATATATGTGTGTGTATACATAAATACATACATATATACATATAAATATATAAAAGTTGGGTGGTATTCATATACTTTATTATTTTCTGTTTATAGTCAGATTCAAATAGTGAAGGACTTAAAAAGACAGCAAATGATGTTTATTATCTAAAAAATTTTAAACATATACAAGACATTGTTTTTCTTCCAAATTCTGCTAATCCCACCTTCCCAAAGTTTGAAAAAATTGAAGATATGTCTTTATTTCTATATTTGACAAAACCTCAGATGTATAGTACATTTTAGGACTGCATAGCAAAATAGAATGAAAGAAAGGTCCAGGGAAAAAGCTGGGTTTTAAAGAGAAAAAAAAATCCTTCTTAGATATCTTTTATTCTCTCTCTCTGTCTCTCTGTCTCTGTCTCTCTGTCTCTGTCTCTCTCTCTCTCTGTCTCTCTCTCTCTCTCTTTCTCTCTCTCTCATTGATTTCAATGCTTTAGTCAATGCTGATCAAGGAAACTTCCTTTGCCAATGAAGACTGATAGCATTCCTATAATGTATATACTCTTTTAATGACTTGTCCAGGGTCACTCAGAGGCAGGGTGTCATGCTGATCAGGTCCTTCTGACTTTGAAGTAGGCTTTCTATCCATTTTGCTATACCACCTCTCATGTAATAAAATATATTTTATTTGCATATGTCAAAAAATGATAGTACAATGTAAATCTAGCACAAAACAATGGACATTAAATAAGAAACTATTCCTTCAAGACACTGTCAACTGAAGGAGTATAACTTTTATAATAAAAATTCATCCCCAATTTAATTCTGTTTTAACATAGCTTTGGCTGTCTTTAAAATATCCTATTCAGAATCTGACCTTTTTCTTTGCCCAGGAAGCCAGGTATTAAATTTAATATTCTATCTCCAAGGTCTATATCTAGTCAAAACTATACTATATATTTCTAAATTTTTATTTTCTAGTATTCACCTGTATTTACTTACAGGAACCATAACTTATAGTTAATATTCTTATATGACAAAGTACTCCTTAAATAGAAGAAATCTGAGAAGATTTAGAGAGTATAGAATATCTATTTGGGTATGAAATGGATTCCAGAAATGATACAACAATTTTTAGGGACACTATGGGAATTCAACTGGAATTCTCTCACAAAGAGATTTCTGAGGTCCGGATTCTTCTTGTATTGCCACGTCTTGCCAAGTTGTCTACTGTGTAGGACCAACATAGTAACGTGTTATTGAATTTGTGTGTGTTTTTTTTATCAGTTTGAATTATCTTGGTGACTATATTTATTAGCAAAACTTCAGCTAAAAACTTCTATAATGGTAGGCTACTGAAAAGGTAGTTCCAAGGCCTCTAAAAGTGGGAGTTGGTGGAGATCTAACAAGATAAGTTTCAGAACTTGGTGAAAGACTAAAGACTTTCTCCACAATGGCCAAAGCTATCCTATGTCAATTATATAAATGGTAGACAGCATTTCTCTCTTTCTTTTTTTAAAATTTCTTCACATAAAACACAGCAGGAAAAGCACAAGAAGACCTCTCAATTAGAAGAAGCTAGAAGCATCATTTTTCCATTTTATGCTGGGATACATCAAGATCTTATTTCCCAAAGACTGTGCTTTAGGACGGACTCTGGGCCCAATTTCTCATCTTTGGAAATGATTTCAAAACCAGATTGCCTTGGAAAGATGTCCTTGATAATCTTTCATTTATCTCTTTCTGTGCCTATTTCTTTCTCAGTACATTAAAGATATCATATACACATAATTTCTTTTTTTATCATTTTTTGCCTGTGCATGTTCACAAATAATTTGAAAACTTGATTCATACAGAAGGGGCCTGACGGAACTTCCAGATAAAGAGGAAATTTGTTAAGCCTTCTGAAATTGTACCTGTATTTAAAAGAAGTTGTAGAAAAAGATTCCTACTTTGTCAAGAAGATATTACTGTCTATATCATGCACAAAGTGAAATTCGGAGTGGCATTATGAATGGTCATTCTGAGTCTTAGAAGAACTGAATTCATGTTCGGACCTCCAATACATTCTTGTCATGTCATAGGAAAGTCATTTAGCATCTCAGTCTCAGATTATAAATGAGTTGGTAGTCTGCATAGGTGGTGACACTTTGTATACCAGGAGCACCAATCTTAATCGAGATCACTCCCTCCAAAAGAATGTGCAAAACTAAAACATTTAACAATTTTTAATTGTTTTCCATGCTAAATGATTATCTACACTACAATTATAAACAAATACAAATAATCTCATCCATTTAGATGAGTACAAGGCCCCTCATTGTATTTTATAATTCTCCATCTATTATTTATCTAGCCCTTTTTTGCTTCTTTCTTCAAAGTTACAAGTTCAATTCTCATTATTTTCCACTTAAATGGTAACAAATTAAAAAAAAAACAGATTTAATAACTAGCTGACATCATCCCCATTTGGATAATGAGATTCAGAGGGCACCTTAGAAATCATCTAGCTAAACCCCTTCATCTTACAAATCAGTAAACTGAAGCCTAGGTAGGTTATTTGAATTGTTTGAGGTCAAAGGACTGAATTCAAACACTGTGTATGCAATCATGGAATCTGACATAGAGTGGGATATTGGAGGTCATCTGGTCCAGCCTGTATCTGAATAAGTATCATTTATACATCATATTTATTAAGTGTTCACCTCTCTTATTTAAAAGCAATTCATGAGAGGGCTTCTGAGGCAGCTCAATACAATTCTGGAAAACCCTAATTGTTAGCACATCTTTGCTTATTTACAATAATCTTCATCTATCACAATTTCAAGGCTGGTTATGTTGCTTCAACTACTGTCAAGCTTACCAGTAACTTTCCTAAAATTTAGTGTTCAGAATTAAGAAAAAAAAAACAGACAAGACGTGATCTGACCAGAAGAGAATGTAACAGCACAACCTCCTCAGTTTTGAATGCAATGTCTATTTTATTGCAGCTTCCCCTAGATCACAGTAGTTTTCTTGACCAACATCTTACACTGATGACTTATGATGACCTTGCAGCAAACCAGACTTCCAGATGTTTTCTTAAAGACGAATTGATATTTAGCTATATGTAATCCATATGATAATTATGAGACTAGTTCTTTGAAATAAGTGAAATAATTTATATTTATCTCTTTTAAATTTTATTTCATTTCAGTTTAATACTTCGCCTGGTCAAAATCATTTTGAATCATGACTTGGTGAACTTTGTAAATTATACCTCTCCAATGTTGGATCATCTGCAAATTTTTTTTGCTATTGTGTGATGCAAAACTGCTGAAAAGTAAACTACGTGGTCTATATTCTTTGAACTTATTCCAATCATAAGATGTTTTTTGTCATTGCTGTTGTCATTCCTATTCTTAAATAACTGATTTATTACATACATTCTTCACCTAAGTCACTTAAAAGCTAAGTGACTTTTCACGAGTTGCTTAATCTGTACCTCAATTCTGTATTTGTAAAATGGAGTAGGACAGGATGACCTCTGAAATCACTATGAAACCTTCATATTGTCTCCATAAGAACAGGGTATCTATTTTTCTTTGTTATTTTCCTTAATAAATGATGTTATAAGCAATGACAAATGACTGTATAGTTCCATTGTGTACTACACTATATTTTATTTGTATCTATACATGGTTTTGGTTCAGTCTGTTAGTAAATGGCAATTTACATGTCGTCATAATGTGATTGATTCCCTATATCAAATAATTTTAATTATTCTCTTCTCTGACTAATACCTGCATCCTCTAATACACCTACTTATAACAGAAAAGTGAATATTGTAGATGAAAAAATGTGTTAGGACACAAGAGTTATGTAAGGGAATATAAAGTCATCTAAAAGTCTTAAAATTCCAATTACATCCCTCACTTGTATTGGGCCATTAATTTCATTTTAATCCACAAACGAAAGCCTGATAATTATATTTATTTTTCCTGTTTTTTTCCTTCTTTCCCTTTATACATTGATATAGGAATTTTTACAAAAACATACTTAAGATATGTTTTCTTACTTGTTCAGGAAAGATTAACCACTTGTCATCTTCCTTTGAATATACTGTGGTGGTGGTTGTTACTGATGTTTATCAATGAGGGTTAGATGGCCAAATGTATCTTCTATCTCTTAATTGCTGCAGGATTATATCAGCAATCAAGGCAAGCGTGATATAGTGCACCGGACTAGAAATTGAGAGATGCTCTCTGAGTTCTGCCTCTAATTCCTCATGTGACCTAATATGAATCATTTAATGACTCTAAGACTCTGTTTCCTCATCTGTAAAATGAGAAGTCAGCTAATCCCTAAGGTCCTTTTAGCCTCTAAGATCTTGTGTATTTATTATGTCAGACATCACAGCAACAATTTAGATCCTTCTTTGTACTCTATAAATGAGTATTTATGGAAGTTAATAAAAATTTCCATTAAGAAAAAACAAAACAAAGCATTTTTAAATAGTCTCATAAATCTCTTTTCAATTAACACACGCACAAAGCATTCACACACATACATGTACATATGTATCATATACACATAACATAAATGTATGTATGTATATACATACCTATGTATATACACACCTATGTAGATATTTCATCTATAAAAGGCACCAGATTATAAATATGACCCTGTGCTACAAAGAAAAACAAAGCATTTGATAGAGTACTTACTTATAGTCAAATTTATATCTTTAAAAAGGATTAGTGTGCTTATGATCATGCCTCTATTTTTTACCTAATCAACATGTTTGTTTTACAGTTCTTTATATAACAATTTGTGCAGTAATTAAATGTCGAACAGGGATTTTTATGACTTTGTTTGCAGAGCACAAATGTATTTCAGCTTAGTAGTTTCAATTTATTAAAGTAACCATCATAAATTTAATGTTTTAAACAAAACGAATTAAGATACCTCTTGTTAGCTTTGCATAAGGTTTATGTCTAAGTGAAATTTATTTACTTCATAACAATCTGATTCCATTCTCCCCCAAAATTTATGCTTTTGCCAAACCTCGCTTAGCTAAGTTCCATTCATTTGGAAATAAATAATATATATGTAGATGGAACTGTTAAGCCATAGAATATTATGAATATGTCCTCCACTAAAATAAACTGCAACCCATCCACACTTTGTCCTATTACTGCTGTCAAACTATCAATGAACCAATCCATCAATCAATCAATCCACTACATTTATAAGTACTTATCATATGTTAGACACTACCAATACAAAGACAAATGAAATGCTAATGCCCTTAAGGAGTTGTCAGCTCAGGTCTTGTATAAATCCTCCAAGTGGGATCCAAACCAACATGGTAGAGGCTTTCCTCAAGCTATTTTAATCAGCAATTATAGCTTAGCAATACAATGCTAAGACTGTATATCTATTAATTCTTGTTCCTTGCTGCATGATGAAGGTATTGCTTTTCCCAGTCAGTCATCTCCCTATTTTTTACTTTAATTATACTTTAATGTTTAATTTTGTTGAAATTTTTGCATCATTTTTTTTCTGAATGAATCTGCCCTCCTTTTCCATCGTCACCCCTTGTAAAAAGGAATTTAAAATACAGAAGAAAGAAGTTCAGTTAGTCATAGTGGCACATGCTTGTAACATCAGCTACCAGGGAGGCTGAGACTGGTGTGTCACTCAAGCTCAGCAGCTCTGAGCCACACTAGGATATATACTCTGAGGTGAAGTTTTACCTTGGGACTTAGGTTTTGAAAGGAGATTCCTGTGCCAGATGAGACTCTGGGCAGCTGTTTTAAGAAGCCCCCCAACTTTGAAAACCCAGATGTTAGTGCTTCTCTCTGTGATAAATGATCTATGTGTTGCCTATGGCCAGACACTCAGAAGCCCTATCTGTTGATGCTGCCTGTATTTTTCCTGTTGGCATATGTGTTTGATTAAAGTGATTGTTTACCCTTCTTATGGTTGCTTTCCTTTTAGAAAAACAGATCTAAAAAACTGTGCCCTCTTTTGTATGCCAGGGCACTTACTGCTACAGCCCCCAAACCAGGTCTCTTGGAAAAAAAAGGATTCATAAATAAATGACCACCAGTTACAGTAAGAAATTAGCTGGAGATAGTTCTCTGAACTCATGGAAACCCTATGAGTTACAAATGATATACTAGAGGAGTAGTTTTACTCATCTAATATTTAACAAGTATTTTAAACATCCACAATGTCTAGATAACTTCAATACACAAAAGAAACATAGACTCAACAGAGCAGTATCCAAAACTAAACTTATCTTCCCTACAAAATTGTCTCTTGCTTCTAAATTCCTAAAAAAGGAAAGGGAAAGGGAAAAACCTCCATTTAAACTCAGTATTACTTCATGCTGATATATAATCTCTTTCCTCTTCTTTCTAGACACACTGTGCAGAAAAACAAAGAAAAACAAAGAAAAAAAATCTATTTTTTCTCATTTGATTCATTTCTTTAAGTCTTGCTCATTTCTTAATCTCATGAAATCTAGCTGCCTATTCTCATGGACACCCCTCCCCACCCCCACACACCAAGCCCTTATCTTTATTTATTTCTACATCATTTTTGCATTGTAGTACACTACTTCCTTCTAAAATCCTTTTTTTTTATGGGGGGGGGTATGAAATTGGAGTCTCATGTTTTCCTTCCTACATGATGTCTGATTTTAGAATCACAATCCCTTTCCTACTTTATATGCACTCTATCCTGGGTTCTGTCCAGTCTTTTACTATTGCTCTCTAGCATGGTCTCTAACTCTGTCCTCTGTTTCTCTGATTCTTTCTGTAATCCAATCAGGATCCATGTTGTGACTTATTATTCCCAAATTTTTAGAAATTCAGCCACAAGCTATCTCCTGAATTTCATTTTTGCAATTTCATCTGCCAATTTGATATCCTGAACTGGATTTCCCATAAATATTTGAAATTCAAGATGTCCAAAAAGAATTTATTATATTCTTTCCCCTGGCCAAAAAAACAAAAACAAAAAAAAAACCCAGAAAAACAAAACAGAAAAAACTCATTATTAATTTTCATTTTTTGTCTTTTCAGGGGAATATCATCATTCCAATCATTCAGATTTACATCCTAAGAGTCTTCCTCTACTCTTTATTCTCTCTCACTACTGGCATCCAATCAGTTGCAAAATCTTGCTGAATATATACTTGTTCATACATGTATGTATACATGCATGCACACATATGTATATACACATATGTATATGCACATATGTGCATACACATATATCACACCTATGATAATCTATCAGTGATTTCACTGTGCTTATGTCTTAGCATGTTCTAATTCAACTGAGCACACATTTAATAATTGTTTATCGTGTGCCCATCTGAATGCAAACTTCCTGAGGGAAAAGACAATATCTTGCTCATTTTTGTTGCCTCATTAAAGTCCTTTGGACACAATATGTAATTTAAAAAAGTTTGTTGAATGTCATTATTTTACATTTCTTGAGAAAGCACATATAAAAGTAAGGTATTCATGATATCAAATTCTCATCCTTGATCTACAATCAAATTGCTATATACCCTTAAACCATTCTCTTAACTATTTTGTCTTTATTTCTTCACCAGAAAAAGGAGTTACATTAATATGATAATATAATATACAGGTTTGAGGTTCTTAAAGTGTGTAACATATAGTCTCATCTGATTCTCACAACTCTATATGGTGATTATTATTTTTATCCTCATTTTAACAGTTAATAAGCTGAGATTGAGAAAGGTTCAATATTTTCCACAAGCTCAGAAAGCTAGCAAGTGTTCACCAAGGCAGGATTTGAACTCAGGTCTTCCTAACTTCCTGAGCGTAGTGCTCTATCTATTATGTCAAGCTAAATATGTCCATAATAGAGTGAACCTGTAGTCTAAATAACATAATACACATAGTAGCACTTCTCTTCAATAGTTTTAAAGAAGACATTTCCAAGTGGCAATCTGTACTCACAGAAGAAAACATTTATAAACCAAATTCAATTATTCTCATGATCCATATAATGATAGGTAGAAGAAATAAACAGATGTTCTAACTAAACAACATGCCTAGTGTTTCCAGTTAACCTCCGCAGCTCTTCAGACTTGTTTCTCTGTGATTTACCAGAATTATTTCAGGTAAAGTTCTTTTTTATCAGCAAGGTTACAGAGGAAAGGAAAAATAGTTTACAAATTTACTCTAGAGAGTTGTGGGGATGACTCAGCAATCAGAACCTTTACATTGAAGGCTCAAAGAGTTAAATTAATTATTTCTTCTTCTTTTCTCTCTTCTCCGTCCCTCCGTCTCTCTCTGTCTCTGTCTCTCCGTCTCTCTCCTCTGTCTCTCTCTCTGTCTCTGTCTCTGTCTCTCTCTCTCTGTCTCTCTCCTCTGTCTCTCTGTCTCTGTCTCTCTCTCTGTCTCTGTCTCTCTGTCTCTGTCTCTCTGTCTCTCTCTCTGTCTCTCTGTCTCTGTCTCTCTGTCTCTCTCCTCTGTCTCTGTCTCTCTCTGTCTCTGTCTCTCTCTCTGTCTCTGTCTCTCTGTCTCTCTGTCTCTGTCTCTCTCTCTCTCTCTCTGTCTCTGTCTCTCTCTCTCTCTCTCTCTCTCTCTCTCTCTCTCTCTCTCTCTCTCTCTCTCTCTCTCTTTCTTTCTCTCCTGTAGATCTACCAGAGGGGAGGTCAGAGAAAAATCAAAAACATCTTGTCTCTTCAATCAGGATCAAAACTCAGGGAAATCACACCCAGTGTGCCCATAGGGTTAGACTAAGAAAATTGTCAGAATCAAATTTCCGGTTGAATGAAACCCCCTAGGTGATGATCTGTAGGCTTAAATTAAGGGTTTAATCTTTATTCAGTGCTGTAAATCATTGCTGGCCATAGAGTGATATTCTTAGCCACGGCAGCACCCCCCATTCCCCACATTCCCCTGAAGCAAAACACACAGCCCGAGTTGATCATAAAATCCTGACAGGTTTTTGCAATAAAAATGTGACCTTTTCTGTAAAAAGAAAATCTCATTTTTTATGACAGCTACTCTACCATTCTTTTAATGGGCAACTATATGCCACCTGATAAATGAGGGTAACACAAATATTCAATCTAAATGAAGATATCTTCATTTTTGGTAATTATTGCTAGATTTTATACATACATACATAGGTATATATAAAATAGGGACAAAAATAGGGACAACAGTATCTTTCCAAGCTATGGAAAGTTATCTTCATTTTTCCAAAAAGAAATTGAAGTAACTTTTTTGGAAGAAAAGAATAATTACCAGTATTATCTTCTACTTCCACTATGCTCACACTTTAAAAATATGTCTGTGTTTATGTTGAAATGTTCATGTATTTAGCATGATATAAAGCTAAATTTGACAGCATTAATTTCCATGGGACCTTTGATAGAAAGTAATCCTGTAATAGAGAAAATGTCTTAAGTGAGAATCTACTCTCACAGAAATGTTTCCTTTCATGTTTTATCAGGCATTAGGACATGCATTAAAGTCATATAAGTCCTAAATCAAAGGATACTGAGAAAATGAGACCTTCTGGGAAAATATGGAGAATGTAGCTTTTAAACACATCCTCTTCCGCTGGAGAATGGAAGGTAATAAAATAAGGATTGGTGATAGACCTTATCACCAAAATAGACATTGACATCATATTACATATAAAGAGACCAAAATCAGAGAGGCCATGCTACTGATAACCTACTTCCTGAAGTCCTGTATACCAAAAAGTTAATCCACTTCAAGGCATTTGATATTCGTATTCAGAAAAGATAAAGAAAATGATGGTGACAATGAGGTCGATAGTGATGGTATAAAAATAGTTAAAATTTATGTAGCAGTTTGAGGTTTGCATATCACTTTACAAATTATAATAGCTAGCATTTACACAGTGATTACTACGCACCAGCTATTGTGCTAAGTGTTTTATAATTATTGTTTCATTTGATACTTACTACAGCTTTAGAATATAGGGGCTATTATTATTTTCATTTAACAGATGAAAAACTGAAACAAGCAGAGATTAAGTGATTTGCCCAAGGTCAGACAGTCAGTAAGTATCCAAGGCTGGGTCTGAATTTAGCTCTTTGTTATTCAAGGCCCAATACTGTATCCACGATGCCATCTAGGTGCAAATGTTATCTCATTTGATGCCCACAGTAATCCTGGGAAGTAGGTGCTATTATTATCTCCATTTTATAAATCAGGAAACTAGGAGTCAGAGGCAGACTTGAATCAAAGTTTAAGTGACCTACTCTGGGTCATCCGGCTGGTAAGGATCAAAGGTCAGATTTGAACTCAGGTCTCCCTGACTTCAGATCCAGCTCTCTATTCACCGTGCCATATAACTGCCTGGAGACAGAATGAAGGCTCTAATCTAATTTAGAATAGTATACACATTAATCTGGAATAGGCAATGAGAGATAAAATCTAATTCTAGGTCATATCAAATTTATAAGTCATATCCAATTGATACAGTAAAGTTATTCTCAAACTTGTGGTATCAGAATCCCTTTATACTCTTAAAAATGATTGAGGAGTTCTTCCAAAGAGGTTTTGTTTTTGTTAGTTATTTCTGTCAAAATTTAGTATTCAGAAACTAAAATATCTTAGGATTATTGTGAAAATAATTTTGATCTCATGGACCCCCTGAAAGAATTGCAGCAACTTCCAAGGATCACTAGACAACATTTTGAGAACTTCTGGCTTAGTGGAGCATAGAGCCCTCCACTAGAAGTTAAAAAGATCTGAGTGTGAATTCTACTTTCTAATAGCATGTGTCTGGACATTCTATTAACTACTACTTGCCTCTGCTTCCTCATCTTCAAAAAAAGAGATAATTGCACTTTCTGTATAGGGTGGTTGAGAAAATCACATAAGAATGCATATAAAGCTCTATGTAAAAATTAAAGCACTATAGAAATTTTAGCTATCATAATTTTGGGGAATGAGTGGACATGAAAATCCATTTGTACTAGCAAAAACTTTATTTGAGGTTAGAGCTTCATAGCTGAAGTTTAAGAATCCAGAAGACTCCCTTGTTGAAAAGGGTGTAGATTGGGCTGTCTTTCATCTCCTTAAATTTAAATGCCTCCATTCTGCACATACATTTATATATTTCTAGGCATAGCTGTACATATATATATAAACATGAGAAAGAAAATGAAAGGACAGCAGAAACATCAACACCAATATTAAAAATTATAATAATTTACTAATATTTTATTAGTAATTTGCTAATTATTACTAGCTATTATTAGTAGTTGTTAACTGCTAATGAAAAGACTTATAATACCACAAGGTGCCTTTATTATCTTCCTAATTTTCTCTGTGTACTTATGATCTTATGATATATATGTATATGCATGTGTGTGTGTGTGTTTGTCAGGAAGACCTGAGTTCAAATTCAGCTCAAGACAATGTCTCTGTTAACATGGGTGAGTCACTTAAACTTGTTTACCTCAATTTCCTCATCTGTAAACAGAACTGGAGAAAAAAGGACAAGCCACCCAAATGGGGTCAAAAAGAATTGGACATGACAGAAAACGACTAAGCAACAGCATATAGAGAGATATACATACATATATGCATGTATACATATACACAGTTGTTATACACACATACATACACAGATATTTACCATTTATTCTGTTTTCTATAAAAGTTAACAGACAGTCAATGATAAAGCCTTCTCTGCAGGGAAGAGGGTTTTGGAGCATGGTTTCATTGGCTCACTGCAGGATTTCACAAATCTTTCTCTGCAAGGAATTCCTCTTCAACAATCTCTAGTCTATTACATCTGCCTAGAAGGCTTTGAAAATGCCCCTTTGCTGGTGGTAGGTCATACATTCTAGAAAAACTGAATTAGTTTAATGATAGGACTGAAATATATGTGCCTAAAAGCTACTTTTCAGACTCATATTACTTGAATATTTAAATAACATAATTATCTGGTGCTTTGAGTAATACTTTGCATAGACAATCACCCCAAGGAGACATATGATGTTCATTCAAGCTGAAATACTACTTTGTCTCTTACATCAAATCAGGTCATTATTTTGTCCGTTTGATCACCTACAAATGTAATGGGAGACAATCTGAAACTCCCAAAAGTATCATTTTAAAAGCTTTATCATACTATATGTCCATCTATACATGCATTTGATACATAGGCACACACTTTATATGTATTATATATACATGCACACATATATGTATATATTCAATATATGCACATGTACACATACATATATGCAGGTATATAATCATACAAGTTTCTTATCCTGGTATCCAATGCTCTCTGTGATCAGGTTGCACCCTAGTTTTCCAAATTTCTATCTTACTAATCTCACATAAACCCTTCCACTTTCCAATTAATTGCACCACTTACTTGAATTCTCAAGCATCCTTTCTAACCCCTGCTCCTTTGCTCATCCTTCTCCTTTTACACAAAACAATTTCTACATTCAATTCTGTTTATTAAACTTCTATTTAGCTTAAGTTCTTCCTTTCCAAACCTTTGCCAAACTTGGATCACAGGCCTTTGGTGTAACAGAATTTCAAAATTATAAGGGATCTCAATAGCTTTCTACTCCACCCTCTACAACTTGCATGACGTCTTGATTAGTTTGTACATGAAAACCTCCAAATAATGGGAACTTAGTACCAACAGACAGTTAATTCTACTTTAGGACCAATCAAGTTGTTAGAAAGCTGCTTGTCACCTCTGACATCAAACCTAAATCACTGCTGAGATTCTCCAAGTTTTCTTATTTGGGTAACAGAAACAGAGTTTAGAGTTATAAGTGTTCTAGCTTGATGGGACCTGTCAAAATTATATTCTTCTAATGGAGCCTTAACAGTCCAAGGTAACCTCCATACTATGATGAAGCATCATAGCAAGATTTCATTGCTAAGATATTAAGATCTGTTCTATATGGCTCATTTGTTGGTGTTGAAAATTTAAAGAAAAATTTTAATACTATTAGGAAATCTTTTCCATTTTTTAAAGCAAGTGAAGGTGGGAATTAGGAAAAGTTTTAGATGCTAAATAAAAATGACTTTTTGAAAGTCATCTTACATGATGATATTGTTAACTGAAACTTTGGATTAAAATTCAGAAAACTTGTTTAAGTTTGCATAACAGCTGGTTGACAAAGCAATGAAAATAGAAATGCACAAAACGTAGAATTTCTCAACTAACAATCTGAATGTTTGACTTGTGAGGGAAAGAATGTCACATTCTGTTTGACAGATTCATGTATTATTGGTAATATACAAAAATAGCCCATTTCAATAGGTCTTGATTTATTGGATCTAGAGAAATCTTACAAAGTGTTTTAGAAATCTGAAAACAAATCAGATTAATAGATTGAAAGTAGGGAGGTTATCTTAAAAGTCATCTATTCCAATTCTGTTGTGGTGGCTGTTGTCCCTTCATTCTCAAAGTGGACCAAGGACTTCAGGAGGGTGATGTGTTGATTTGCAGGTGAATTGGATTTAAGTGGAGTAAGGCTGTGAGAAATCATCAGCCTCACTCTCTCCTCCAGAGTCATGCAATGATAGACCTGGGCCTTTATAAGCTAAGGTCTTTTCCAGGTCTCAGTTTGTCTGAGGCAACAACCATTCAGCAATTAAAGGCTAGGTAAGAGTCAAGGTAAAAGATGGCCTAGTTTTCTTTCTCAAAAGAATCAAGTCGAAAGGGGAAGGAAGACCCTCTGGGTTTCTCCCTGGAACAGAAACAACTGGTATTTCCATTCACTCTGAGCTATCAAGACTCAATGAGCAGCAAGTTTAGGGAAAGGAGCTGGGGTCATCAAAGGATGGCTCAAGGTCATATGGCAGCAAGTGGCTGGGTTGTAATTAGCATGTAGGTCTTCTGATACAGTGATGGGAACTGACATAATTAAAATACCAACGCTAACGTCATTCATACTCTATACTCAAAAATCTTTTTGTAGATATACTTTTTTTTTTTAAAAAGCCAATTATGGAATTGCAGAATTGAAGCTCATTTAGTACATTGAGACTCACTGAATTTCTCCTCATATAAGAAATACATAATATTATTTTTCCTCACAGATAGAATAACTTGCTTCTGAGATAATGAAAAAGATTAATAAGATATATATTTATAAATCATCTCTAGCTTTTTCCCACAAAGGAATTCAATTCGAGCAAAGTCAATCATAAACAACTCTATCCTTCAGGAGAAGGCTCTGATTTCCAAAAACAAAACAAAACAAAAAAATAGTAAGCATTAGCAATATGTTTGTGGGAAGTCAAAACCTCAGAATCTAGTAATGATAAAGAGCAGTCACTGTCTGGAAATGTTCCCCACAATTTCAGTGAAATGATCACTCATTGGTGACAGGTTTCCTACCAGTCTTCAAAAGACTAAAAATAGGCAGCTGGGTGAGAAGCTATTATATATGTTTTACTATATCCACTCTGAGTTCTCTGTGAGCTCCTTATGAGAGTGTGGTCAGACTTTGGAAAAATTCTATTACCTTTTGTTTCTTCAGTGTTTCTTTATGTTGCCTACCACCGGCCTTTTGTTCATTCCTAGAATTTTAGCAACTCTACCTCACTCATACTTATTAGCAACACTTGTTTTCTGTTGGCTATCCCCCCCCCAAGTTATCAAGTAATACTTGTTTATCCATTCATTGCTAATACAACATAGATTAAAACAATAAAGGCCCCTATTTCAGTTTCTTGGTTTTATAGATGAGGAAACGTGCTCCAAGTTGTACAGGGAATTATCATTCCTACAGGTCCTACAGATAGTTATTGTGATTGGATTATCTATGGCCAGAATGGATTATCTATGGGATCCTTTTCCAGTGCTCTTTCCTTAAATTCTATTAGCTTCTCCGAAGAGCACGAAGTGTTCTCCATAGGAATATTTGAACTTTAAAATAAGAATCATTAAGGCTAATAACAATATCTGATTACATATTTCCGATGATGGGACAGATAGTACTGGAAAGGTAAGTCCTTTCCTAACATATTTTTGCAGTCATTTACTTTGCCTATGAGTAAGGCCAACTATGAACCTAAGGTATGCATGATGATATATTCATATTTATATATGCATGAAATCCTTACTAGATACATAAATATATGACTAAAGGCCACAGCCCATTGGCAGAGAGTTCAGAGACATCTCTGTCTCCCATTGGAGACAATTTCTTAGGTTCAAAGTCAA
The DNA here is from genome assembly GCA_023548195.1 of Bettongia penicillata ogilbyi. Taxonomy (NCBI): domain Eukaryota; kingdom Metazoa; phylum Chordata; class Mammalia; order Diprotodontia; family Potoroidae; genus Bettongia; species Bettongia penicillata. Next base: position 3,215,692 of record JAJHZJ010000353.1, read on the forward strand.
CACTCTTTACAATAAAACATGCTATATTTTAAACTAGCTACTTTAGTGACTAAGGTGCTGGATAGAGGAACTTAGAATTAAAAAGGCCTGACTCTTACAAATATTGGCTATATAACATGTACTAATCATTTAATCTCTAAGTGCCTCAGTTAACTAATGAAAAGTTGTAAAATAGTCGATGCTCTGGATCAATGGAGAAATTTGGCATCTGGGAGTTCTCATCACTGATCCACATCCCAGGTAAAGCTTTTATTTTTTAATAATGAAAAGTCTTCATAGAATGCATGTTATATTAAATCACCTCAACTCTCTATGCAGAGATACAGTTCAAATTACAGCTTTATCAACAGCATAACTGAGGGGGGAAATACATGTGTTTTGAATTATCCTGCATGTATACTGAAACAAATATTCATATCTTTAAAAATGAATCCCCTAAATGGTTTGTAATCCATGAACTTTAAGAATGCTTTCTATTTTTAGAAAGACAAGCATTTTTGTCATCTTCTCTCAGGAGGTAATCAAATAAATTCAATTTAAACTCTTTCCTTCTCACCTGACATTAATTGCTACTCAAACAGGGTGAGTGTCTAATACATAAATGAGTCATCTATATGGTTCATTTGTCAACAGTCAAAATGATGAAGAGGAATATTTCCATAGAGAAGTCAGTTAATAAAATAGTATTTAGCATGAACATCCCACAATACCTCCAAAGAGACTATAATCTACTTACATGCATTTACATGATAAACTCTCACATTTAGATATGTATTTTATGCTTGATAGAACATACTTTTTCTCCTGAGGAATTTATATGCAGATATAGTACATATTTAGTTCACTTTGAATTATAAATTAATTTCCTGATAGACTAAAGAAACTTGAACAAATATATGCAGTACTGAAGGATGCATTAAAACAAATATCATTTACATTCGGCACATAATAATTCATAATGAAATTTTATCACAATGAATGTTAGGTGTAAAGAAAATCTTTCACGTATTGAAATGTATACAAATGTAATTATATAGTCCCAGTGGTATGCAAGTATTCTGAAGCAAACACCTCTAAATTTCTTTTCAGATAATAAATTTATTGATTCTTTGGTTCTTTCCAGGTTATAAGTCTATTTTTCAAATGGACAAACACAAACATACACCAAAGGAATCAGTCTCTAGCTTGAGTTGTGAAGCTATTTTTAATAATAGTAGCACAAATAGCTATTCTGAGACTTCTTCAATGCACATTGAAAGAATTGGATTTGTACTTTTAAAGGAAATGCTAAGGAAAGTTTAGAAAATGTGCTATTTTCTAACTTGAGTGCCAATTCTTACACAAAGTCTTTGCTGATTTCCCCCCAAATTGTTAATAGCTGATTTCTCTTGATATTACATGGTACTATATAAGGGAGTAGAAGAGGGTTCACAAGTGGAAATAGACAAGCAGAAGAGTTTGATACTACTGTGTTAAGTTTAATGAACACTTTAAAAAATTCAAAGTAGTAAGTCAATTTCAAATATAAATCTTTTACTTCTTTTATTTTTGTACATTGAAATGCTCACAATTCATAATAATATATACTACATGGTACATATTTTGTATATAGTGGTGTGTATTCTTAATACACCCATCCCCTCCCCAAAGAAAGCATCAGTTCTTTAAGATCAGGAACTGTTCTGTTTTTGTCTTCATATCACCACATCCTTGGAGAATTACTCAGCAATTTGTCACTGCTTATAGAAATGAAACTTGAAAACTTTTCTCTTTATTCCAATTGTTTTATTCTTGCTACGGGATAACAGTTTCTTAGAAAAGCTTTTTTGTTGACTATTTGTACATGGCTGCATTTAAATCTGGGTCCTTGATAACAAACTCATCTGACTTCTTACCAATTTGACTAATCAATTCATAGGTCTTAAAATCATCATTTCATTGAAAGCAGTCATATTGGGTTGAGTCTGTCAACACAAACCATATTTTACTTTCATAATTCTCTTCAAAATGAGATTCCTTCTAGATTTAGAACAATGGTCTTAGGATCCTATGATTGATTGCGACTGGCCAGATGATTCCACAGTTCCTCTCCCCAAATGCCTGAGATTGTAGCTTCTCTTTTTAAAGTTTGTATTGATGTATAAATATTTTCAGATCATTCTCACTTTGTGACAGGTTCCTTGTAATAAAGTAAAACAAATGAAATTTAAAATACACTGACCTCACCTGAAAGTACATGCCACATTTCATATGTGTAGCATCTACCAACATACACATCTCTTTGTTTAAAATAATAACAAATCTATTTTTCTCCCTTCTACCCCATACTCTATTAAAAAGAAAGAAAATCTTAAAACAGATATTCATAGTCAAGCAAGAAATAAATTTCCATCTCTTCTCGCATATATATATATATATATAATATATGCACATGTGTATGTGCATATATGTAAGACAACACATATGCCTTCGTATCTATATGTACCTCATTATGCACCTTAAATTTATAACCTTTCTGTAATGGACATCTTATTTCATGAACAGTTGTCAGTATTCATTGATCATTATATAGATCATAGGTCTTACAACTTTCAAAGTTGTTTGTTTTTACAACGTTGAAAATCATTCCCTTAATCGATTTTAACTCTATCTCTTTCTCGTTTCCTGATGATCTCAAACTTTCAGGGAAACACAAAGTAGTTCTTCCTCAGAAATGCCCACATGTAGCACAGTTGATATTTGCTGAATTGTGTTCACCATATTGCCTCATCAAATTAGCTTCTTCTTGAATGGCTTCTGTAAGTACTTGAATGAGAGGCTTCTCTCTGGGTGAAAGTTTAATGCTATAATTCATCTCTCTCATGAAGCCCACCTCAAAAGTTCTTTTTGCCTTATAAATAGACTAACTAAAATAATTTTCTTCTTGGCTGAGACGGACCACAGAAAATGTCCTCAGAGAGAGAACATTTCCACCTGTGTTAATCTGCTCTTGAAAATAAAAATTCAACCTGCTAGTGTAGATGCAGATCAGCTACAGAATCAGGCTGAAGTTAAAAATCTCATTGAAATCAAATAACAGTTTACCCCATTCATGCTTCACAATCTACTCCTAAGATTGCCCTTCTGAAAATAAAGTTGTTCTTTTTTCCCACAATACCCCTGCTATGATTTACTGAATCACATTTTAGTTAGTGGCTGACCTCTCTTACACATAGTTTCTTGCAGAATCTGAGATGTTCTCTGTATTATAAAGAACACTAAAAAATTAAAAGTTCTTCAGAATAGTGTCAGAAATGCAAAGCTCTGCAGTTTTCAATTTCCTGTGTCTAACATACAAAATGTTTACTCCAAATGTGAATATTGGAGACTGTGGTAATTGGTCCCTGAGTTCGGAAAAGTTATTTCATGGTGTTTTTGGTGATTGGGGAGGGAAATATGGTAAGAGGAAGAAGGAAGCAATTTGAATAATTTTCATGGGTGTGCACATGAATGCAACAAACATTTCTGATCATTATTTTATATATCCCTGAGTTTGTTTCACATAATTTGTTCTTTTTAAATAAATCTTAATGTCAAAAAATTTCAAGTCAACTATATAGGATCTTACATGTGTGTATGTTCATCCTTTTTTGCTGAAGAAGACCATGCCATCAGAGAAATAATATGACTTACACCTGACTTTGTTTCTGAATGAGGGAGGGCTGTGCAGGTCACCAGTCTCACTTCTCCTCCAGAGTCATCTGAATCCAGTGACCATCATATTCATCAGGATGACTGGAGATGACCCAGGATGAGGAAATTGGGGTTTAGTGACTTGCCCAAGGTCACACAGTTACACACACACTCAAGTGTCTGAGGTGAGATTTGAACTCAGCTCCTCCTGACTCCTGTACTGTTGCCCTATCCGCTGTACCATCTAGCTGCCACAGGATCTTATATAGAAATCACAGGAAAGGGCAAGCTATTTCAGTTCTGCATATTGAGACAAACTTAGAAGAATTAAAGCACAGAATGTGCTTGTCCCTACAAGTGTGTGGTACTTATTAGGATGTAAATGTATCCCTACTATTATTTTCACTTCATTAGTAAAATATCACACCTTTTCCTACATCAAATTGAGAATAATATGTAATTCTTTTCTGTTGACCAAAAACAAGGAACAACAGGGGAAGATAAGGTTGCCACTCAGACAAGATCTTTTGAAAATATGATTGTATTGAATATAGAAATTTTTGCAAAGCTTTAAAAGTGCAATTTTGTTTCAAGCAGCAGATAACCTCAATTAGTGTAGAGGCTGTGTAAAGGCATATCTCTACTGCCTAAAATGACCTTTTAAAAACTGATGTGAAGTTAAAATTAAAGTCTGATATATTACATATATTTTTTCCTCAGGAGGCTTTGATTAAAATTAGCCATTACTAGGCAAAGTATTATGGAGAGCTTAGTTTTTAAGAAAACTTGAACATCAAAAAAATTAGAAAACAGATAAATTGAGAATTAATTATTCATATTGCAAAGGGGATCATTGCATTTTCAAAGGATTTATTTGAGAATGCTTTAGCTATTGATGCTAATACATTTGTAATGTAGTTTGACAAATTTTTATTTATAAGCAATTAGTGCAGAAAATGTTGATTACAGTGGAGGGGACATTTTTGTAAGTTTAGATAAGCTACACTGTTTGCTACTGAAAATACTTATATTTGCCATTATTTACAAGAAAAAGTACAAATTTTGTCTTTCACCAGTTTAAGTTATGATCTTTGATACCTGTGATGCTCAGTGTACAATTTCTAGCATATTTTAATGGATAGAGGCTTGGGTTTAGATTCAGAAAGACCCAGGCTCTGATTCTGCCTCTGAAACATTACAGTTTTTTGATTGGTGCTAATTCACTTTACCTCTCATTCAGTTTTTTGATTGGTGCTAATTCACTTTACCTCTCATTCGCCAATTCTAGAAGAATCTAAATTATGGAGGAGTTGCTGATTTGATTTGTATTGAAGGAGGAAATTTTCACAATGAGAGTTCCCTACACTTGGGAAATCACAGGTCTAGACTTAAAAGCAAAAAAAGAAAAAAAAAGAGTGATACAGCAAGACTCTCTGTCTCCCCCTCCCTCCCTCCCTCTCCTATTCTCTTCCCCCATCTAGGTAATTTATTTCCAAACTCTATACAAAATGGTTTAGGATTAGGTATATAACCTCTATGAGGGCGCAAACCTTGGCTTTACAACTTTATTAGATGGCAGATATACTATTAAGACAAAGTATTGTTTTAGTATTTATATTTTGAATCTATACTTTATCAGTATGGATTTTTCTTTTCATAAGAAAAAATTCTGTGAATTGGTAGAATTTAATAGGTAGTATCATGTATGGTCTACAAAACTTGGTAAGATCTTGGTAGCCAGTAGTCTATTTTAATTTAAAAAGTTTACTTTAACTGAGTCTCTTCAGAGAAAATTTAATATTTTTATCAATCTATAAACAGAAGAAACTTGTTCTATTTCCTGCAGACCGTTCTCTCAGGTAATTTTTACTAAGCCACAATCCCACATAAACCACAAGCATCTTTTGCAGTTACTTTTTATTGAAACAAAGAAATGCTAGGAAGAATAAACTGGATATTTCCTCCATAAAATCCTCATTTGGATACCTCAGTTTTGAGTAGAAGACTCTGTGATCTCAATGGTTCTGCTAGCAGAATGAATACCTAACTCAAACTATAGTAGTTTCAAAAAAAAATTGTATATAAGTTATACATTGTCCAAGGAAAAATGACCACCTTAAATTCAGAGAGACTCATCAGCTGACTGGCCACAGTTCAATGATATTTTCAGTGGCAAATCTTAGAACATTAAATTCAATATTGAGGTGGTGCAGTGGATAGAGTACCAGTATAGGAGTCAGGAGGAGCTGAGTTCAAATCTCACCTCAGACACTTGACACTCACTAGCTGTGCGACCTTGGGCAAGTAGTCACTTACCCCAATTGCCTCATCTTGGGTCATCTCCAGTCATCCTGATGAATATCTGGTCACTGAATTCTGATGGTTCTGGAGGAGCAGTGAGGCAGGTGACCTGCATAGCCCTCCCACACTCAAAACAAAGTTAAGTGCAAGTCATGTCATCATTTCTCTGATGGCATGGTCTTCTTCAGCAATGAAGGATGAACACACACAAGCCCCTACTTTGTACAAGGGACCACCCTACTTCCAGGACACATGAGGGCAAAACTGGGGTCCATATCAAGAAGAAATTGACAAAATTTGACAAAGGTTGATAGATCTTGTATCATTTCCCACCATTAGAACAGATGAATAGATGGATGGATGGATGGTCATACATAACTGGTGGAATGCATACAGTCATGTAGGAAAATTTGAGATAATTTGAGGAAAGAAAGTCCCTAACAAGTATGTGCATATTATGGGAATCATTGACTACATAGAACAAAAAGAATATAGGTATATCTGGGCTCAACCATAAGGCATGGTAAGAATTCTGTTAAGTAGGCTTGAGAAGAGGTAAAATTCTGGGCAATGGATATAACATATACAATGCACAGAGTTGGAAGACAGAATATCAAGTTGCAGAAACAATGAATAGTCTAGCTCAACTGCACTGTGGATATCACATGGGAGCAATTAGAAATAAGATTGGAAAAGTGGGTTGGAGCAAGACTATGAACAGACTCAAATCTTAGGTTAGGTGTGTTTTTTTTTTTCAGTCAAGGGAGTGGCATGTTTAGGCTTGAACCATTAGGAACACTATACTGGCAAAGCCCAGAGGTTTGACAGAGGAGGGGAGAGACTTCAGATCAATGAAAAAGTTAGTACAATAGCCCAATAAGAACTTGGAAGGGAGAGAAGGGCAAGAAGGACATTGATGGTATTGAAGCAGAAGGCACAGTTCTTTACAACCAATAGGATTTGGATGGGTGGCAAAAAGGAGGGACAGTCTAGGGTGATTTCAAGGTTAGAGAATTCAGTGAATGGGGCAATGGTGGTATTCTCAGCAGTTAATGAAGTGATTTGGAAGGGGAATGAGTTTGGGGAGAAGATAACAAGATGGAAGATGGAAGACATTCAGATGAAATGTTCTAATGGTGGGAAATGATACAAGATGAAAATTCTATTAAGTAATTAAGCAGTCTGATTGGAATTACCTAAGGGAGAACCCACAACAACCGAATCACAGGTGCTTTAACTAAAGAAAAATACACATTTTATCTTGAGGTTTCTAAAATACTTCCCACTTCATAAGACATTTCTTTGTAATTTTCAGGCATCTAGATGGCAAAGTGGATGGAACACAGGAGCTTGTAGTAAGGAAGACCTGAGTCTGAATCATGACTCAGACATTGACTGAATATGTTTCCCTGAGCAAATCTATTAATCTACTTAAAATAATGATGGTAATAATAACATCTATTTTCTAGGGTTGATTTGAAAAGTAAATGAAATAATATCTGTAAACTGCTCTACAAATCTTAGGATGCTATAAAAACCCTAGATATGACAATGTAGAAAGCTAGTGTACTTTAACCCATCATATGTTCTTGTCATGTAGTGAAAGCTCAGTAAATGCTTGTGGATTGACAATAAAAAGTGTGTTTACAACTGCAGTGCTTTAAGTAAAATTGGGGAGCATACTTCCATAATTTCATTGTTATGTGATTTATTAACCACCTGAAGGCCCCCTTTTCCCTCCTCAATAGGTGTTTCTTTAATAGACAGCTTTATTTCAGCTTTAAGGATGAGTTAAAACTTGTATGTTAGCACTTTAAGAATAAAATTGCCTCGTCAAAGAATAATACCTTGGAGAGAAACCATGTTCTTCCACAAATTATTCCTTGGCTCTCCTGCCAAAGCCTGGGTACTACTTGGAAGGCAAGTTGGTGTGAACTCAGATGGCATTTTTTATCTTCCACATGAATTTATATATTCTGAAGCTAATTTCAGAATTAAGAAAAATAAACAATAGTTGTTCTTTCTGAGGTCCATTAACGTTTACTGATCCTTCGTGTCTTAGAACTTTGCCATGGTATTGTCCTTGGGATCCATGATTAGTTTATAAGCAATTTTTTTTTTTAGGAAAGCTAAATAAAATAAAAAGACAAGGGGGAGGAAATGATGGAGGGAGGTAAAAAAAAATAGCATATTTGAAAGAGAGGTTATATGACCTTTGGGTATTGATACATTCAAATTCATGGAAAACATGGATGGAATTTTTGCTGACTCAGTAAAAAGCAGTTTGAATGCATGCTCTATGTACAGGATGGGGAAAACATGACCATGTTATCACCTGTTAACCAAAGCTGAAAGCACAAATTCTTTTTTCAATAGCAATGCCATGTTTGGATTTTTTTTCTTTAAACATGTAATAGTTTTGTGTGAATTTCTCTTTTTTTCTGTAATGACCAAAATTACTTTTCCTTATTTAGGTAAAAAAATATTGGAATCATAGGACTAAAACTTTGAAGGATCTTAGAGATATGCTAGCCCAAGCCCACTCCAGTTTATATCTGAAAAAAATGGAAGCCCAAAGAGGGTAAATGCAAGGGTCATGAAGAAGTAAAGAGAAGAGCGGAGATTCAAATTCAGGCTCTCTGATTCCAAGTCAGTTCAATTTCTACTGTATCTTACTTGGTTCTGAAGCAAGTGCTCTCTCATTAGATACCTTTTATCACATGTAATGAGAATAAATTGGTCAACTAAAAAAAGAAAGGTTGATGGTAAAATAATTCAGTAAATTTTACCATTTTTCTCAAAATATTACATTTATCAATTCAAATCATTCTAAAATGGGCAAATTACAAAGAAGTACCTTCAGTATGCCCCTTGTGACAGAGGGTTGGTAAATCCAACTAACTTTACTTCAGATCGAGAGAACCCTAAAGTCTCAGTTTCCTTTTTAAGCAATTAAAGGCTCAGTGGATAAAGTCTTCAACTTGATGTCAGCAAGTCCTTGAATCTTGCCTCAGACACAACTGTGTGATCTAGGGCAAATCACTCAATCTCACTGTGTCTCAGTTTACTCACAAATGAATTAACATATATAAATGTTTTGTAATCCTTGATATGATACATAAATGTTAGCTATAATTATTAAATTATTGCTTTTGTTACTATTACCATATTACAAATTATCTGAGCTAAGTAACACTATCAATAGACTTTCAGATGATGAAGTTTATAAAATTCAATAGGGATGAAGATAGGGACCTGTGAATCCATTGGTATAGAGAGCTCCCCTGGAGTACTTTCCCTTGTCAATGCTGGCCTGCATCTTCTCTGTAACTTATGCTCTTATAATTATGGTAAAAATTCTGACAGGTTAATTTATTTGCCTTGATTTACATAGAAAATATCTAGCAGAGGTGAAACAAACCCAAATCTTCCAGGCTTAGAGGTTAGTTTAATGAAAACCATACTGACTCAAAATGGAATGAATAATATGATATTGTTATAGTTCTAATTCAACAGAAATTGACTCTATACCTATCAGAATATACTCCTGAAAAGTTCTTTATGTCATAAACAATTTAAGATTCTAACAATGATATAAAATTTAGTCAACAGACAGAAGATAATGAACAGTCAATACCTGTCTATATTTTTCCTTCAAATAATTGACAATCCAATTGTGTTGATGAGATATAGATACAAGATAAATTTATTAATAACAAAAACATTTTAAATGATAGTTCAACAACAGAAGAGACAGAACATATAGGGCAATAAATGATAAATGATTGGAGGAAAAATACTCACATTAATCTAAGGCTATCAAGTAAGATATTGTGCAGAAGATAGAATTTTATCCAGTTCAAAAAATATCTTTCAATTCAGGTTAAAAAATATTGCCCAGCAACTGTTTATAGCATTTTACTTAAATGCAGACTCCATTGCTAAATCTTTCTTTACCCAATTCTCTGCTATCTTAGATGAAAAAAATGAGATAATGTGAACACTGTCATTCCTCAGCTAAAACCTTGCTAAAGAGTGCTTTAATATTTTTTTTTGTCCTAAGCTGGCAATTCTCCTGAACAAAGAGTCAAACTCACATCCAACCTTCGAGGAAATGAACTCATCAGAAAGAAAAGAAGAATGGGGCCTATTGGCTGATGTTAATTTCTCTTCTATTTCTCCCCTTAAACCACAATATAGATAAGCTTCAATTGGCACTTTTTTTTGTCAAACTAAGTAGAATGAATCCAACTATATATAATTTTTATTCCTCTGGGCATAAAAAGGGTTAACTGCAATTAAACTTATATGAAATAACTGGTATAAATGGCTAATCTGTCAGGAAAATGATTTACTGTTTATATATAAAAATGCTTGTAATCAATAGATAGAAATCTACATTTTAGAACATGGCTGTTGTTGTACATGTTTTCAGCAAAATGTGAAGCAAACCACAAACATATCAGTTACCCAATCTGTATCATGCAACACAGTCATACAACACACTCTTTAGCAACTCATGTTTAAAAAAAATTAATAAAAACCTATGAGATGCTATTACTGCAGAGTAAATTGATTTCAAGGGAGTAGGTAGTTCAATAGACCCCATAGTTAATCGTTCCCTAATATTCCTTAAGTACTTAAAATATCTAGTAGAGTTTGTATAAACAACCATTTAGTTGCATTGTGTGCATCCTTTAATTAAATCTTTGGCTTCCTTACATATAAGTATTGTTTAAAACAGCAGCAGCAACAAAAAGGTGACTGAAGGAACAAGTTTCATTCGACCAATGGCTTACTATTCTCTTTGAGTAAATAAGAGGCACAGGGGAGACTTACGGTTCTTATTAAATTTCAGGCTCACAACCCTAAATTACACTCTAGCAGCTCAGGAAAACCCATTCAGCTTCTAAAAGTGCAACTTTTGAAGGGAGGAAGAACTTGGTACAAATAGATTAGCTAGACACACATATACGTTTGTATATATATGTATATATGTATGTATACGTATCACTCTGAATTTGAACTGAAAGGAGACACAATTTGATAAAAACAATAATATTAAAGACATCCAATTCTATAGACACAATTCAATATAATTAAATAGTTTTTTCCAAGTAGATCAGGAAGCTTGGAGGATTGTTGCTGAGTTGCGGAGTGTGGCATCTTTGGATTAAAATCCTTCCCCAAATAAAAGGAAGGCATTACTATGTCAAGATCACTCAGGATCCAATATGAAACGAGTTTGTAGTTCCGTCCAATTCCTACTGAATAGTCTTCTATATCAGTAATCGTGAAAACCAAGGTGACATTAACTGGAATTCAGCAGAGAGGCCAGCTCTTTATCCACTGAACTACCTTTTCTGTGCCAGCATTATTCCTTCTAAATCCCAATAATAACACTTTGTATTAAACTCATTTCTTTTTGGAGAAGCTCTGAGACCTTTATAGACATGTTTATTGAGTTCTTTCCAAATTCCCTAGTGGTACATAGAAGACCAGGGTATTGTCAACTCCATTTTGTTGTGGAGAATGTTGAGGAAGAGATTTACCAACATTATGAGTCTGTGGACTGAAAAACATGATTCTTTACTTTCTTTCCCATGAACACTGGATAGCAAAACACTTAGCAGAGATATTATATTTTTTATCGAGAGTAGCAAGAAATTTAGAGTGACAGAACTGGGAATTCAATGAGTTCAGTTTCTTCCATACACATACACACATATACACATTATATGTATATGTCTGCACAGATAGATGTTAATATATACACTATACTATGCTGTACAATGCTATACTATATTTGTTGCTATTCAGTTGTTTTAGTCTTGTCTGCCTCTTTGTGGCCTCATTTGGAGTTTTCTTGGGCAAAGATACTGGAGTGGTTTGCCATTTCCTTCCCCAGCTCACTTTATTGATAAGGACACTGAAGCAAACAGAATTAAATGACTTGCCCAGTGTCATATAGATAGTAAGTGACATAGGTCAGATTTGAATACAGGAAGATGACTCTTCTTGACTTCAGACCTGATTATCTACTATAATACCTAAATGCTGTTACACATCTATATAGCCATAGACATATACACATATACCATCTTAAAAGATAAAACATAATCACCTCCACTTAACATACACAAACAATTTCTGCTATACAAATATCTATAAAAAGTCAACTTATTGGAAATTATATATATATATATATATATATATGTATGAATCTATGAGAACAGAATATAGCAATGCTCTCACCTCCCTACTCCCATATAGTTAATCTCTCTAATTTAGACTCCTCTAACATTTGCTTTCTTGGTTATCCTTTCATGCTGTTGACTAATTTTAGTCCATTAAAAATTCGTATCTCTTTTTTAGATGAACAATGATTTGGCCACAAAATCCTCCTCATCTTGTATTTTTTTAAATATGACTTCACATTTTCCCCTGTTATCTTTCACCTTATTAGGTTTGAACTTATGCTCTAGCCTGTCAAGATGTTTTTTTTTAATCCTTACTTTGTAGCTAGTGTGTTATTTGTATCTCCTAGTTTTTTAAAAAGTATATATTATTTAGTTAGTTAAATATTTCCTGATTACATGTAAAAAAAAAGAATTTCTTTAAAATTCAAAATTCTATCCTCCTTCCAATTCACCTGCCCTCCTTGAGAAAACAAGCCATTTAATACTGATTATACATGTGAAATCATATAAAACTCATTTTCACATTAGCCATGTTGGGGAAAAAAAAAAAGAGAAAAACAAAGAAAGCAAAAAAAAAAAAATGCTTCCCTCTGCATTCAGAGGTCTCAGTTCTCTTCTTTTAAGGTAGATAGATTTTGTGTTTTATCATCAGTCCTGTGGAATTGTCTTAGATCATCTTAGTCAGAGTAGCCAAGTCTTTTACAGTTGATCATCATTTCAATATTATTGTTGTGGTGTGCAATGGTCTCCAGGTTCTACTCACTTCGCTTTGCATGAGCTGATAGACATCTTCCCAGGCATTTCTGAAACTATCTTGTCCTTTACTTGTTAAGCCATTCCCCAACTGATGGACACTCTTCTAATTTCCAATTCTTTGCCATCAGAAAAAAAAAAAGCTGTTTTTTTTTCTTTTGTTCTGTTTCGTTTTGTTTCTACAAAAAGATCCTTTCCCCTTTCTTTGATTTCTATGTGATACAGACCTAGTGGTGGGATTGCGGGGACTAAGAGTATGCGGTTTTATAGCCCTTTGGGCATAGTTAAAGAATTTTCACTAGAATGACTGGATCAGTTCACAATTCTAGTAGTGAATTAGAGTCCCAATTTTCCCACATTCCGACTAGCATTTGTTATTTTCCTTCGCTATTGTGTCAGTCAATCTGAAAAGTGTATGGTGGTTTCTTTAAATTGCAATTTGTATTTCTCTAATCAAAATAGATTTGGAGAATTTTTCCATGTGACTATTGATAGCTTTATGTTTTTTCTTCTAGAAACTGCCTCCTCATATCATTTGACCATTTATCAATTAGAGAATGGGCTTCTATTTTTAGAAATTGGCAAACAAATATATATATTTGAGAAGTAAGGCTTTTATCAAAGAAATTTTCTGTAAAAGTTCCCCCAATTTCCTGTATTCCTTCTAATTTTGGCTACATTAGTTTTGTTTTTGAAATAAAAGCTTTTAAATTTCATGTTATCAAAATTATCTATTTTGCTTCCCATAATTCTCTCTCTTTTTGAGAAAAAAAACTCTTTACTCACCCATAGATTTGACAGGTTCATTTTTCTATACTCCCCTAATTACTTATATTTCTCTTTATATCTAAATCATTATCCCTTCTAGTTTTAAACGATCTGCTTATCCACTAGGTATACCATCTATTACTTTATTCAAATCAGCATTTTACATGTAAAGATGCACAGACTAAAGAACAGGACACAGAGCATTCCACAAGAGGTGTACCTTCAAACTGGTGCTGAAAAGACAATGATTATTGCTTAGGTTTGGTAACTGAACACGTTCTGAAGTCATATAATTATACTTTCATCTACTCCAAATCTCAGAGTACTTTGTAAAGTAAAGTCCTATAAAATATTAGTAATTGTTATTTTTGCCAAATGCTTTGCTTATATTTAGGTAAATGATAGCTAGAACATGCCCCCATTCTTCCAGTTAAGAAACTTGGTCTCTTATTTCATCATTGCTTCCTTTTCTAGATGTTAGTTTACCATACTTTTCAGCATAACTAGATTTTACCACAAATGAAGGTCAATTTTACTAACCTATACCTTCCAGATTCCATTTTATTCCCTTTTCAAAACATCCTACCAACATTTGCTCTTTGCTAATCCTTCAGTGAATTTTTATTCTCCAAAATCTTTTGAAGACAGTCAACAATTGTATCTGCAAATGATTTCCCTGTCTCTAGGTGTAGTTCACCTGGGCTTGATGTGAACTCATCAAAATCAGCTAAGTGTTTTCATATAATGATTTAGATAACGCATCCATACTAGTAATAATTTCTCTTGTCATTCTCTTCTTTCCAGTTGAAATGCCCTCTTTGCTACAGAAACAAAAGCAAAGTGACTTGAGTCTGTACCTTTTCTTTGTATGTTTTCATTGTTCAATTCATACCTAGCTAGTGGTACTCTTGGCGTTAAACAACCTCTTTTGCCCTACATAGACTAAAAAATTTCCACTCTGTAATCCTTAATTATTCTTACTAATATCAACATATTCTGAACTTTACATTCCTGTTACAATTCTAATAGCATTTAATGCTTTTGTACTAATCTCTGTTACCTAAACTTTGCTGTCTTCTGTCCATGCATTTTTAAAATTTAAATTGATTGACATTTTTATCATGCATTCACATCAGACTGTTTTGTTTGTGTTCCCATTCCCTACTAATAAAAACTGTTTCTCTTTGCATCTTCAAAATTTTATTCTTGAGAACTTCCAAGACCTTTTGAATGAACTGTCCTGTTAGAATTTTAGGTCATTGTTGCCTTCCTTGCCATTTTCTAACCCTTTAAAATTTGCTCTCCCCAAATGCATGTCTAGGTTTCTTCTCTTTTACCACAAATTCTAAGGCCAAACACAACCTTCCCTTTATGGTTTCCATCGTTCTTGCTAGAAACAACTAGCTTCTTCTCTTAGTGAGAGTAAAACTTTCTCTTTTGATGGATGAACTTATTACAGCAAATCAAGAAGTCATTAGCTACGCTGCTTTTGGCAGAGCATTCAGGTATATCCTGAATACCTAAAACTCCCCTGCCACTACTATATCATGACTTAGTGACAAGTATGTGATGTGTTTTTGAAATTCCAGATCTATTGCCTCTTTTGATCAAGAAAGTCTGCAATGTATTTTCAGCTTTTGTCTTCTTCCCTGATCTCCATTAAAATTCTTTCCTAACAATGAACTTTTCATGTGATCTAGAGTAAGCCCTTTTCCTCAATTCATTTGCATGATCCAGATAATATCTATCCTCCTAACAACCTTACAGAAATGTGAGGATATAAAGAAACGTAAATGAGTTAGAAGGAAAATCACCAAACATAAGGTATTTCTAAGGACCTAGATGTATAAGTCCAAATAGTCAAATACTCTTGGGCTATCTCTTTCTACCATATTTAATGAATATTGTAGAAGTATTTATTTTTTTATATAACAAAATTTTAAGCACTCTTGTTGCCTGATGCCCTTGGTCAGGGAGTTCACTAAACATAATAACCCTGTCATTAATTTTTGATACACATAATGCTTTGCTTACAGAAGGTGTTTAATGGATGTATGCAAAAGGAGCAAATGTATATGATATTAATTTAGAAAGACTTTTTTGAAAATTTATGATGTTTCAACAAAGTGACCTGAACTATTTTATATGTATAAAATATAAACTTAAGTTGATTTGTCCTCATGAACAAAATAGCATCTTTAATTGCAATTTGCTTCACACACAAATAAGGAGCAATTCAGTTTGATTTTATGTAAAATCTGGATTAGCAATTAACATTTTAATTAAAAATAGATTAACTGCTTATGAAAATCATTAGAAAATTATATCTGGAACTGTTCAATTTATAATCCACTCCTCATGGAGCTAAATAGATCTTTGTACAGTGAAAATTATTTGTTTTTCAGTATGTAAAAATGGAAGTGATGGAGGACATTGAAGAATAACAGGATAATTTAATATTATTAATCACTGGGATACCTACTGAGAAAATGTGTTGCAAAAAAGAAGTGCATTTTGAGGGCATATAATTACCACTAAATTAAACATTTGTGCTTGAGTTGGGGATCTGCAAATCTTTAAATATGAAAAGTCTCATACTTCCCTTTTGTAGCACACAAATGTAATGCACTAAAACAAAAGGACAGTGTTCAAAATAGAAATAATGTCCTAACAATAGTTTGAGATTTTTGTACTTAGTCCCCTAACAATCTTGTCATGAGAATAAATCACATGATGTCCCTCCCTTTCCTGGTAATCTTTATCTGAGACTAAGCATCCAAGTGGAATGCGCTGTGCTGGTGAAACATACTTCATTTTTCTTCTTTTTCTCCTCCTCCTCCTTCTTCTTCTTTTGTTGTCTTTCTCCAGGGTAGAGTGGGAGCTACCTGGAAGTTAGGGGAGAATTGTTTCCTTCCTTAGACACTGAGTTATAACAGAAAGATAAGGCCAGAAGATGACTTACTTGTCAAATCTAAAATATATTTAAAAAGAAAAAAAGGTAGCTCTGATTTCTTTTAGCTTATTAATATTGGGCAACCTGAGACTGAGAGAGCATCCAAACGATTAAATTCAGTCAAGTTAAGATTTGAGTAAATTCACTCTTTCCCATCAAACAAGTTTAAACATGTGGCTTTCAAAAAGAAAAAGAACATAAACAGATAGGATGATTGTATGTTTTATCTTAAAGATTAGTGCTATAGGACCTCTTGGTCAAGGAATAGATTTGAATTTGAGTAATCTAAGTTCAAATTGTGACACTTAAAAAAAATTACTTACTAAGATTGTGATGTTTAGAGAGTTATTTAATTCTGTGAATCTTAAGTGTTTTTTGGTTGGTTTCTTTTTTTTTTTTATTTGTAAAGTCAGAGTATCAGTCTAAATGATCGGGCCAGTCTCTTTCAAATTTAAATCCCAAGAAGACTTGTTTAGGCAAAAAAAATGGAATTTGATATTCAGATGCTCCAAAAATAATATATTCATAAATTCAGGAAGCATTTGATATATTGCCCTGTGCAACATGGAACTTTTAAGTTTTTCAACTAAACTGCTATTAAAATTAGAATAGTAGTTCCTTAATATACACAGATGATAATTTGGGGACATAGACAATTGGCAGGCAAAGAGTGGATGTTGTTGTAATATTGTAATGGCTAATCTTCAGAATAAACTATTAAAATGCAGATAATTGGACCTTGAAAAATTCAGAATATATCATGGAAAACAGCCATTTTTATAATGGTACTCCTATTGTCCCTCTAATTGAGAGTACATTAAAGCTTTCAGAAACTCTTCAAGATGCCTACCATGTTAAAGCCATTTCCCAGATGGCATCAATTATATAAAAGGGACCAAAAGATGGGAGTGAGGGTGGAGGAAGGAAAAAGAGACAAGCACAACTCTTCTTTCTCTTCTCATCAAAAAGATATATGACAACTTTTAACGCTGGTGATTTTGCCAAATACATGCTTTGCTAAGTCAGTTTTAAGATGTTCAAAGGATATTAACTGGAATAGAACATATCTTAACACATTATTGATACTATGTTCTTATGCATTCGGCTTTGATGCATATTAATGTAGTCGTTGCCTTTGCAAATATTCAAGAGCACATTTACAATAGTTCTAAGAGTGCTTATGAGTTACCAGAATACTTTATCCCAGATGATAATAAACTATGTTTGATTCATTAAGCAGCTGCATTTTTTCAAATAATGTTTTAGAAAAATATATTCCACAAAATACTGACATTTGAAACAGTGTATTTTTGGAGTGTTAAGGAAAAAAATGGTCAAGTAAGAAAAAATCCAGAAATGTACTTCTTACATTTTACAGGACACTGACAAAAGTACAGGGATTGAATGAACAGAATTGGAATTCTAATTTCCCTAGGCTCATCTAGACTGGAGGCCTTCCGAGACTTGCCAGCAGGACGACTTCAAATGCATTTCCAATGTGCCTTCTTCATGATCTTTGCCTACTGTACATGGATAGCTCAGAAAAAATGTGATGAACCAAGTAAATCAAGACCGGCTTCAATGATGAATAATCTTTGTCCCAACAGTGTGTAGCCACTGTTCTAGGTCTAGCATTCACAGTCATAATGATTCAAGGCAGGTATATGCAAACACACACGTATATTTATATATACACACATGCATACATGTCATGTGTATGTGTATGTATGTATGTGTGTGGATGTTATTCATTTTGCCACTTTCATTCTGGAGAAGGCAGGCAACTTCAGAGGGGGGGAAGGCATATATTTTTTAACAGTAGTGACGTACCAAATCAAATGTCCTTATGAGAGAAATCACAGTAGTCAGCACATGCATTCTTTTTAAAGGAGGATATGACAAGAATATGTGAATCCCACAAGATGATGTTCAATATAGAAATTGTGGAAATTATTTTTAAAAATAGATTTTATAGACTCACAGAAATTTGTTATATTGTAAGAGTAGATGTCCCTTCCAACACAACCTATATGTCCCTGCCAAAAAAAAAAATTAAGACTGTATACTGAAATATTAGAGGAGGTTTCTCATTGATATCTTCCTAAATAAATAAAATCACAAGTGTATTTTTTAAAAAGTGAAGGAACTAAGGCCCGGACAGAATTTAAGATTTTCTGAAGACCACATAGCTTGCTGGTGACATTGCCAGAGCTAATCTAAATTTCCTGTGCTATATTCTCTGTTCTCAGGAAACAGTTAGGTGCATCTCTGGAGGCAAGCCGAGAGAGATGTCTACTTGAAACAAATTCCACTTATTATTTGTGTGACCCAGAGACAGTCACTTAAAGTCATCATCTTCCATTTCCTCATCTGTAAAAATCAACAGGTCAGACCAAATAGCCTCTGAGGTCCCTTTTAGATTTATGGAACTTCATTCTATAAACTCTCAAACTCAATAATGAAAGGATTCTGTGGTTCCTGAGCTGTGCCAGGATTAATCAATTAACCTCAGTTATGTACAGGAGAACAAATAAAAGAGCAAAACAAGCTCCTTTTAGAAATTTGCTAATACAAACAATATGCAAGGCATGTCTTGTTGACTACATAAAAAAAATCACTTCATTCTCCCACATCATCTGCATCTCCATTACTATACATAATGGGAACTGATAGCCAGAAAGATGACCCTGGGGGAGTGAAAAGTTCTCAGTCTGCAAAGCAACAATTTTGTTCAGCATCTTGTCTGAACATTAGGATCATGGCCTACTATGGTTTATAAAGATTTTCAACAGACCAGAAGAAAGAGTTTTCTGCTTAATACTCAGTAAACCAGAAAATGCAATTGACCAGAATGCTTCTATTATTGAGTGTGCCAGTAAACTGTGATTATATTTCAACAGCTCAAACAAATTAAAAATTAAATACATTTACCTTCTAAAAAGAAGTGAATGTTAGATGGTGGCTGAAGGTTGACCATGCCAATTTATTTTAACTTAACTTCTATTATTGCTTTCTAAAATTCTGTAAGAGTTCTTTATGTTTGCCACACATGAGGTGCTGTTAAATAAACCCAAAAGAATTTATTTATGTCCTAGGGGGTTTCCTGAATCTGTTATTAAGTATTGGCATTTTGATTGCATAGAGGATCTAATCAATGCCATCTTCCCAAGGCTACTTTGCATTTCCTCTATTAAAATGTCTCTCCTCTTATGACACGAGCTGTTAAGGTCAAAACCATTAATTATAAGGACTGAAAAAAGAAACAAATTGTCCAGCATGACATTCTTTGATAACAAAATGCTAAGAAAAAGTGTCATTTAGTTTTGTTTCTAAAAACTAAAAAAAAAATAATACTCATTTAGCATTAGAAATTTTAGGAAGCTGCTCCATAGTTCAGAGGTAAAAACACTTACCAGAACACTAAGTTTCTATGGAAACTACCCTCATTATAACATTATTCCTGGGACAGGTAGCCTGCATTCTAAATGGTTGAGGGATGTGGTTTATAATGGAGTGGAAGATATTTGAGAATTAATTGACTCTACACATAAAAGAAATAGTTAATTTCAATGGCTTGAAAAGGTATGACTACATGCAGTGTTCTAACAAGGAGCTGTAACAGATTTTTACATTTACAAAAAAAATACTTTTCTTTGCTGAGTACAACATTTTCCCTCCTTTAAAGACTAACCTGCATGCTATTTGCCTTTCATTATTTCCTTAGGTTTTAATCCACCTGTGCTCGAACTCGATGGAAATATTGGTTTTGTCCTTTGTGAAATGGAAAGAATTATAATAATCACCTCTCATCAGGATGTCAAGTGGAGTAACACATCACTCTACTCACTTAGAAAACACAAATGGTTTATGAATGTGCTATTATTATATTCAAAATTTCATTAGTGACTGCTGCAAATCTGTTGCAAATCTTGTTCCGTAAGGAAATGTAAAACTAGGAAGCAGAAGTGAATTCTGAAATGAACGCAGGGATTTTAGAAACTAACATCTGCTGAGCTCTAGTGTTGGTGGCAGGTCCCAGCTGCCACTGAAAACAGATTTTCTAAAGTAAATCTGCCTCATTCATTACTTAGGGAAGTGGCCATTCAAGGGCTGAAATCAATTAATGCTTATTTGTGATACATTTTTAATCTATGATTTAGAATCTTTAATTGACAGAAATAATGGATGACTACAATACATTTTGGAAGCTGCTTTGCATTTTAAAACAAGGGGAGATAATTGTGAATGAAAAATGGAAGAAAAACTGCATACCTCAGTAAATGAGTCATTAACCTTTCAACTTTAGAACCAAAGAAGGACTCTTGATAACAGTGACTGAAGGAGCTCTAACAGTCCTTGAAGAAGATAATAAAATTAATTTGATTATTTTAGACTGATTCTTTTTAAATCCTTTTTAAATTTTTTTCAACTTGGCCTTTACCTTACTAGGATATTTCACCTAACCATCCAAACATTCATCATGGCGTTCTCCTCTTGCATAAGCACAGGGTTAAAAATAATGATAACAATTATTATATTATTATAAAAACAATGATGCAATATACTTGGATTAATAGTTTCATGTGATAAAAAGAGTATTTTTATGTGAGAAGTTAATTTTTTTCTTTAACTTGCATTATAGTCCTCCAAAGGGAACGTGGAATTTGGCCTACTGAATTATCAGAAAACTTACCATTAAAAAAAATGAAAAGGGTATAGCAATGACTGATCATGTATGGAAACTATGTTGGATAGTTGACTATTACAGAAACTTCTGAGACTGACAGCAGATATGATTGCTTTCAAATAATCCAATATCACTTTTTTGGGAGGTCTTGATTTATTATTTCAAAGATAGAAGAACTCAGTATGAAAATCCTTTCTATCCATCCAAATCAGCATTTCCTCTGTAACCTTTCATTTTAGAAAGTTTCTCAGAGCACTGAATGAGTAAATAACTTACTACAAGCATGTTTCAGTCACAACTTGAACCCATATCCTCTATCATTAGGTTCTCATTGATAAGGAAGACCTAGGCCAGCACTGATGATTCAAATACTAGGCCACTAGCTGCCAGGAACAAGAACTTTCTAGCTCTTGTAAGAGAATTAACGTCATACTCTGACACTCAAAAGACTTTTGAAGGTAGTAGATTCAGTAAAAATGCATCATTTCTCCACTTTATGATTAGCAAACTCCTATCCCTTATTTTCCTAATTTCAGTGAAGCTGAATGTCAAGCTGCTTAAGTGAAACCCCATTCCCTTCTTCTAAAATGAGTCACCATTATCACAGCCCTATCCCTTCCAAATTCCAGTCCATCTCAGCCCAATCCTTCTACTGTTCCCTCTACAATCCTGTTGTAGCAATATGAGACTTTCTATCATTTTAGACCTCTTCCTCTTTTGTTCCTTCTGTCTTCCAGTTTTCAGAGAGCCTTTAGCATCCCTATGTCTCTAGTTAGCCTTTTCAGTATTTTATGAGTATTCTGTCATTCCTCCGGGCTAATATTCCACTAAGAAGAATAAATACTTTGCATTGCTACTGTGAACCTCTTTCTATCAATATGACTTGGCAGCCTTCTCTTTGATGTTTATACCACATAGATCCTTATAACAGTTTATCTATGGCCCTCTCTTTCCTTTCTCAAGGAGTTGAATATATATTTGTCTTTCCTTTGACTTCTAATACTTTTTCTTTTTGAAGATTCGTAAATACAGAAATTAATCTGCTTCTGAGTCCCTTGACCTCCCAATGGTTCAATTTTCTCAACTCTCATGGTTTAGAACTTACCTTTAACCACACAAGCATCTTTCCATCACTCAGAGGTATTCCCTTCTATGATGAAACAATTCTGCAATTCCTCTGGCTATAACACTTTAAGATTTCATCTCTCCCTATGCTTTACTTTTTAAAAATTTAAGCTTTGACCTCTCTGAGGTCTTTCTTTCCTATACCCTTCAATACTCTCCCAAGCTATTATCCCTAATCTTGCCTCATTTTTCTGTATGCCTCCCAACTATGGGTATATCTAAAGGCTATGTCTTGGACCCTCTCTACTCAACCTATATTTTCTCATATAGTGACATCAGCAGATCTCATAGGTTTAATGATCATCTTTATGAAAATAACTCACAAACATATATCCATCCCTAATCATTCTCATGAAATCTATTTCCCCATCTTTTTGTGGGAAGAACATTCACTTTGGAATCTTAACCAGTCAATCTTTTCTATTATACATTTCATTAATAATATATTTTATGGTTCCTCCATTTTGAATACATTTTTAGGTCAGGATTGTCAAAGCCTCAACATTATGTTCCACCAAAAAAGCAAAAAAACTTTCATTAAAGTTATTCATATTTATAACTTTTACTATTTATTTACATATAGTATATATTTCTTTCTCTTTGTATTTCTATTTGTCTAAATTTATGTATGTCTGTATAGATATATCTTTAGTTTTATAAGTCTATATGCATTTAAATATGAAGAAACATCTTTTAGAATGTATGAAGGGCTGATTTGGAAATTCGGAAAGAAATAGGCATATACACAAATTATATATAAATAAACAGTTAAGGCTAACAATGTACACAACTTTAATGCAAATTTTCTTATTTTTCTGGGAGAATGCACAATATTAAGGCCTTGACAACTGTAAACTTGGTCCTAAACTGAAACTTACAGAGATCAAGAAGCTGTTTTTAAAGATTATATTACCTATTCTTTTTTATAAGCAGGCGGTGATTCTTGAGTCTTCTATTTATTAAGTATGCAACTACTGGCATTGATATAAAACTTCTTTTTCACTTGTAGAAAAGTCAAATGTTGACTTCTATAGACTCATGTTAATTCATCTATGGTAAAATGCATTCTTTACTGTAATACATTTATTTGCTTGTTTCTGGAAATCGACGAGGAATGTATCTGGAGCCAGTTGAAACTTACAGATTTTGTAATAAAATGCTATGGCCTTGGACAAACAGTTAATTAAATGGCACAAGAATATTTATTTTTATCCTTCAAAAATAGTAGTAGGCATCCTAATGTTTTAATAAGTTTTCCAATGACACTGTAAACAATAAACACTCATTTAACAGTTGCAGATTTTTCAACCAGAATATATTAAGATTCAAACACAACACAATGTAACTAGAGAGATAGTATAGCCTAACCTACCTATCCGTTGACTAATTCTACCTGTTCCATAATGAAAAGTCAAATTAAATATTATAAAGATTCAGTATTCATTTATTGGTTCCATCAAACACGAGAAGGTTTTCTCACAACCATGTGATATGTACTCAGGTATATACAACTTGTTCAACTTAAGTTACAGTATTATGAACATGTTAAATTCATTTCGCCCTGTTTTTAAATGTTTTTCACTGTAACCTAACCAAGAAATCACTAACGAAGGTAGGAGTCATCCTTTTCAAAACTAGTCCTTCTTCTCTGGTCCCTTTTTCCTACTTTGTGATATTTATGAAGCTGGTGAAAAGAAAATAACTTGGTGGGAGAAATGAGGGATGTCTTTAATCCACACATAACCAAATGAAAAGCAAAAGTGCCATTTTTCATTTCAAAGAGAACCTGAAGTAAAGATTTATTTAATCATAGGGAGCACAAATATCAATTCAAAACTTCCATCCTTTGATAGGAGAGAATTTTATGAAAATCTTTCTTTCTTTTTTGAAAGAAACTATCATCTGACTGGTGTGTCAAATGACATTTATTGACATTAAAAGCTCCCCCAATCCTGCTATGTTTGTTTCGTTTATTTATTTATTTGTTTGTTTTTCTGACAAGAATTGCTGAGTTGGTTGACCTGGGGAATTTGTAGTTTCCTTTGGTTTCGGCAATGCCTTGCATATAATATTTAGCAGTAGAATGCCCATCATATTTCTAGTTAAAAGACCTGTGTTCAAATGTGGAGTTGTCCACTTTCTATCTTGTCATCTTGGACAAATCACCTAACCTCTCTGGTCATCACTTACCTCACTTGTAAATTTGATGGTTGCAGCACATAACTGCTGATAATTTTTCTATCCCTGTCTTACAGCACATAACTGCTGGTAATTTTTCTATCCCTGTCTTACTTATTGATCTCAACAGCCTCCATGAGTTCAACTCTACTAAGATGAAATCAACATCAATATCTGGTTCTGATTATTCTCCTGAGATCTACCCCCATATCATCCACTGCCTTTCAGGCACAATGATTTAGATGTCTCTTATCCATATAAATATTGACATGTTGAAAACAAATCTCATTATATTTACCACCAAAGTTTCTCCTTTTCCCCTATTTTCTAATTACCATTGAGAGCACCACCATCATCTTGGTCATTCAGGCTCACAATCTTGGTATCATCCCTAAGTCCTCATTCACATTCACCCCACATATTCCATCTGTTATCAAAGGTTGACATCTGAACCTTTATAATATCTTGTGTATATGTCCCTTTCTTACCACTCACATAACTACCACTCTAGTCCTAGTACCTTATTATCTCATGGTTGATCTCTCTGTCTCAAGACTCTCTCCATTCCATTTCACCCTCCACTTAGCTACCAAAATTTCTCTACAGCAGGAGTATGAGAATGTCATCTCCCTTAACTCGTTAAATCCATTCTAGTAGGTTTTTGCTGTTCCAGATATAAAATACACTGTTTGGCATTTAAATTCTCTTATCTGCTATCTATCTTTCTATTCTTGTCCTTAATTTCCCCACGCACACATTAGGATTCTTTTACTATTCTTCACATACAATACTCCATTATTTTGCTCCAGGAACTAACAGTAGCTGTTCCCCATGCTTGTATTGCTCTTCCAATCTCACCTCTCTAAGTTTTCCTAGTTTCCTTCAAGTATCAGGTCAGATCACAACTTCTGCAAGAGGTCTTTCCCACCATTCTCTCTAATCTGTTCTCTCTAAGATTAATGTCCATTTTCTCATATCTAGTATATATATTTACACACTGTTTACCTAATTGGAAAAAGAACAAGGACCAAATTCCTGCCTTTATTTGTACCCCTAGTGCTTAACACAATGCCTTGCATGTAGCACTTCTTTAATAAATGCTTATTGACCCCTTGCTAAATCTGTGATTCTCTGAAGTTGGTCCAAAAAGAATAGTTATATTTAAGTTGGCATATAAGTGTGTGTATATGTATGCAAATATATGAAAAAACACAGTAGTGTATTAACATGGATATTTTTATATAAAACCCAACTTCATGAAAATGATTGATACTTTCATATTAACTTTAGCCAGTGTAGTCATAATAATGATATGGAAATAATGATAAGGTAAAGAAGCATGATTTGACAAGAAAAACTTCCAAGTAACATAGAATCTCTGGTATCCTGTCCCCTTCCTATTTCAACTCTTTTTTTCCTCATCTATTTCTCACTCTTTTAATGCTATTCCTGGAGCTTATGAAGTTTTATTTTGCTACCAAAAATTTATCTCTTATGTCCCATTCTCAATCTCAATGTCTTCTGTGATAACACCCATGAGTGATATCGTTCTTTAATATAACTGTGGAGGTAAGTATATTTATGTAAAAGGAGCTATCTGGGGATCATGTTAATCCAAACAAATAAATTAGATGGCAATTTCAAGCAGGCCAATGGGACCTGCTTTTTGGTTTGGTAGATTTGTTTTTATTCATCTTTAAAACATAATGCTCACGCCACATCCTATCCCACTTATAGTTAAGGACAACAATGCATTATTATCATTATTCCTATTTTGCAAAACTCTGAAGATTAATATTAATCCCATAGTTATAATAGGGATCCACCATTATAATATTCCTTATAACTCAAATGCACACTTTGGATGAATTGGTAGATAAGAGCAATAAATGCTTTTCCTATATAATACTCAATCTCTTGTACAGAACATATTCAAATTTGAATTGACTGAATGTAGGGGTAAGGAATAAAAATATTATCTTGGCAAATAGTGTGGTGAGACAGGAAAAGAGGATGTAACAGTAAATGATGTCCCTAATGACCAAGTAAGTTACCTTTCCCATTCTTATGGGATTTCTCTACCCTGGTGATCTGTTTATCAGTAATACAGAAAGGCTTTGTTTTGGTAAGCTTTCCCTTGGGTTGTCATGATTTTAAATTTATTCTGTTGCAAAGCAATTATATATAGTTAATGCTGTGTTATTTTTATGTTTTAATTATTGATACTGCTGATTCTCTTTATGTAATTGAATACTTTAAGTGCTAATATCTTATTTTACTTCCACCTTGAGGCTGTTTGGAAAATACACCAGTTTAGAAATCTAAAGCAGAGAGAAAAAAATTAAACCAAAAAGAATTCAAACCTTTTCTAACTACATCTGAAATAAGAAGACGTTATTATAAAACAAAATTTTCTTTCTCCATGCAGAAATTAAAAGAGGGAAAGAAAAGAAAGCTTACAGAATGAATAATATAAAATGTTTTAAAAGTGAATCTCATTTTAAAATTATACTTTACAAATTTGAAAAGCCATAGATATCAAGCTTCAAAATATTTTCATTCTGAAGACTCATCTAGGAATTAACATTATACTAATATAATCTGTGTTATCTGGAATGTTACCAATTTTTAAAAATAAATGTTTGTTAAAATGACTACAGTTCATAGAGTCCTGGGATTTGGGTGTGGAGAAGGGAAAGATATACATGTATTTAAGATATGGTCCCTGCTTGCACATAACTTGCAGTCTTGGATGATAATCTAAAGAATGTTTAGTTTGTTGGGAGAGAAAAGGTAGCAATCAAATGATTTTAGGTGGAGAGGCAATGTAGCTCTGCATGGACTTTCTAACTCCCAAATTAAGATGCTAAGCTTCTATATAATATCAACTGATCTGTGTTTAATATTAATCTGTTCTAACTTTCCTCCCCTTTCTAGTCTTCCTACATTTTATCTGCAGTCCAGTGATGCTGGCGTCATACAAGATACTCTGTTTCCCAACTACAGACATTTTCAATAGTGGTCCCCTATGCAGCGATAGCTCTCTGTCCTTATCCCAGCCTACTGACTTCCTTAGCTTATCTCAGGTCCCTGAGAGTCCCCCTTATTACAGGAAGCCTCTTCCCATCCCTCTTAATTCTATCACCTTCTGGTTTGTTAATTTATTTCCTTTTCCCCAGGTATTTAGCTTGTTTGTACATGATTGCTTACCTGTTGTCTTCCTCATTAGATAGTGAACTCCTAGAGAGCAGGAAGTAATTTTTGGTTGTTTGTTTTTACTTTCTTTGTTTCCCCAGTACTTAGCACAGTGCCTGATCAATAATAGGTACTTTATTAATAGGTACATTTTTAAACTACATTGTGGACTTATATTTATTTATAGAGAACCAATAAGGGGAGGAGGGCATGAAGGTGAGAACATCTATTAGAAAATTGCTATAATCTATGTGAATGATAGTGAGGGCCTAGACTTGAGAACTACAGTAGGAAGAGAAGGATGAAGATAAATTTGAGAAATACCATGATTGTAGAATTGGTAGAGGGTACCAGTTATTTGATATGAGAGGTGAGGGACAGGGAAGCATCGAAGTTCACATTGGAGTTGTGACACTCAAGTAAATAGACAAGTCATAGAGCAAACCCAGTTGGATGTTGAAGAAAAGAAGCTTGTCAGCATGTCAACTTGGGGATCAAATTAATGGACTACCCAAGTAGATATATCCTTTAGAAAGCTTGAGAATTGATTATTTGGAAGTTTGGGGATAAAGTAAAAGGATGGAAATAAAGATTTGAGATTCCTTTACGTAAATGTAGGTTTTATAACCCTTGGAGTGAAAAATCAAAGATGAAGACTTAGATTTAGAAGTGACTTAAGAGATTATGAAGGCCAAACCCTTCAGCCCACAGTTTTGAAGATAAGCAAACTGAGGCATAGGGAAGTGACTTGCCCAGTCACACAACAAATGAATGTTTGAGGCAGGATTTGAACTGAGGTTCTCCTGAATGAACCCAACTCCATTGAGAGAGTATTGAGATAGAGAAAGCAGAGGTTGCTAAAGAGCCTCCATAAGGGGCTGATAAAAGGAAAAATACTCTCAGGACAAAGAAGTTATTTTATAACTAAAAAAAAGAGAGAAAAAGGAGAGATCTAAGGAAAGAGACAGAAGTAATGAGAAGAGTGCAGTCAGATGTTCAAAGTGTTCAAAAGGCCACTGGATTTGGACAGTGCTAACCTTTGAGAAGGCATTTTCACTACAATGATGGTAACAGAAGCCAGGATGTAAAGGATTAAATGACTCGTGAATAATTTGTAGAAATGAAATAGATGGACTAGTAGCTAGTTGGGACAGCAAGGTCAAATGGAAGCTCTGTTGGAAATTGGGGCCATATTTGAGGCTTTTCTAATTTGGAAATGCTGTCGACTTGTGCTTTTCTACCATTGCTTCAAGAGCCTTGGCCTTCCATCAAGTCACAATGAGACTTCAAAACAATGGCTCAGCAGATGTCATTCAGAATGGCTATTCAAAAATGCCCAATAAGAAGGGGTAAAGAAAACTAGGATGGCATTGCAACACTGTCTGCCTATCAGTTGTTTTCTTAACCAGCATAGGGAAAAAAGAATTGTTGGCAAAGTGAAAATTTACTTCATTTTTTTAAATGTCATCTGTCATTTTAGTCATTTAGTCACTAATATTTCAAGTACCATGAATCATTTTGTCTTGCTCCTTTCCTCATTTGACAAGAGAGGCTTCAGCAAGATTTGGGGTCCAAAAAGAATAACTGACAAAGCTAAGAGGTGATAGATGTACGCTAAAAAGCTTATTTCATTTACTACACATGGCAGCTGCAGCACATTTTCTTCCCTTTCAGCTATTCCCTTGGACTCATCCTTAGTATATTTCAGATCTGATTTATATGTCTTCTGATTACATGATGCGTCTGGACAAGCAAGAAGAGAATGAATTTGTTGTCTTAGGGGAAAAATGAGCACTAGGATCATATTCCTTCATATATCATGAGTATTGGAGACCCTGTGTTGAAGGCACAGTCTTATTCTCAATGCTTCCTGCAGGTATCCTCATTCATATCAGCACATTTGGTCTGTGACATATAGGAGGAGATATTCTTCTCACCAACAAAGTTTAAAAATGATCTTAATTGAGTGTGCCTCACCCTGAAAGGCCTATCATACCATCTCTTGTTATCTCAGGTAGGCTGCTACTATAGTTCAGGTCCCAGTAAACTTAAAGGAATTCTCCCATTCAATAACTAATATTCAAAGAAAAGACCCTGTGGACCCCTAGCCCACTATTGCTTGACTAACAATCTTTCATTGGATTTTTAAAGAAGCAGATTGATTATTTCCTTGTTACAAAATGCAGTCCTAGTACTGTGCTGATAATAAGGGATATTTGGTTCTTATTCTAGGAAGGATTATAGTTTTAAAACTTATAGCTTAAGGCGGATGATGACAGTAACAATAAAAACAAAGGGAGAAGAACTTGTAAGCTGACATCAGCTTCAGTCCATTTAAAATAGTGCTTGAAGCAAAGAAGAAAAAACACTAAAAATCTATGCTCACAAACCCTGATATTGGTTAATGACATTCATGAGCATATATCTCTTACTCTGTTTTAAACATGACTCCCTTTAAATTCCCATGGGCATTTCCCCAAATCCTACTGACTGTTGGGGGTAGCAGCTTTCAGATACTTTAACACCTTTGATTCTTTTCCCTCCCATCTATGTGCAACTGGACAAAAGCTACACTTAATTAAGGAGAAAACAGAAAGATCAGCATTATTAAAACAAAGCGTCATTGCCCTTTATGGCTGAGATTCTGTATTGTGATGTCCAGGAGCATTCATTTTACAAGACCATAGTTTACCAAATTTAGAATTAACAACTTTCTTAGATAATTCTGAGAAGTCCCATCAACTTATCTGATCCATAGAATTTTCAAGCTCGGCTCACATCAGTAAATCATGTCCTTCCAGTTACAGAAAGCCAGAGATTAGAGTACCATAGAAATATCTTACATTACATTTTTTTTTTTTTAGTATTCTATTCAAAAATAGACCTTGCCCAGTTTTGGTTTAAATGAAAAGGAAAGAAAAGCACCCCCATTTAGGCATTTAACAATCACTTTCTTTG
The DNA here is from genome assembly GCA_023548195.1 of Bettongia penicillata ogilbyi. NCBI lineage: Eukaryota > Metazoa > Chordata > Mammalia > Diprotodontia > Potoroidae > Bettongia > Bettongia penicillata. Next base: position 3,246,482 of record JAJHZJ010000353.1, read on the forward strand.
AAGGACAGTTATGCCTACAGAGAAAAACAATGTCTATATTTTATGTCCTCCCCAGTCCCCTACCTGAAGAGAAAATAATAGCATCTGTACAGTGTCAACATTAGAAAGAAATGGCAGGCTTTGTGATTTTCAAAGGCTATGTGAAATGATATGTCTAGGATTAAAACAAACAAACCTATCCTTGATTTTCCTCTTCATTCTGAATTTCTGACAGAAAATCTTTAACATACAGATGCTGACAAGAAAGCAAACTGTCCTTTATGTAAATTTATCGCCCAGAAGCATTGAGCATTTACTTGGAATTATACAATCATATCATTCTTGCTGCAAGTAATGTTTCTCCTCAAAAGGTGTATAAAAGCAATGATGTATTTTTTTTTTAGCCAATTCCTGAAGATAGGTGTGGGTTAAAAAAAAATCCCAACTTGAAAACCTTGCTATTTACTCATGCAGAAGAAATGCCATCTCTGACAACAGCACAAAACTCAGAAGGATATCCAGTCTTGCCAGTAATTCATTTTTTCTACTTTCAGGATCCAAGGAAACCATGTATCCCAACTAGATAATCAGTATGCATCCAAAGTGATGATCTCCAGGACCACCAATAACTTAGTGGACTGGAAGAACTCTGTTATGTAGGGAGTCAAAAGGCCACTTTTTTTCTTTAGTAACAGAGACTAAAGAACAAATCAGTTTCTAATAAGCAAAGAAAAATAAGAAAATGTAAACTAAGGTCTTAAAAATACCATGGCTAAGCACCTGTTTTTTTGTGTGTGTGATATAAATTAGCTCATCACTTATCTTTAGGAAAATCAACTAAGAATTTCTAAAGGACAATTGAGAAAACAATCCATCTTGAACCCAGAAACCCATATACTGCTTTTCACAAGTAATCTTAGAAATCATCCTGTCATTAAGGCTGTTTCCACAAAAATATAGTTTTGATAAATTTAGATCACCTTAAAAAATGCAGTTAATCACTAGTTAGCAATAGTATGAAGCTGATTCTATTAAAGATGCAGAGTGTGTTTATATCAGTGTTTCATATCTTTCCCAATTCTTTATTTAATTGTCACACCCCCCCCCCCATTTAGGGTGGTAGTAAGGGAGACATTACCACTGTGGATTATAAGATTATGCAGTAGGATGTGAGGAAATATTATAAAAATCGAAATCACCTGTTCCAATGACTCCCAACCTGTAGGCTCCTGGTTCCTGGGAGACCATGGAGTCTTTGCTAAAAAATATATGTGCAAAGAAATAAATAAGCCAACAAATTTTATAGAGTGAAAAATAACACATCTTGTACACCTATATATTACTATTTTTGAAACAGTTAGATATTGTTTGTAATTAATAAAACAAACTTAAAATTGTTACCGCCTGAAATCCTTCTGTAGTCTGTGAATTAAAAAAATGATCATTATTTCAATATAATTGATTTCCATTATAATTCTAGTTATTTTATGCATTGTAACAGTAAGCACCCCAGCATACACAGTAGGCGCTGCTGCTCAGGTTCTTAGATCTGCTTTTCTAAGGAAAGCAACCTTAAAAGGGGTAAACAATGTTACTTTAATCAAGCACACATATCATTAACTTAGTTCAGGGGGAAAAGTCAGCACACTGAACTGCAGAGAAAATACAAACAGAAATTACAAACAGACCAACAGACAGGGGGCTTCCAACTGTCTGACAATAGAGATCTGGGTTTTCAAAGGGAGTTTCTTAACAGCTACCCAGAGTCTTATCTGGCCTAATCACACAAACACTTTCCAATAATTTGAGCAAAACAAGCCTCCCCTAATCAAGCTTCTCTTAATAGCCTCATCTAAGGCCTATTAATGTGTGGGGAAACTGCTATTCAGAAATATTCTGTCTGTAGCCTTCACTACACTATCAAAGTGCCCATGAAAGGCACACACAAAAAAGTTAAGAATCCCTATGTCACTGCATTCCAAGTAATTTTTTATTATTATTGTGATTTGTTTTGAAACACAAATGACAATAGTACAAGAGTATAAGAGTACAAGTATTACCATGTGGTTTGTAATTTTTTTTTAATGTTCTCATGATGAAAGAAGTTTAGTGTCACTGGTCAATTCATTAGGTGGAGGGTGATTCAAAATCATCATGCATTTTTTAAGCACCTACAATGTATCACGAATTGTGCTAAATTCAGGGGATACAAAGTAAGAGGAGGGGAAAGGAATGAAATGGTGTCTGCTTTCACATGAGTCCTCACGTATTTCTGTTATACTTGCACATGGAATGAAGACTTTATGTGATTTTCCATATTTAAAGATGTATGTTTGTGTGTGTGTGTGTTTTATCTAAAGCCACTACAACTCGTTAGTTTCCTTCAAGATTCAAATCATCTATAGTTGGCTTCTCTCATCACTCTATCCCTATCTACTAAAGCCTTTTTCCTCTGTTCGGAGTGTAACTGCTGTATATGTTTGTGTGTATGTATGTGTGTATATGTGTATGTATGCATGTATCCACGTATACATATATGTGCATATGTATATGTGTGTGTATGTGCATGTATTTCCACTGGAATACAAGCTCCTTGAGCAGGTACTGTGATATATAATTTTCTTTGTATGTCAGTGCTCACCAAAGTGGTTCACACATAATAACTGCTTTGAGCTTGTTGACAGATCAACTTAATTCAATTAACCAAGTCTGGGTTTGATTGTATACAAACATACAATGTATTTATGCAAATGTGTGTACATGTATCTATACACTTACACATACGTATGTATATATTTACATATACATATATGTGTAGACAGGCAGATAGATAGATAGAGGGAGAGAGAGACAGAGAGAGAGAGAGAGAGAGTCTTTTTTTTCTCTAAAATGATTTGAACCATTCAGTGCTGCTGTGGGTTTTTGCTAATTGTTTTTAGAATGACTTCACCAGTTCTTCAAAAATCAATTCATTTCCTTTCTCTTAGAAGAAGACTTTCTGAACTATGATAGACCATACCGATCATTCCATTCTCTGACCTGTGAAACTAGAAGCTGAAGGGCATAATTTAACACTTAATTTACTATAATGTCTAGTAGAGTTTTGAAAACGGTTTCATTTATCTAGTACTTCTTTCCCCAAGGACAGAAAATTGAATTTTATATCTAATAATTTCAGTTTTCTTCACAGTGCTAAGTACATGGTAGGTACTCAATGAACATGTTGAGCGCCTGATATGAAAACTGATTTAGACGGATAGTTATATATAGATAAATAAATAGATGGATACACATATTTATGCATGTGTGTATTATACATGTATATTGACTTCTTAAGTACTTGTTTTTTCCAGTGGGTATGTTTGTCTATTGCATCCAGATTTAAAGGAGTTTGATGTTTGAGAATTCTCCACCACTGGTATTTCTATAGTGGATTCTCTTTGGGATGGAGTAAGAGGATATTATCAATACAGTTGCCTGGGGTCTATTCTAGTCAAGGAGAAACAGAGATCAACTCCATGACCAGTGACACATATACACAGGTGGACAAACAAATGTGTGTTTGTGTGTGTATGTGTGCCTGTGTGTGTGAGGGTACGTGTATGGAGACAGAGAGAAGACATTTTATATCTATCTCTATTATATCTATATCATATATCTACAGCTAAATATTATATATTTATATCCTTATTTATATATAAATCTTTAAGTCCTATGCAGTGGATAATTGAGAAGTAGTATAATTTAATGTCATAAAAGAGTCATTTCTTTTCAGCTTGCGGTAGTCTTACACTATTTAGCACAACCTTTCCATCCAATAAGATGCTAAGGAAAAAAATCAGTAATCATTATCCTGAATGAGGACAAAAGGAGTCCTTCATAAACTAAAAAATTCAGACTCACCACATCCTGGTGAGGTGGGAACCTTTCATGCAATATTCTCTTCATGTTATCAGGACGGAAAGGGAAACAGAGAGGGCAAGTGACTCGCCCAAGGACAAAGAGTGAGTCAGTGACAGAGCCGGGAATAGAGCCCAATTCTGCAGGTTCCCAGGGTACAGTTTTTCTCAGTGAGCCATAATGTCTTTCAGATGGATCATTTCCTAAAATGTATTAAGTTGTTAAAAATGCAATATGGGTGTTGGATTGCTTTCCAGCTAGCTATATTCCCCTATACTTTACTAGTGCTATTATTGGAAGCTACTCTGGTGGTTATATCAGTAGTTCCCATTTCTCTCTCCCTCCCTCCCTCCCTCCCTCCCTCCCCCACCCCTCTCTCATCAAAATTAAGAGAGCATACAATTAAACACCTAACATGAATCAATGGGTTTCTGGTTTCATGCGGGTATATTTAGTTGGGGTCGATTAGGAGAAAGTGATTAGGTTGGCCTTCAGTAAGGTCTTAAAGATCTTTGGAATAAGTTTTGAACACAAAACCTACTAGTTGGAAAAGAGTAATGGCGAAGGAAGTGATTTATCAGTATTCAAAGACTGAAACTTTTAAAGCCATTTCCTAATCCTAAGTACTTGCTTTTTCTAATGGATGTGTTTGTTTCTTGCCTGCAGGTTTAAAGGTATTTGATAATTAAGAATTCTTGACCACAGGCATTTTTATAATGGGTTCTCTTTGGGATGGAGTAGGAGGGTATTATCATTGCAGTGCCTTGATTCACTTCTAGTCAAGGGCAAATTGAGATAAATTCCATGCCCAGTGATTGACACTAAGATCCAACAATACACATCTTCAATGTGGCTTATCTTCTATTTGTATAATGAATTGCCTTGTCCAAATTAGATCATCAATTCCTTAACAGCAAAGATTGCATCTTTTCTATGTGCTCTAACTCTGGTCCATAGTTAAATAAGATGTAGTTCAATAAATATTAATTGGCTTGAATTATTTCCCAGTATTTGATTTTGAATTTGATACAGGAATTTGATCTAGGATAAAGTGACCTAAGTTCCTTATTAAATAGGACCTCCAATCAGCACACTTTGATTGCAAACTTTAATGCTTATCATTTATTTTAATGTTATTCATTACTCTATGATCAGTAGAAATTGAGGTACTAACTCGAGAAGAATGCTTAAAACAATAATAAATAAAGAAATGGTGAAATTATTTCAATAATACATGAGACACATAATATGATAAAGCATGCACCTAGAAATAAGAAAGATATCAGTTCAAATCATGTCTGTGACATACATTAGCTAGGAGACCAAAGAGAAAATCAATTATTCTCTCTGTGCCACAGGCAATTAAGACTATAAATTAGAGAGGAGTTGTCAGTTTGCATCAGTGGAGAGAATTTCTAGCCTATATGAATGAAACCACAGGTCCTGACTGGAAATATACACACTTAAATATACACATGTATGTCGGAATAAAGGTATTAACATAGATGAACAGCACTCTCCCTCCCTACCTCCCCCCTCTTCCCCTCTTTCTCACACTCCATCTCTGTCTCTCTCTTTCACACATACACACGCACACACACACACACACACACACACTCCAGACAAAAATATATGCATACATGCAAATATAAATTTTGCTATATACATAGGTTTGTGTATGTCTATATATATGTACACACTTCTATAGTGACACAGATACGTATAAATACACAAATATACATATTCATTTTTGTAGATAGATATACATGCTTTTTTTTCTTTATCTGAACCTGTCATTTTATTTACATATGTTAACACTCCACAAATCAAACTTGACAAGTCATTTGTAATTTACAGTCCTAGAGAACTGCCCAGGGCCTGAAAGCTGAAGTTACTCCCATTATCCTATAGCTAATATGCGTCATAAGCAGGACTTGAAGGCATATTTTCCTCATGCCCAGGGTCACAATGCCTTTCACATATGCACAGGCTGGTGGGGCATAGTTTGGGGAAAGACAGACTTTTTAAATGATCTTCAAAATATGTTAAGTTCTTACCAAATATATTTCTGATTATCATACATACATATATATATATATATATAAAATAAAGATGTAATAGATTAGGTACATAATAATAGCTAGAATTAATGTAGTACTTCATTATTTGCAGAGCTTTGCACATTATCTCATTTGATCTCCACAGCAACTCTGTGAAGTAGGTATTATTACAGGTATTTATATTTACCAGAAATTATATTTGTTGATCACAGAAATATATTTTATAGGAATTTGAAAAAATATATCTAGTGAAACTTCTCTGGAGAAGTGAAGAGATATGTTTTGTTTTAAACACTAGTCAGCATTCAAAGTCTAATACTAATTCCTAAGTGCAACACAGGTATAAAATCTAAAATCACAGCGCTCTCCAAAAAAAGGAAAGATGAAACTTAAACTTATCCCATTTGGTCTCAGCACGAAAATTTGCTCCTTGTCAGGGTCACAGCCTCTCTTCACTCCACATTTTTCCTTTGCTTTTTTTTTTCTCTCTAGCATTTCAATAATCATTGTACAGCAATGCTGATTCAAATCTGGTGGCTTTATCTTGCCATATTATAGTCTATTTCACAAGGCTCCTGGAGGGAGAAAGCTGACCGAGATCATCAGCATAACATTTGCTAATCATCATTAAGGGAATGTGGTTATCCAGATGACTTTCCCTGACATTTCTCACCCCAAGTCACAATCTGGGTCAAAGCTCTTTAACTCTACAGAATCATTAAGAACAGCGCCTGGTTTGCCTTTCTCCCTAACATTTCTTCTTAGATAACTGGCTGGATGAAGGGAGTTTCCTGGAAGATCTTTAGAAGGTGGAAAGAATTACACAATTATTTATCTAGATCTGAAAGGGACTTCAGAGGCCATTTAATGAAAGTCCTTCATTTGACAGTTGAGGAAACTGAGGCTCAGGGAAGCTAATTGACAGTGACCTGTACAAGGTAACAGAGGTCAGTAATCAGTAGAGGTACAATTTGAATATAGGTCCTCAAATATTCTTAAGGAAAGTTGTCCTTGTTTTCTCTACTTCCTCTCACACAAATGTACTTTCTTCTACTATTTTGAAACCTTTCTCCTGATATTATTCGGTTATGCTCTATTTTCCAAGGCCTAGAAAAAAAATTTCCCCCCACCCCCCAATTTGATAGTGAACTAGTGATCTCATGAAACTTGTCATGGCTTGAAATTAAAAATCATCTTCTGGGAAGGAGGCTCTATGTAGTAACATAGAGCCCATTCATATTGGTGTTAGAAGCCTGAGGTTCAAGTCTGCTCTATGTCACTTATTAGCTATGTCAAATTAAAGGCACTTTTATGATACCTTACTACCACTTTATGGGGTGAAAAGAGATTACCTGATTACCAAACAAATGGTCCTCCCCTCCATTCTGGAAAATATATTTGTTCTATACTTTATTTTTGCTTTTTCTTATATGTTTACATGTTATTTCTTAAGGTCTAGAACTTTTCTGTCAACGCATCCCTGGTGCACAGTACAGTATCAGACACACAATAGGTATTTAATAAACCATTATGGTTTATTTTGAATCTAGATGAAGAACCAATTTTCTTTCCCCAATGGCATATAGCTGTAGAAATCCTGGAAACATTTTATTTTGTCTGAAAAGAAAGCAAACAGATGCTAATTGTAATTTTTTTAAAAAAAGAATTTCTATGAATTTGGGAAAATGCTACTATCTTTATTAGTATGGTGAATTGAACCTTGGTTTAGACAGGGAGTTAATAATTTAGTTTAGAGTGTGGGGATAGAATCACTATTACTTAATTTCATTCAGAAGACAGTTTTGTTAATCCTCTTGGGTTTTTATCTCTAAATCTGGGTGTGCTCAAGTAATTTCAATGTTAAGAAAAGAATTTATTTTTAAGAGGCTTTTTTTTATCATTGCAAGATTTTTTCAGATATCTCACTAGTTTAACTGCTATCTGAATAAGCTTTATTTTTCCTGACTTTTTATAGAATATTCTAACTCTGTCCCAGTGGGTCACAACACCTACTGCCCAAACATCTCTTATTTTGGCTCCACTTATGTACTTTTTTTCCAACTAAAATACTAATAATCTTCTCAGTCCTAGCACAATCCTGTCCTCATAATCTCTCTTTGAGGTACAAACAAATAAAGTAATGAACAAACAAAATTGATGGATAGATAGATAGTAGATACAGATAATAATGAAAACAAAGTTTGAAGTTAGCGTCTTACTGTGTCACTATACAGTTCTAGCTGGGGCATGTAAATCATGCTTCATATGCACAATATACAAATAACTCTTCCCATTCCTGCTGTTTTCAATTACTCAGATTCATTTATTTCCAAACTTTTGGGCACCCCTCTGCTAAAGTAGACAGTAATCCAGTTTATAGCAAGAGGCCACAATTAAATATCAATGAAAAATCCCTTAAAGCCAAATATTATCTCAGGACCTAACTTAGTTAGCTGTGGTTTGACTTCCATATGATGTTGCTTATGTAACCTCATTTTGAAGTACTTATGTAGCACCCTATGCATAATTTTAATTATAGTATTGAAATGGTGTGGGGGGAAGGGGAGGGCATTTTCAAAGAGCTTTCTGACAACAGAAATGAAAAATGAACACTTTAATTTGCTCACTGTTTGAATGTCTACACATACTTCTATATGACATCCATGAAAATTGCATGTTCAAATAAGTCCTTCAATATATATTGTGTGAAATGTTCTGTATGCACACAGTGCCTTGGCATTTATGGACTTTTAAATATTGATCTTTACTTTTTATCTTCTAAAAATAATCTGACTTTATTGTGAACCTTCTCTTGTTCATAAAGACGTCTTTGGATATAAGAAATATATTTTCTTTTCAACATCAAGTCTGGTGATATTTTAACAACTATAAAAGCATAAGTTAAATAGATTTACTACCATTTTTCTTTGATGCGTTCAATTAGCTCTTCATGAAGTAAACCATTCCCAAAAGCACTGAGTGAATTGTTCAGACACTGCCTAAATAACTTAGGAGATACCGGCTGAGAAAACCCACACCTGGTCAACATAAGAAGGTGGGGAAGATTCTTAATCAGGAATGTTCCAAGCAGCGCAATATTAGATTTAAATTCAAACAGGACTTTCTAGAGTTGCAAGGAAAGCAATACAGGCTATCTTAAGGAAGAGATAGTAAAAGCACAGTACCTTGATGGGGCTGAGTCCCACAAGAGTCTGGGACCTCAATTAAATTTCATTCTTCGGAAAATATTTACTCTAAGTCCTCTTTATCATTTTATCCATCTCTCTTCCCTGACTTTTTTATTCAGGTTCATTTATGTATATACAACTCTTTTTGCCACTTTTCTCTCAGTGATCTAGGGAATACATTATAGAGTGTTAAGATGGAGGTGGACCCAGTATCCAGAGGAAGGATTTTCCTAAACAGAAGTGAGGTCAATGTCTAATGTGCCTGGCACATAATAAGAACTTAAATAACAGTAATCCTTGTGAATAACTAGACTGCAATCTTCAATCTTATTTATTAAGACCCATGGACACAGTGTACAACTGACAGCAGCTCCCCTTCCCTGACTTGGCAACAGTAGGTCTAATGGAAAAACCCTCCCTCCCCTAGAAGACAGGAACTATCAACTCTACCACTAAAAAGCTTTATTAATTTGGGAAGATCATTTCAGCTTTCAGTAATTCAGTTTCTGTGTATGAAAAAAACGAGGAGATCTATAAAATCCTTTCTTATAATAGTATATAAATTATGACCTTGCTATGGCACCAACCATTTATCTTGTGATTTTAAGGCTCCAGGGAAACAAAAAGTGACTCCTTACTTTTACAAGGAGAGGAACTATCCTAGATTAGCTAATCTAAATTTTTCATTTTACAGGAGAAAGAGTTGTAGCCCAGAAAGGTTAAATGATTTGTCCATGGGCACAAAGCTAGTAAGTAGGAGAGTCATGATATGAATCCTTTGTTTTAAGTGGCAAATCCATTGCTCCTTTCCACTATACCACATCTACCTGTCAATAAAATAGCTCATTTATAAATCTCTTAAAGGTTTACAAAGTGTTTTGTCCTTGATCCCTACAGCTGAAGAAAACCTAGGTTAACAAGGTTCAGTGAGTTTACTAGGCTGCATAACGATCAAATATCACAGCCTTGAATCTAAATTTTTTTTTTTAAATTTTAAGCCTAATGGACCTGCAGAAGACAGTGTTCCCAGAAATAAGATCAGGCTCAAGAACCAAATGTAACATGATGATGCTCTACATAGGAAAAAGAAAAAAAAGAAACTATAGTTTGCTTTTCACTTAGGCCTATTATTTCTTCTTTTTCCTAATGTGGAAAACCCCTTCCAGTCATGCAGATTGGCAAACTGTATAATTTATAGTAATTAAGAATTGCCGGGGGCACTAAGAAATTGTGTATGTCCATTGTCACACAGTTAATGTCTATTAGAAAGGGAGGTCTTCTTGACTTAAAAGGAAGCCCTCTATCAACTATTCCAGAATCTATCTAATCTATCTATCTATCTATCTATCTATCTATCTATCTATCTATCTATCTATCTATCTATCTATCTATCTCTCTGTCTGTCTATCCATGTCTGTTGGTCTTTTTACCATATATGAGTGTGTGTACATACATGTATATGTACACACACATACAAATGCATGTAAATATACAGACATATATGTGTATGTGTATATAAACCTACATATATATACATATAAGAGAGAGAAGAGTGATGGAGACAGAGACACACTAGAGATAGAAACACTGAGTTTATCTATTTCATCCAGGCTAAAAGAATTACTACTCATGGATCTGATCCCACTATTAATGGGCATGGAAGCTTTGATATGCATGGTTTCTAACCTATGTCAGCTCTACTACTTCCTTAGCCATCTCAGTGGCCTTCCATTCTTTAGGGCTCATCTTATTGTTATGGGACTTAATGATGTTATGCAATCAGCTTAAAACACTCTCCTCCAGTACTCCTGAGCTCAAGCAATCTCCTATCTTTAACTTCTCAAAGATTTCCAAGTGCCTTCTCCATGGCTAGTCTCTCTCTCTCTCTCTCTCTCTCTCTCTCTCTCTCTCTCTCTCTCTCTCTCTCTCTCTCTCTCTCTTTCTCACACAGAGATATTTTTTGAGATGATGGAGAAATGACCCCAGTCATTAAATATCACAATGGAATTTTCTCACTCTTACATAGGAGAGTTTATTCCTTCTCCTTGATAAAGTTCAGAAATTTAAGGTATTGATTTAGTACATTATGCAGCATGACATCATGGCATTCAGTGTATTCATGTGAATAGGCATCATCCTGAAATCTCTTCATTTGTAAAATATGGAAAATAGTAACTTCTCTCTCTACCAGCTTCAAGGGGTTGTTAAGAATCTCCACTTGGACAATGAAGCTAAAACCTTTTTGTGTAAAGCCCTAGACAAATGCAAGATGTTGTTGCAGCTGTTAACCAAGATTGTTGCTAATTAATTGCTGATGATCCCTCTCCTCATAAGAATCTACAGGAGGCTTTAAATATTGCTGCATTTCTCTTTTAAGTGATGGATAAAATAACTTCTATAGCATTGTTAAGTTCCTAAGTCAGGGCCCACATGAATAACTATACCAAATGGAAGCTTTGTGACCTTTCAGAACCTTAGATTCTTCCAGGACCTTGCAATTTGAAAATGGACTAACATTTTGGTTGCTTCATTTTCAAAATTAATTTCCAAATGTTTGCCAATATGGTTAGGAAATGGAAGTATGAACAAAATGAACAACGGAGGATATTTGGAATGGTCTTGTGTACTAACGCTAAACAAGAAGACTGAGTTCTAATTCTACCCTTAATTAACTCCTGGTGATATGCTCTGTAAACTGCTTCATTAATGTGCTGCTTCTTTGCTGCTTTTTACTGTTGTCATTTTATATACCTCATATTTCTGCTGATCAACCTACTGTACGATGTAGCAGAAGTTTGTACTCCTTGTTCATCTTCAGTAGAGCGTGTGTTTTGAGACAGTGGTCTTCATCCCTCTTAAAGATAGAATGATATACCTTTTGTAGATAACTCACCAAGTTCACCCTGTGGCAAAACTAACTTGACTAAGAAGGACTCATGTCAAAAACTTTGTCATAATCAGTGTACCCTAGTCATCTATTCAAATCTATCATGGACTAGTGATGCTGCTAATCCTAAAAACACAAAAATAAATAACAGCTACATTTACTAATGCTTGTACTATCATTATTCATTCTGAAAGAATAATCAGTCAGCAACTTTAAAATCAACATTTATTAAGCATCTATTATGTGTAAGTCTCTATGCTAGATACTAGGTATTAAGAAACAACAGCAAAACTGACAGTCCCTACCACCCAAAGCTTCCATTCTGTGGTGTGTGTGTGTGCATGCACATCTTCATACTAATAACCAAATATATGTTTAATTAAAAAGAGAAGAAAGTACTAGTATCATCCATTTTTATTGATTACTAACCATTCAGAATATACAAAACTAGATGCCCAAATCTTTCCAACTCAGCCTTCCAAGAGGAAGGAATGTATGGGATTTGTGTATGAGTGCAGGGAATCCAAAGATCAAATCCTGAGGTTCAGAATTACTTTTCAATCAAGAGAAGTGGTGGAGAACAGAAGTTTTTTTTTACTTCCATTATCTATTTTATATAAAACTTCATTTTCTTAATCATATATCTGAAGTACCTCAATGTCAGCTTTTATTGTCATGGACTCTTTGTCCCTCTTTGCACTCTAGAATTACGGCATAATCACCATTTCTTTAGGAGGAGATCACCCCAAAATTGTCAGCTCATGATCATGATTTTTATGCTTTCTTACAGTTTTTTTTATGCTTTCTTACAATTTACTCAATAAATCTCAGGATCCCTCAAAGCAACATAATTATAGCAGCATCTTTTTACCCCTCCTTTTTAGTTTTCTTTGTTCAATTCAAGAAGAAAGGGCAAAGCTTACAAATTGTCATTAAAGAAAAACTCAGCAGTTGTAAAATTCTCAAGGAATTATGTATTCTTATTTCTAAAGTCAAGCAGTCCTGTAAAGTTACAAGATAAGTCGATGAAATTGCAAAAGTTGGGAAGGAACGTCCTATTGATACTAAGAATGAAACAAGAGATGGTCTGTGATGATACCTTGATCTTCCCCCAAAAAGAAATGTATTCTTTCTGTCAAAATGAGGCCATATTTCAACAATGCCGCTCTTCAGTTTGAAGACTAAACCATTCAAGACAATGGAGTACATGTAACTTAGGCAGAGATGTCCAACTGATAATAAGAATGCATTGCAAGATAAAATATAATACATAGTTCTTACCAAGGCAAACTTTCCTCTTCATGCAGTTTATGCTATTTAACTAAATTGGAAGAAATAGCATCTGAAAAGTATTTCAGTTAAGGTGATGTGCTAAAAAGAAAAGAGCTATATTATGCATCATGAATACATATGTACACATCTAAATATAACTATATTTTAAGAGTAGGTCAGGAAACAGTGAGGCTAAACAGTAAGAAATATGTTCCACTATTATGTTTTTATATTTTGATCAGTGATAAAGCCTTTTCAAAATAGATAATATACAGAATGGAACTTAGGTATTTCAAGAGAAATTCTGAATTTTCAGAAATTACTAAACAAAGATAGAGTGTCATTTGAACACAATCATTCCAGTTAAGTATTGACTATTTTGGCAAATTATATTTATGAGATGTTAAATAGGTCTGAATTTAAAAGAAACATCACAACTAGATGGACCCATAATATTGAATCTTGTGGCTATGTTTATCATTGTCAGGCACGTTCAAACATTTTGGTATATTTACACACAAGTATTATTTCTTTAATAGCATAATGAAATTCCTTGTTATCCATTCTATCATTTTTTTACCCGTTCTTGAAGCTGAATTAAGAGTGAATCTGAATTTTTTACAAAATATTTTCCTCTTCATTAAAAAATGAAAAAGTTAAATTAAATCCAATAAAAACAATATAAAATGTGTATAATTGATGAGCATATTTTGCCAAGTATAATAACTAGTAGAGTAGGCATCATGAAAAAATGAGAAAATGCACATCTTAAAATCAGGAAGACCTGGATTCAAGTACTGCCTCTAGCACATCTTAACTCCGTCACATGCTGAGACTCTGTGTCCCAAGCTACAATGATGTTACAGATACACTGACCATCTGCATGGGTAGAAGTCTCCATACTACCAACAGTTCCCCACAAATGCATTACTGGTCTGGACCAGAACAAATACACAAGTAAAAAAAAAACAAAAGAAAAAACAGTAATACATTCAGATTAGAAACATGTTGGTTCTAAGTTAATCTAAGTTCAGAGCTAATATTAATTGAAACTAAATCTTACTAATAAATTCAAGTTACCTCATATGTTAGTGAATGTCAAAAGCCAAAATATTTATCTCATAACAAAGTCTGAAAAACAAAGAAAAATCGTGTCAGTGATAGTAGATGATTGGTGTGATTTACTAATTCTTCATAAAATGTGCTTTCAAGATGTCTCTACATGGATGTGGAATTTTGTACGAGTTTACTAAATGTTTTCTAACTACCATCTTGAAAATTTCAAAAATAACTATTTCAATCCAACAATATAATGTTAATAAGTCAATACAAATCAAACAAGCGTGTTTGCAGATAAGTCAAACATTGATAAATGTGTGATAGCGCAGAGAGAACATAGGACAAGTGACTGCACCACTAAGCCATCTGTGCGACCTTGGGAAAGTCAGTTAACCACTCTGAACCTGTTTCCTCAACTGAAAACTGGCAATGCTCATAAGTATCTTGCCTTTTTTAGTGGGTTATTTTGATAATTAAATGAGAAAATGTCTGTGAGAGGGGTTTGGAAATAATAAAAAAGAAAGTTCTTAGTAGTTCGTTGAAAGTAACTGTCCATATTTGTGATGATTGAACTCCTGATTGCATCTGAAAAGGAAAAGGGTTTCACTATGTTACCGGAAAGAAATGAGCATTTTTGTTTTTATTGTGAAGGAAGAGATATCAGATTCAATTGATTGTCATAGAATATAGTAGGAAGAATTATACAGAATAATAATAGAATGGGTAAAACATGTATTTGCCTTCAACCTCTTTGGGTCACAGTTTTTTTGCTTTCCTCATGTTCAAAATTAAGGAGCTGGACTGGATCACTTGTAAGATTTTTTTTCTAGCTCTTAATATATAATACATGAAATTTTCTCCATGGCATCTGAAATGTTTTATATATACTTTTGATAATTCTTTTAAACCTTATAAAATGTTCCTCTCAACAAGAGCATTTAAGAGCACTAGAATTAATAGACTAGAATATTATGTCAGATCATAACATTTTATACACAAAATCACTTATACAACATTGTGTTTTTTAGAAGTACCATCTACCTTGAAATTGGGGAATTGGTACTGGTAGGAATATGCTCATCCATATGTCAAGATTCTTCATTGACATTGTACAATTATTCACACTTCATTTTTTTCCCCCAAAAGTCCTCAGCATTCTTTTTACTTTTTTATAGTATTTAACCTCTAGAGATAATAAATACCTCCTTAGGAAAATAAAATGCTTAGGGAAATCAAGTGACATTCTTTTTCACAAAACAAAACAGTTGGGAAATGTCATGATGACCTGGTGACTGTTACCTCTTTATGAGTGTTGTCAGTTTCATTATCTCTGTTTAATAGCAGGGTAGAGAGTTTCATATCTATGTTCAAGTAAGTCAGTGATGCAATATTTAAAAATGGTTTTTGTCTCCATTATGAAGAGAAGAATACTTATTTTCTGACAAGTTCAATTAAGAAAACTTTTTTCGCTGGTTTGTTTAATGAAAACGAGTAGTGACCACAGGTTTTAGAGCTGTAAGGGATCTTAGAAATCATCTAATCCAATTACTTCATTTCACAGATAAGGGCAGGTGAGGCCCTTAGAGGTTAAGTGACCTGGGTAACTTTTTTTTTTTCTTTTCTTTTGGAAATTCTATTTTTCTTCACTCTCACTTCCTAACTAAAGGCCGTATTTTGGCACAATTCCGGGACAAAATCTGATGTTCCATTTCCTTGGGAGAGATTGGTGAAATTAGAGAAAGAAAGGCCTAAAATCCTTACACAGAGCACAATCATTGAATGATGAGTACATTCTAAAAACCTTACTTATTTGAATTCACAGTTTCTTTTGTGTTATAACTAGAAGAAAAAAACTAAATGGAAACTAAATACTATATATATATATATATATATATACACACATATACATACATATATATGTATATACACATAAGTATAACTACACATATGTACGGATGTATGTATGCTATATACACATCATAAACTTAAATATAACAAGAGTGGCACATTTTAAAATTCCATTATGGCAAACTATTTTGTTGTATTGAAATATTGATGTATATATTATAATTTGAAATAAATTGCCTGTCTTTTGAAGCTTGAGGATCCTTAAATTATACAGTCTTTATTGCAAAAATGAATGTGTAACAAGATTTTATCTCTATGTTATACAAAAACTATAACTTTGTAGAATTCCAAACAAGGCAAGACTAGGAGAACAAAGCTTTTCAGGACAGAAAACACCTATATGCTTTCCAGAATGTTGGCCACTGAACTTGACTCAAGCAGAGAGGAAGGAAGGAAGGAAAGAAGGAAGGAAGAAGGAAGGAAGAAAGGAAGGAAGGAAGGAAGGAAGGAAGGAAGGAAGGAAGGAAGGAAGGAAGGAAGGAAGGAAGGAAGAAGGAAGGAAGAAAGGAAGGAAGGAAGAAGGAAGGAAGGAAGGAAGGAAGGAAGGAAGGAAGGAAGGAAGGAAGGAAAGAAAGAAGGAGGGAGGGAGAGAGGAAAGAAGGAAGGAAATAAGGAAAGACTATATATGTAATGTTAGAGGTGGTCTTTTTTAAGTGGGAAGTTAAAAGTATTAACTGATGAGATCATGTTGGCACAGCATATGTGGTTTTTAGTATAATTTCTTCTATTCTCTTTGAATGTGTCTATCTGGAATGAAGACAAGTTCTTCCTTTGGGGAAAAAAAAGAATCGTTTTGACAGAGAGACACAAAGATAGATTTATTTATCAATACTTCTAATTTGTACTGTTACATACATAATCCACTACCACCAAAAAAATAACTGGATTTGGGAAGGTAATAGACATTTCATACTACATGCAAGTATTGATAATAGAAAAATAATATGAAAGCAAATATTATGCTGTTTGAAGAGATTCAATGTTTCACCTAATATCCTATAGTCATTTAAAGGGCCAAGTTACATTTCAAAAATATAACTTTAAATGGAGTCTACTTTTACAGAACCCCAGGATGATAAAATTAAGTTGGCTATGAGACAATAAAATTATTCTCAGGATGTTTGTCCTATCTTGCCTAAGATATTTTGCAGACTAAGAAAAGGTTTTATGGTTACTTCTTGAATGGCATATAGTATTCAAAAGGCAGCATTTCTTCCTAAATATAACACGACATTTTTTTCTATATCTGGACCCCACTCTCCTAAGATTATTCTTTGAAACTACTTGAATTTTTAGGCTTCTCTCAACCAATGCCACAACTGGTTTAAATGTAACCATGCTAAAATGTGCCTGTATATTTTTTCACCCATGGAGCTTCATATATATTTAACTATATTTGCAGGGGAGTATCATCAAATGATCATGGCTCTGCAAAGTTTCTCAAGTGATTTTGATTGCAGTTATATCAAAATCACTGTTATTTTATTTTTGTAAATGGCCCTTCTGTCCATAAAAACTTTTCCTTATCTCCAAGCAACTTCTTTTTTATTTTATCCCATTATTTCCCAACCCTATCTTTTGCTTGATGTTCTGTTATTCTCCACTCCAGCCAATATAATTCCAAACATTAACATTCTCTCAATTTTCTTTCCCTTCCCACTTTCTCTTTACTTTGTTACCCAGTTTAGCATACGGGGTATCAGAAGAGACAGAAGCAAAGCACTGAGAAGCTCTAGAGTCTAAACTAATAAGAGATCTAACAAGTTTAACACCATGTAAGCCAACACTATATACATGTTTATGAATTTCTAGATCATTCTCCTGGATGCAATCAGGGGGAGAAAAAGAATTCATCTAGTAAAAAGGCTTTGGCATACACACAGAAAGATCTTCTTCAATGGTTTTCTCCTTCATAGAATAAAATAAAATATAAAAGTTGGGCATAATAATTTTGAATTATGCTTCCAAGTATCATCAGATCTGATAACTGAATATGTACTAGTGGAAGCTTCCTCAGAATCTTTTCTTTCAAGAACAATGACATTTTTAAATATGATGGCTTTTAAGTCTTAATTTTAATCAAACAGTGCTTTGATATGATATGACATTATGGGATGATGAATTGGTTGATTCTAAGTGAAACTGATTTATTCATCTCTTTTGGCTGGTATAATTTACAATGATGTTGCCTCTTTAAGAAGTGATGTACTCTAACCAGATTTGACAATAAGCAATATCTCTTTTTTGCTTAATTTAACCCTTCATTGGAACTAACATAATTGAGGGGCAAAGGTAAACTCAAATCTTAAAATAGAAGGAAGGTTAATAAGTCCAGCTGTGACACAGAGTTTCAAGTATAGCTATAACAGATATCAGAACTCATGCTCACAAACATGCATAATGACTGAAGAAAACATCAGACTGACAGTAATATTGACATTTCTTTTCAATCTAAAAAAAAAGTTTTGTAAGCTGGCCATTGACCAACATATATTTAGAGAGCATGAAAAAGGCTACAAGTTCTCTGGTGTAAAGTTATCTCACTGAAAACACATGGGTATTTGAGGAATATCAAGGTATCGGATCTGTTCCTAAAGGGCAATGAACATAATATGCCTATTCAATAAGTTATAGCTCATTAACCTCTTTCTTGGGTCTGTCTTCTTATAGCTTCAGATTTTCTGAGTGCCATATGTCATGTTGAAATTGGACTATTTGTCCCTTTAAAACCAGCTAGATTTCTCCTTTCCACTACATATGACCTATTCTCTTTTGTTCTAATAACTGGTTGTGATACTTTGGGTTCTTAACAGGTTAAGGAACTCAAGTCTAGAAGATAACCGTGACAAAATAATCAATCCCTGATCATTTTTACTTATTCAAATGAATTTGACTTGGCTATGCAATGGCATAATACTTGACTTGTAGACAAAAATGACAGGTGATTTAAACATCAAATTATATTACATGAATTATAGAAGTATGAATAATAATGTATCATCTTTCTCAGCTATAGAGCTAACCTGAAATATCTCTATGTTTATGTGTGTGTGTGTGTGTGTATATACACAGAGGCACATATATATGTATATATACTATATCTGTATATACTTTAATACTATATATTTATATCAGACCTAATAGGATCACAAATATACATATAAACATAAATGCAAAAATATCCAAAGCTTTAGTTTCACTCATAAAAGAAAGCCCTTAACTTCTTTGCTCCACATTTCAGAAGAAACTAGCTGGATTGGAGCTCAACATGTTTAACTTTTTTTATTAATTCTTGATCTCTATAGACATTCATTCCCATCACCCTGGAAACAGCTGTATTCTCATAAACACTAAAAAGACTAAAATTCCTGATCTCAATGAGGTCGAGCCTTTCTCAATGTGAGACTCAATCATAAACAGTCCAAAAGTGATGGTCTGCTAATGCCACTCTTTTTTGTTTAGAAGACAGAATTTGGAGTGGGAAAACAAACTTCATTATAGAGCCTAGTTTTGGCCCTACTTTGAACAGATTTCCTAAGAAAAGTAGATGCCTGATCTTCACAGTTTTAAACATTGCTTTCAGGTAGAAGTAATGTGCCCCTGTCCTCATTAGTACATTAGTATCCTGTTTCCAAATCAACTGCAAAACAAGTTAAAACAAGTTCACAAGTGATCTGTCAGAGCCTATATTCTGCATATGGAGTAATCTGCAGTAAGTGGCAGAGATCTTATTAAAAATGAAAAAAATTAAATATTATTATTAGCAAATACAAAACATGTCATGAGTCCTGAAGGAATACATACTACTGGGCACAGTAAATGTCATGTGTGGATATGCTATAAACTCTACAAGCTTCGGATGCTAACAGTAGATTGGTTGGAACCATCACAATTAATGCCTGTGTTCTTTCTTATAATGAAGCAATAATTTTTAGTCAATGCATAATTGCTTTCATACAAACACAGTTATTAGATCACTCAATGCTGCATTTTTCCTTTTGGTTTGCCATTCATGTATAGTTTATCTCTTTTTTTAATTAAACAAAAAGCCTCACCATTATCAGTCAACATGAGATCAGTTTAACGGTAAAGCTCTAGATTTATAAATTACCCTATTCTGCAACTTTATAGTTAGCCACTACTATTACAAACACTCCCACACATGCTGCTTGCTTAATTTTTTACTCTATTTCTATTGCCAAAGATAATCAAACTTCCACAAAGACTCTTGACTTTCCAGATAGAAAGTTTTGCAGAATCCACCTTTATTCTGATCTCATTTCCCCTCCCCCCACAGCCCCCAGAAACTTGGACCACTTACAGGCTATTGGATCTAAAGCAAGAACAAAATGCTAGACAGGAAAGCTGCTGCACTACCTAGTGAGTTTGGCATCTCAAGGTAATAGAGAGGTTGTGTTGCCAAGCTCCGATCTACGAAAAGGGGGATGGGGGGGCAGAAGTTTAGGACCCATTCTGATGGTGCTTTTTTCCCCAGCTGGTCTCGAAGAGCAATTGCTTCCTATCTTGGAGGCACAAATCTTGCTGGGAAGTCTGTTTCACTAACCCTGCAGGAAAGGACAGGAGGCTGTCATCAACTCCCCGCACCCCTCCCCCCGCCCTTTTTCCCCTTTCCACAAAGGTTGGTTGCAGCAGGTAAGGAAGTTCAACGTAGTGATAAGTTGAGGAGGGAAGCGCACAGAAGCGCCTTAACGCGGAGGCTGGAGAGCCCTCAAAGACTTGCAGTGCACCAAGATCGCTTAGCAATAGCCAGCGAGGGGAGCTTCTTTAAGAAGCGGAAATCTGATGCTAACATCTGCAGCGTTCGGGTGCACGGGTGGCAACGAACTGCGAGGTCCAAACGCTCTCAACTGGGCGAAATCAGAAACGCTTAGAAAAAAAAAGGAAAGAAAAAAAAATCTAAAAAAAAAAAAAGACTTCTAGAGCTTCATTCCTCGGACACCTGGTTTTGAAAGCCCCATCATAGGGTGTGGGGGTGGGGGGAAGAGGGGAAGGAGAAAGGAAAAAAAAAAGAAAAATACACAGGCATTAAAAGCAAAAACAAAACCAGTGCACCCTAGCATACCGTGTCCCGTGCAGTGGGGTTGCAGGACCCAAGTTTCCCAATCACTTCTTCCATAGAAGAGCCTAGTAGGAAAGCCGGGCGAGAGACCGGGAGAAAAGGGGAGGAAATCATAATAAAGTATTCTCCTTACCTCGATCGGCTCCCACGGTCAGCACCTTAGCAATAGGCAATAATCCCGAGATTGTGACTAGGGCTAAGAGAAACTCAGACATTGTTGTTGCCGGGTAAGGCAGCCTGCGCTCGGGGTTGCTTGGCTGCACTCTCGGCCAGGCAGCGGCAGCAGCACTGAGCCCGGAATGGAGCAGCGTCATTTACAAATGTCACTGGAAATTCTTCTGCTAAATGAGCCCAGCCCGTCTGCCTTCTCCCTGCCTTCAGCAGGATTTGGAAGGTGTATGGATGCGTGTGTCTGTGTGTCTGTGTGTATGTGTGTGTGAAAGAGAGAGGAGTGTGTGTGTGTGTGTGTGTGCGTGCGTGTGTGTGCGTGTGTGAACCGCTTGTGTGTCTTGACTTTTCAATGCAGAGTACGTCTGATCTTACATCACGCAAGAGGGGCAGTGAGAGATGCCAGAGGATGGGAATTCACTGATTAATCACAGAATCTACCATACACCCCTTTGCTGTCCACATAAATCACATCTATTACTTAGTAAGAGGCATTTAACACAACAGGAAAATACCACCGCAAACTGAAAGCACTACAAATCACAATTATTCGCGTCTCCTTGAAGGGAAAGTAACTCCACGCCGTTCTATGGGGATTTGGGTATTTAGAAAAGGGGGAAATTTCTGCATTGGATTCAGCAAGCCAGCCTTTCCGCTCCACATTTAGCAGCCAGCACGGAATTATCAGCTAGACCATTCAGAGGCTCTCTATTCTGGAAGTAGATCTGTCTCCCTTTCTCTAGTGGAAGCGTCATTCTTGAAAAGGAGGAGCTGCAAGCTGAGTAACTTAAGCCTTCTCTTAGGCAAATGGTTTCCTCTGCTAAAGAAGTAATTAAAACGCTTTGTAAAATACACTTTTAACTTTTACCTCCAGTTAGCCCTATGGGCAGAGAGGCATAATTCAGTGACTCAGCAAAAGAAATTGTATGTGTGGATACATATATATGCGTGTTTACATATATACACACATACACAAACACACATTTTATATATATATATATGTATGTGTGTATATATACATCATTAATCATTGTTAATGGCATGAACATCGAAGTAGCCATATATTGGTTTCTCTAACCAATAGTCAAAGCATTGGCAAGGATCATTTGGCATTGTGCTTATCTTTTTTAAAAGACAATCCATGATCCAAACTATTCCCATTTTAATATATTTTTATTTCATTATATAAGTGATTTTTTAAATTTTCCATAAACTCCATTAAAATGAGAAATTGGAATATTAAGCACTGATATAATTAACTTTTAAATGCACAGACGTACGAAACTGAGCAAGGGTTTAAAAATTCCAACACTGCTAAGGTAATACTTTCTTCAATGAACTCTCTACTATTTTTATATTGTTGGTCATAAAAGTGGAACAGTAATTTTACACTAAAGTCTGAAACCTGAGAGTAAATAGGAAAAATGGGGGGAAAATATTACAATGAAATAAAACAGCAGAAATATTAAAGATTAGAGGAAGAAAATTAACAACATTATATTCATTTCCTGAGTGTTGATCACAATTGGAACCTTGAACTAGCTAAGATAAGTAGAGCAACCAAGGAAATTCTTTAGATGTAGCTGAAAGTCATATACAACTAGAAGTAGACTGCAGAAGAGTTTAAACAGGCAGGGGAAAATGACTACGTGACTACTTTTTCCTCACTTACAATTGCTAATAATCTATATAATTACATCTTTATCCATGGTTATTTTGTGTATGAAACATGATATTTATGCCAATAACCACCCCAGTACTTTATATTTTTATATTTCACTTATAAGTTGAAGCATTTAGTATTTATAGATCTAATTCTAACCCACAGCTACTTCTTCACTTAAAAAAATACTCCCCAAATCAAAACATATTCACATATAATCTTTTTTATATGTCTTTATATTTTTTCCTAAAATAGCATTCAAGATGAATAAAATAGGTTAGCAGCAACTTAGCAAGTAGATGATTGCAATTTAGTATAAACAGAAGAGGGCAGAACCTTTAAGGCAAAAAGCAAATGATGGAAATGATAAGGTCATAAGGAAGTCTCTATAAGAATACTTCCCAACCTAATTTAGTTTGTGATATGCCTGTGAAACTGTTGGGACACACTGAGCATTTTGGGTATATTTATTTGCCCTCTGAATCCCTATCTGGGCATCCAACAACGCAGTTATCCACTTGTCCTTTCCCCTTGAAATCTGATTCTAACCTATTTTATAAATTCACCAGCTACCCTCTCTCACCTCTCTATTTCAGTCACTCAAACTTCTACACACTCATTAAAAATTAATAGGATAGTGAAGAAACACTGAGTAACATGACACAACAAAAACTTCTTATAATACATCCAGATATCATAATACGTTGGGAAATTAAACTTCAGTTTTCTATATTGACCATATATACAGTGGAATTCCTAAGTTATTTGTCATAACTCAAGGAGAAAATCTACATAAAGATTGATGAAGACGTAACTGTCTATCAAAAATGCATACTGAAAGATGCAAAATTCTATAAGCTCAATTAGGTTGCAGCATCAAAGTTATCAGGGAGCTGGGTAGTGAGGAGGATAGAGTTCCTGGAATCAGGAAGTCTCATCTACCTGAATGCAAATCTAGCCTCAGACACTAGTTGTATGATCCTGGGCAAGTCACTTAACTGTGTTTGCCTCAGTTTCCTCATCTGTGAAATGAGTTGGAAAAGGAAATGATTAGCCACTACAGTGTCTTTGCAAGAAAGGTTCAAACAGGGTGAAGAAGAGTCAGAAACACATGACCAACATGACAAGAAATAAGTTAGTCAGTCATGGAAATCGTATTACTTCTGCTAAATTATTTGGATGGCATTTAGTAGGCTAGCACTCTAGTGTCCTAAATGAATTAATGTAATTATAGATACACTGTGTCAACAGTTTCTGCCCAGAATAATAATAAAAATAAAATTCAGTTCAAGTAATCATTTGTCAAGTAGATAACCACAAGTGATACAGATCTTATAGTAGTGCTATGTAATGATGATAACTCCTTAGTTTTTAAACTTATGCTACTGGGAAAATAAAAGGTTACTTTTACCAGTTGCTTTTTAAAGATTATGTGAAAATATTACTAATGGCCAAACGTGTACTTTTAATATAAATGTGATACACATATTTTAAAAATAGTGATTCTAAGGGGGAAGAGTTCATAGCAAATATGGCATGTCCATCTCATAGGTTATTATGGGGACCAGTCAAAAAGCATTGACAGAGTGATTACTGTGGGTCAGGAATGATGCTCAACACTAGGGATACAAAAAGGGGCAACAGATAGTTCCTGCCCCTGAGGAGCTCATCATCTAATGAAGGAAACAATAAGGAAACAAATGTGTATAAACAAACTATATCCAGGACAAATAGCAATAATTGAAAGAGGGAAGGCAATAGAATGAAGAGGTTGTTAGAAGGGCTCCTTGTAGAAAGATAAGACTTAGTTGGAACTTGAAGAAAGCCCAAGAATCTAGGAGGAGGACATGAGAAAGGAGAGAATTCTGGGCAGAGAATTCAGTCAGAGAAAATATCCAGAGCTGAGAGATAGAATGCCTTGTTCAAGGGGAAGCAAAGAGACAGTGTCACTGGATTAAAGAGTCAATGCTGGAAAATAAAGTGAAAGACTAGAAAGCTGATGGAATTTAGGGAGGATGGGTTATTGAATACCAAACTGAAGCTTTTGTATTTTATCCTGGTGGTGACCTAAAAAAGGGATAATGCACATAATATACGATTAAATTTAATATCTCCTATTATTGATATTAAAAGCAATGGAGACAGTAGTTGTAATATCATATGCAGTGATTGCGCTAATTGATTAGATATTATTTCTATCTTGCTGATGTTGTCTTTGATGTTTGTGTTCCTCTAACCTGGACCAGTTCAACCCTCTTCAAGCAGGCTAATGGCCCTCTATTCCTTCAGACTTAACACAGTGGTGCTGAACTTAGTGTGGTTTGTTGATTGACTTTTAGCTCTACCTGAACTTAGCAGTGAAACTCAAGTGATCCACCAACCCACCAACCACCACCTCCTTAACAACAGGAATTACAGGTGTTCACTTTCATATTCAACTCATTGGTTAAATTTAAATAGTGACAAAGAATGAACCTGTGATTTCATTTCTTTTTCTCCTCCCCCTCCTCCTCCTCCTTCTCCTCCTCCTCTTCCTCCTCCTCCTCCTTCTTCTTCTTCTTCCTTCTCTCTCTCTCTATCTCTCTCTCTCTGTCTCTCTCTCTGTCTCTCTCTGTCTCTGTCTCTCTCTGTCTGTCTCTCTCTGTCTCTCTGTCTCTGTCTCTCTCTCTCTCTCTCTCTCTCTCTCTCTCTCTCTCTCCATCCCTACAGAGAACTTCAAGTAAGAAAACCCCTTCTATCAATGTAGGTTTAAAACAGTTTTTGCAACTTGTAATATTAGAGAGTTGACTAAAGTATGAGTTTAAATGACTTACCCAAGATCACACAGCCAGCATATATCAGATGTGGTACATGAATTCAGGTATCCCTAACTTTGAAGCCAGCTGCCTATCCCCACCTAGGCTGAGCAAATATACATCAATTCTAACATTAAAAAAAAAATCAGTGTTTAACATCGAATTGAAGTCATTTCTTCTGTCCTCAAATAAACATAGTTTATTAGATTGTTCATGTTTCATGCATGTTCTTTTAGGATTGACTCATCTAGCAAAATAGCCTTTTGTGAACTTCAAGAAAGAAGTAATCCATTAGCCCAAGTTCAAGTTCAACAGTCAGGAAATTTATTTCTGCTTTTTTGAATGATTCGTTCTATCTCATTATGATACAAATAAGATTGAGATGATTATATTTTAGCAAAAGGAAAAGAATGTCTTAAGTGTCTATGGAATTTTTTCCATCTCTCATCACAATGATTGTAATTAAATAAGAAATTAACAGTGAGCTATTGACAAAGAGAAAAATCTAGAGGTACTGCTCAGGATGTTTGTTCCAAAAGCACTTTACAACTTCTTTCTAATCAAAGTTATTAACACTGACAAGTTAAATAAATTAATTCATCAAGCTATAGAATATTATGAAATACCTTATTGAGATAAATTAAACAAAGTAGAACCAATCATTCTTACTTTCTGGTTTATAACAACATAAGAATAGCAATTATCAGCCAGCAGCAATTCTAACATTAGCAATAAGGATGATGTCTTAACAATGATGTGATTAAAATTAAAAAAAAAAAAATGAATTTCTCCCCGAACTGAACTGTTTTCCTTGGAGTTGTGGTTTGTTACTATCAATAGTAGCAACTTACCTATTGCACACCTGGAGGTCATAGGTTATAAAAGGCTTTTCTGCTCCATATAGTAGGGTTAAAAGATTATCATGGAGGTAATATATGTGGGGAAGAGCTGGCCTAAGAATTAAAGTTGCTAGAGAAAAATGTTGACAGCAATTGCGAAGGTATTTGGGTACCCTATGCTATGTCCCCAGACAGAAAAAATTGTCAGCTGGCATAGACATAGAATAAGGAAAGTTTAAATTGAATGAAATAAAAGGAAGGGAAGAGAGAAGCTAAAAGAAACATTATCCAAATTCAGTGCCCTGAAATAGGAGTGTATTCATTCCAGAGGAAAATCTCTGAAGGGAAATTTCAGATTGATGGAATAACATGTTATTTTCATTTCCCAAACTAGTGCTTCTGAGGACATGTCTAGTTTGCACAGTAATTCTCCCTAAGTTTGGTGTGGTGGATTGGAATGAACATACCAACTGGGATGGGCGAAATTAGCTCTGGCATCCAAGACTGATATAACTTTAATATATGCAAATTGTAATGTATTCAGTGGTTTGTCAGGATGGGGAAAAATGGAGTGTGTTGTAATTATCTAATTAAACCTGAAAAGTAAAAACATTTCCAAACAAATGAAGTCCTACACTTCCTTAAAATGTCATTCTATAATATTCTCTATCATAATTTTTCTCTTAACATAAATCTTAGCTCGACTTTGATATAATTAATGTGTAAATTCTTACAGACACATACACTACAGTATCAGATGACTGACAATCACAACATATAGCCAGTTATAGATTTTCAAAAGGGAAGCGATATAGACTTTTAATATTGTTTTGACTATTCCAGATATTGTCTGAAAACTGATAAACTCATTTATTTAACCTCTTTGGACTACTTGAAAGAACTCAGATCTCTTTCCATGAGCTTCTTTTCTTTATACTTGTTGATTTCCAGATAATGGTAACAATGTAACATAGTCCTAATAAAAAAACTTTAAATTGTTTTTCTTCTTATTTGACATTGGCAAAATAAGTAGCATAACCAACCAGTTACATGTATGGTAGAAATGAGTCAAGCATGAAATTTCTTCCCATTCTTCATACATGTGGAAATTGCCCTTGGATGTCAATTACTGCTAATTGCAGAGTTTCATATTATGTTTGTTTTGACAATCCATATGTGCTTGCGAATCACCTTCATGTCTTTCTTCAAGATGAAAGACTCAGTCTGTCCAACTCAAAGTGGGTATAAGCCTTCCAATCATTATTGAGGATCTCATAGATAATCCTTGTGTTTGGAAGTTGTGTTTCAGATGGTCTTTGCGGTACTTCTATCCACCAGGTTATGACCTTTATGCTTTTGGTCATCATACAGCACCTTCTGAAAAGCAGAATCGTAGACTCATAAGGTTATTAGATGTAGTGCAGAGTTTCAAGATTATCTAGTCTAGATCCTTCAATCTTGCAGTAAAGGAAACTGAAGTTCAGACATTAAACAAGTTCCCCAAAGTCACACAGTTAATTACTTTCAGGACCTAAAATACAATTGTTACAAGTCCAGTTGTGCAGAGACTTCAAGTATAACTTCAGTACTAAGAGGCAGGGTATATTTCAGAATCTTGTGAGTATTCTTAGCTTGCTATGTAGGTATGAGAGCTAATGGCTAAACTTTTTCCTGTATATTTTTTTTCTTTCATCACCAAGTAAAGCAGATTGTGCAGACTTACTCTATTGTGTAGACCTTCAGTGGGGAGTAGGCTTTATAACTGTATTGATGCCGGTGCTGTCTGCCCCCATGGAATTTTTTTTCAAGTGATAGTTCTTACCATATATCATTTTTTGGTTTTCGCTTTGATGTATAAAACCAAAAATCTGGAAAGTCTGCTCTAATACGATATGGTCCAGTCTTCTATCTTTATCAAATATATTCAGATGAATGTTTTCCATAATATTTTTAAAGGGGTTGAGACTTTACAGTCTTCTTTGGTAATTGTAACAGCATTCCACTATATTATCCACCCAACAGGTAAGAATTTCTTGGTAAAAGCTTTTCCATTGAAATTCGTTCTTTTTTTATTTACTATTTCCATTTCTCCAACTTATCACCTAAAAGCGATACATATTTTTGTGAGTAATTTTCTTATGTGTGGAGGAATAGTGAAAGAATGTTTCCTACTCTGCTTTCTTTTCTTTTTACTATCTCTTACTCTCTCATATACTTGCCCTTCCCACTTCTGACACTATGAACGCCACTGAAGTGAAAAGAAAAAATGTAAAGTGTGTGTATGTGTGTGTGCATTTGTGTAGACCATGATTGCGGAGATGGCAAGAAGCTCTATACATTTTAATAACTATATATATACTTTTATTTTCATCTTCTCAACATATGGAAGAACTTCAAAATTAAGAAGTTATCTTAAAACTGCAATAAACTAGGGATTTATCTTTTCTCTTTACTTCTTTTCATTCTTTATTCATTTCTTTTTCTTCCTTCCATCTTCTGTCCCTCTCTCTCTCTCTCTCTCTCTCTCTCTCTCTCTCTCTCTCTCTCTCTCTCCTCTCTTCTCTCTCTGTCATCATCATGGATAGTGGAATATTCAACCCAGGAAGACGTGGATCCAAGTCCTGCCTCTGACACATTGACTGGGTGATCCTGGGCCAGACAATCCACCTCTCACTGCCCCCAGGAAATGATCTAACTTGCAGAGAGGGTGGTGTTGATCTACACTGGCAGAGGATGTTCTTTGATAGATCATGGTAATTAATAATAGAAATAAAATGTGAGGACGGACGTGGAAAAGGGAACTGAGATGAAGAGATGAGATTTGATTTAATTACCAAGAATATATCATGACCCATATATGAACAAGCACTTTTCTAAAAAGAATCACCTACCAGATTTAGTTTAAGAAGCATTTGTCAGTCAAAGCTATTAGTCAAGAATACCATTTTGCGCAACAGATTCTAGTGAAAACGTATACACAACACTTTACTTTCCAAAGCCACTATAAGTTACTTAAAAAAACACTACACAACTAACTTTTCCCTTCCATTCTTGCTTTTTTTTCCCCAGGTAACAATGCACATTTCTATCAGATAGAAAATTATTCTTTCCTTCTTAAAACATTTTATTATGAAAATTACGCTTTTTAAATGCAATGAAAATTCACAAGAACAGCGTTTATCTAAGGATGGAATGTCCCATTTTTGTCAGAACTTTTTTGCTGGTAGAAAAATGTTGACATTTGCACCTAGATATATTTATGACAATTTATAAAAATATGTGCTTTTATGTATGAATACTGACAAAGTAAAAATTACAGTTGGGAGACCATCAAATACTCTTACAATTTTCTGTTGCTAGATTCTGCACTGTAAAAAGCCTTTACCAAGTATACTAGTCACATACTTTTATAAATCCTAGGAGAAAATATCAAATGAGTGGGAGAACTAGAAATATTACAAAATGTCCAATATAAATGGGGATGGAAACACAGTGGGAGGGAAAGATCCTTAAACTTTTGGAATATTATAATCCAATTTTCATTAATGATTAAGACAATTTAGAAAAGGCATATGAGTGTATTTCTTTTAGAATGATAGTAATTTTGATTTTGGAATAATTAAAAACATTTCATTTCGAGAAAAAAGGTTTAGATGACAAGAAATTGCTTGCTTAGTGTTCTGGATGTTTTAAGTATGTGTGCTTTAATTATTATGTCAAGTAAAAAATGAAAATAGAATCACTTTTAAGTGACTTCTGATATTTCATTTCCTATGGTCCTTTTAAAAATAAGCTTTCATTACAAACGGATTCTCTAAAGTATTTTATGATGAAACCTTGGGTTTCAGCTATTTTTAGTTGGGTTGATTATGGAAGTGTCATAAAGATAGGCATAAGGACTTAATTTCATTAGTAGAGCCAACTCCCAGCGGAAGGAATAACATCTACTAAGGCAGTTCAGCATATTTTCTACCACTTAAGGTCTTAGAGATTCAGATCTTTAGAGGAATGAGAGATTAAGAGACTTTCCCAGTTCACATGGAACTCTGGCCTAGAGGCAGGAATGGAACCCTGAATGGTAAATAGGAATAAAATACAGCTTCCTCCACCTATTCTGTGTTATAACTGCTAGACTTTGTCTCTCTCATCCCTCCTGGAAATCTTGGCAGCTCAGTTAAAAGTGTAGAAAATAGTGTTCTTAATTATATTTTTAATCCTTTCCATCCTTATCTCTAAATATTCTGCTGTGCTGAGGACAATCTGGAGTACTTGTCTAGACACACCCTACTGTTTCCCACCTTCTTGCCTTTAGATAAACTCATTCTTTGACTTAAAATACCCTGCTGTTGAAAACCTATCCACTCACTATCCCACCAAGTTCTAATCAAAGTCTACCTTTCGCAATCAGTTTTCCTTGGTACTCTAATCAGATGCAATTCCTCCTTATCTTAAACCCTTATGCATCTTTGTTCATACTTCTTATGATACTTTGCCATGTTACTTTTCATGTAGTTATTAGTGTATATGTGACATTTATCATAGTTTATAAGCTCCGCAGACGTTTCAATGAGGATTTTCTTGCATTTGAACCTTTTCAGACAAGCTACAACATAGAAGCTACTCATCAATATTTGTCAACCTGAGTATTTTGAACTACATAAAGTTGAATTACCTTATTGCTTATGTTTGCTGATATAAATATTTACATGAACATAGGAACTGAAGATATATGTCATCATGAAAAGTAGTATAGTCAATGGAGCAGATGCAATTTTAATAGTCCAGGTTCTAACTATTAACAACTTCTATGGTGCTTTGAGTGATCTATGATCTCAAGGGTGCGTTCAGTGCCTCTCTCCCAGGGCTGTTTTGCATTGCTCCATTTCCTCTTGGCCTTTGTAAATCTTGTACATTCTGACTTCACGGAAAGTACTTGTCCAATGACCTAGAGGCTCCACTTTTGTTTTCCTGCTGTTTCTTGATACCAGAGCACCATTCTGGTGGAGAAATAACCAAATTTCTGTAAAACTTCTGCACCTGTTTCTCTGTTTAGAAAAGAAAATGTCCAGCTCATAATACTTCGATCTCCAAAGCACAACACACATCTTGCACATAAACGCAATGATTTGGAGTCAGGATATGATTGATCGATAGGTAGAAGGATATATATGTATATATGAACATATATAGATATATACATATATGTGCATATATGTGTGTCATACAGGTGATCTGCGAGCAGTAACATAAATCAGGACCATATGTTCTCAGTGTTATAATACTCTGTGTTATAATACTTCAGACCCCTCAGGCTGAAATTCCAACTTTCTCTTTTATTTTGGCCAAATTAATAGTTATCTTACATAATGCTAGTCTGGATGATATTCTGAGAGTATGTGAGAATTCATTTGAATGGACTGATTATAAAATCTAGCAAAATAGAAAATGACAAGTTTATATCACAGAATTTCAAAGCTCAAGGCTCTTTTTCTCCCCAATCCAGACACCCATGTGTAAACAAAACTCCATGATTGCATTCAGGTGCTATAATATGTTTTCATTTAGGTTTTGACTAAACCTTATTCATCAAAGTCTAGTTCAGCTAAAGTAGCATCTGGTATGAGGTTTAGCATATCTGATCATTTATTTATTTATTATTTTTGCATGTGGTCACCAAAGAATGATTAACCCTTGTTCCTATATGTCATTTTTGTCGAGGGAAAAAATAACTTGCTCCTCCTTAGCAATATTATTTCAGAAGATTTGAACTGTCCATTATCTTGTGTCTTAAAAAGCAGAGAACCAAGTATGACTCCTTTTTAGCATTCCCCACAATTCTAAAATCTCTACGTGATGATGATAATTATCCCTAGCACTGAAATATGATGTATTAGAAACCTTATTTAGAATTTTGAAATTGCAGACAAACTCAGCTGTCTATACTCTCATGCTTTTATGCTTTTAAAATAATAAGCCAAAAAAAAAAAAAAAGCTAAGGCTCAGGAAGATGTTTAAATGCATGTTTTAATATTTCTTTGTCTTTCATCAGAGAATACTGTAAATGTGACAAAGAGTATTTTAGTTTATTTTACTCTCTTTTGTTCTCTATATAAAAGGTAATATGAATATGTGCCCGAGGGTCTAACCCTTTTCCATCTAAACACAATCTTGACTATTTTGGAGAAACATCTGTTTGTTATCCTTGAGTGCCCCCTATCGGACACTTTTCAAATTACTGTTTTATTATGCTGCAGAAAGGATTTCTCAGCTGTCTTTTAAAGAATGTATTTAAAGAATATATTTTAGAAGGATTAACATGTGTGCATTTTCCATACGCAGTGAAAATCTATTATCTTTCTCTAAAACAGTTCTTGGACTTATTTTTGTTTATTTGTTTGCACTTGTCCTTTTTAAAGCTCTAGTTCATGTTTTTCATGGTCTATGTGTTATCAGGCTCTTAAATAAATATTCCTAAAGAACAAGATTCTGAAATATATACCTTTTGTTTAAAATAAAAAGAGAAAATAGAGTAGATGCTCACCTGTACATAAAGGTGTAGAACTAGAATGGAGTTATTGAGTATAAATCATTGGATTGGACTTAGGGGGGGTCTGATAATGTTCCCACCATCCCTGGAACAGCATATATAATATTAGAAATGTGGAAGTCATACTTGGTTTAATAGAAGTTTGGACTTAAATATTTATCAATTGCCACTTGGCAGGTTTTAGTTTACTTGATTATGTAGACTTCCATATATTTTTATTTGCTCTTATTATAACCCTATATGTAGTTTAGGTCTGGCATAAGCTAGGTGAAAACAAGCATCCCTTGTAAAAGAAGCTAATGTATTGTTCTGGTAAGGTAGTCCATCTAAAGGGCCCAGTGGTACTGGTATTCAATTTTAAATGAATCCTTCAATGTAGGTTATAGTATAGTGTTCTACAACTTTAAAAAAAAAAAATTGTTATCTGAGTAAAAAAAAAGTGTTTCTGGTATACTGGACATAATTATCTGATCTCAGGTTAGTTTGTTTCTGATTAATGAGTATAGGACTAGTAGTGGGATATAAAGAAGAACTAAATCTGAATTTCCTAGAAAGTGAATATAGTAGAAAAAGCTTCTCAAATGAGATGGCATTTTGTGGGGAGTGGGGTTTTAGAGGGATGAGAATGAGTCATATCAGAAAAGATGGGGAGAACTACCTTCAGGGGAGGGAGTTAGTATAGAAATCTCTGAGACATATTCCAATGCCAGTAAGTAAACGAATCAGGCTAAAGCTCAAGGTTAGTGCATAGGAAAATTTGGGAAAGTTAGACTGAGAACAATTGTCCAGTGTCTTGAATACCTGATAAGTGAGTGGGACAAGAAACATTTGTCTTTATTATGTATTAAGTCTCACTGTGTTAAGCACATTGGATACAAAGAAAAGCAAAAACATCATCCTTGCTCTCAAGGAGCTCACATTTAAGGAGAAAACATACAAATATACTAATAGCATTTTATGGTATGCAAAACACCTTACACACACCACATTTTGTTTCTACAACAACCCTGGGAAGGAGATATTATTATTACTGCCATTTTACAGATGGAGAAACTGAGGCAGGAAAAGGTTAATTGATTTTCCCATGGTTCCCCAGGTAGAAAGTGTCTGAGGCTGGATTCAAACTCAGGTTTTCCTAGCTCTAGGTCCTATACTCTAGTTATTGTGTCACCTAACTGCTTCCACAGAGTATAAATGAAAGGCAGTCTCAGAGGTAAAGTATTGGGGCTGTGGGAGATTGCAGGGTTATGGGATGGATTCAGGAAGTCTTCTGAACAAGTTGGTATTTGAGCTGCATCTTGAATGAAGTCAGGGAAGAGAGAGGCAAGGAGAAAGAACACTACTGGCATAAGAGATGAGGGGGCAGCCACTTGAAAGGAATGGTGTAGAATGGAATAGAGAGATAATATTTCATGTAAGTTACAGACAACATAGCTGGATTGTAGAGTATGCAGAGAGAAGAAAAGTGTAAAAGTCCTGGAAAAGTAGTCATGGATCAGTTGTGAAAGGCTTAAAATGTCAAATGTGATTTCATACTTAATCTTTTATGTAATAAGGAGTCACTAAAATTTATATACTGTGTATGGGGGAAGGAATTAGGGGGAGCAGTATCAGAGTAAGAGTTAGAGTGATAAGGAACTTGAGGCAGGAAGACCAACCAGAAGGATATTACAATAGCACAGACACGAGACGATGAGGTACCAGGATGACGTTGTGTGAATGGAGAAAAGAGGAAACATGAGAGACAGACAGACAGATAGATAGATAGATAGATAGATAGATAGATAGATAGATAGATAGATAGATAGATAGATAGATAATGTGAAAAATTCTGTCAATTTAGAAATGAAAAGATTTGGACATATTGGATGTACACTTAACGTAAGTAGAGAGTTGAGATTGGCATTGAAATTGTGAGTCTAGGTATCCAGGAGGGTGGTGGTGCCCTTACTGGTATTAGAAAGAAAAGAGGTTTTGTGTGGCAAAGATGATGAGTTTTCATTAGAACATATTAAGTTGGAGATGACTTAAAGAACTCCACTTTGAAATGATGAAAGAGCCAATGGTGATGTGGGACCAAAACCAAAAATAAGGTTGGAAGTATTAGATCTTGCAATTAGGGCTTGAATCATGTGCAACTCAAATCTACTCATCCCTTCTACTGTTCCTTCTGGACTCCATGTTGTATGGTTTACAGATTTTAGTAAATCATTTTCCTTTCTTGGTCCTTCTATCTTCTTGACTTTACTGAGATCTGGCTCCCTCTTCATGACACAGCTTCCTCAGCAATCCTTTCTGGTACTAACTACTCTTTCACTTTTACCCCTCTACTCCTGGTCCTGGTGGGGAAAGTGTAACATCCCTTTTATCCCATTGTCACCTCCAGAATCATCTCCATCCGACTCTATCATCTCTCTTGATCATTATTCAATCCATACATATGATCCAATAAAGATTACAGTAGTGTTTTCCTACCAACCCCATGAATAGGTTCCTCTTCTCAGTTAGGTCAATCCCTGGTTCTTAGTCTCTCACCCTCGTCTTCTGCCTTCATACTAGGGGACTTCAACATACATAATGACACGTTGTCAAGCACACTAAATTTCCATGTTTCTTAATCTATTTAATTTCTGTGTTGTATTTGTCTACTCCACCTCAGTTCTTGTTTATTGTCCTTCATTCTCAAAGAGGATCATGTTATCAGAGAGGTAATGCCATGACATGCAAGTGAATTGGATTTAAATGAGGTAGGACCTCACTTTCTCCTTCAGAGCCATCTGGGTCCAATGGCCAGATGTAGATCAGGATGACTGCAGGTGGCCCTGGACGCAGTGGGAGAACCTGACCTTTTTAAGCTAAAATCTTTCACAGGTCTCAGTTTGACCAATTCAGTGATGAAGGTTAGGTGAGAAATCATCTCAGCTGTACATAGAGATGATTATATCATCTCGCCATTTCCCATAAGAGCATCACTTCAACATTCATGAACTCTGGAATTCCTTTATATGATTGTTAGCTCTTTATCATTCCATCTTTGATTTTGCCTCATGACCTGTTCTGACAGCCTGGCTCATTCAGTTCTTTCCCATGTTTTCACTCCTACAATGAACTCAAATCTTGTGGAAGTGTTACTAGTGGAGAAACCTTAACTTTGACTATATGGAACTTTTTGGAAAGATGAGGTCTCTGCTTTTAGCATGCTGCCCAGATCTATCATGTCTTTCCTTTTACTTTCCTCCCAAATACTCTCTTCTTCCAATTTTACCAGTACTATTGAGGGGACCACCATCCTTCCAATTATACAGCCTCATGACCTAGATTTCCTCAATTCCTCAATCTTGCTAAGCACACATAAACAGTCTGTCACTGAGTCCTCTCAATTATGCAATTCTCCTTCACAGTATCTCTTATAAAAACACTCTTCTGCACTCTGAAATGGCTGCCACTCTGGCATAGACCCTCAATATCTCACCTCTAGATTACTCCAATAGCTCTGATTGGTCTCCCTGCTTCAAGTCTTTCCTCACCCCAGTCCATCCTTCTCTCAGTTGCCAAAGTGATCTTTGTAACATACAGTTCTGATAAGCTCTACTCCCTACTTCAGTGAATATCTATTATCTCTAGAATTTAATATAAAATCATTGTTTGGGATTTTAAAGTACTTTGCAACCTGGTCTGTTCCTGATTTTTCAGTCTTCTTACACTTTAATCCTTTCCTTGTACTCTACACAATACAGCAACAATTACTTCTTTTTTATTCAGTGTACATGACACTCTATTTCTTTACTCCATACCTTTTCACTGGTTATCTCTATGTATCAAATGATCTCCTTCCTCACCTCGGTTTCCTAGATGTCATTTTAAAATTTTCAGATTAAATTATATTATCTGCATGAGGCTGTTTCACGTTCCTCTCAAAGCTAATGCCTTCCCCATAAGACCACCTTTAATTTACCCCACATTATTTCTAATATTTAGTTTGCATATTGTCTCCTTACTAGATTATGAGCTTCTTAAAGACTGGGACTGATTTTGCCTTCATATCCTCAGCACCAAGAAGAGTATCTGAAGCATAGTAAATGCCTAGTGAAGTCTTACTAACTTCACCTGACTAGAAATGATAATTTAACTCATTGAAGCTAGCAAAGTAATCAAGTGAGTTAGCCTAAAGTGAAAAAGATAAAAGGGTAGAGAGTTTTGGGGGACAGCCACACTTAGTGGACATAACTTGGATGAAGATCCAGGAAATGAGACAGCGTATGCAGTCAGAAAGATAGGAGCAAAATTAGGAAAGAATCATGCCCAAAATATTAGAGAGAAGATAGTACCCAGGAGATGAATATAATCAGACAAGACCATCAAATAAGGAGTCAGAAAATGTTGTTAGTTTGACCTGGCTTAATTGTTTGGAAGTTACTCCTTACCCAATGTGAGCCATAGAAAAGTTTTGACCTAGTAGACACTAAATGAATATAGTACTGCATGATGACTTACTGCATTTTGCCTCATAATTGTTGCAGATTTTATGCAACCTTTTTTGTAAAAAGTAGGGCATGACCACTATGTGAAGCTTTTAAATATTGTGCTGGTATTACTTAAAAATCATTTATTATTAAACTGCCTTTGATGCAAGATTAGTATGCTGGGAACACTTGTGAATATACGTTAAAATTGGAAAGATGCAAGTCTTACTATATCATGTGACTTACTCATGGCATCTCGTCTTCACCTGACTTTCTGCTCCCTTTGCACATGAATTTTCATTGGATTTAGTGAAAATACCATTAGCACTGCAGTGCTCTAAAGAAACCCACAAACATACTGACAATGTTCATGTTCTGAGAATTTTAGGCTTACGACTTGCAATGTGTGAGAGATGAATGTGTGTTCAAATGCCACTGGTGAATACGTTGCTTTTCTGTTTACTTTTAAGTAGTGTGATGAACAGAATTATACCATGAAAGCATTATGCGACAAAGGGTTATAAATCAATTTTTGACTAAAAAACAGAGTGCAATGATTATGTGGTTAAATACAGTAGAGTAGGAAGAGAAGAGAAGGCAGGATGGATAGTTGGGAAGTTATTACAATCATCATGCATGAGAGCTTGACCTATGGCAACTTGAGTAAAAAGTGACAAATAAATGTAAGCAGATTTTGTTTTGTTTTGTTTTAGATTGGACTATGATATCATTGATATAGGGAGCTACTAATGAGGAACAATGTCCTCCAGCACAGATCAGCACCTTGGATAGCTGACTTCTGAGTCAGGAAGGAGGATTGGTCCCTCTAATGATATATATTTGTGACTTTCTGGCCATGAACAAGTCATCTCATTTCTCAATATGTTAGGCAACCTTCTTGAGAGACCTCGCATAGGAAAGGTCACCAGCACTTGGTGACAAATTATTCATAGTAACAAAGGTTGGGGTGGGTGGAGAGAAGAAAGAATATAAGTTGACTCTGAGGTGTTGAAATGGAGGACAGGATAGAATGGGAGTTTGTGAAGGGGAGCTTGTTCTCTGTGGGGAGGCTGATCATTTTTTTCACTCCTAAAATACTCTTGCATGCACCTCAACATCAATTCTTCACCACTGTGACAGGGAGGGTTGTTGAATGTTATAATGGGTTTAGATAAATACCACCTTTCTTTGGGATCAGGTTGAAATATATGTTTACCAGCTTTTACAAACCACCTATTAGATAAATATATTAAAAAAAGAAGGGTAATGTGACCTGCTGTGGAACCTTCAATCAAAGTAAAAAGTGAAAAGAAGTAAATCTCCTAGTGACTTTCATGGAATTGCCTTAAAGATAATATTTTAAGTCACATACTCAATCTTATTCTCCAATACTACTCATGCTTAATCCTTTATATTAGTCAGATAATTTCCTTATTTTTTTATGAATGTGCAGCATTCCTTCTTTCCCTCTTCTTTCCTCATGTCTCCAACTCAAAATACAGTGATTCTTCCCATTACATTACAGCTAACCTCCATAGATTAATAATCAATAATAGAGCCAAATTTTGGAAAGAAAAAATGACCACAAAATATGGGCATAAAATAGTAAAAAACAAAAAAGAGAGATTAACAATTTTAAGAGTAATTTATGCAAATCATAGCTTATACAGACATCATCTTCTTAGAATCCACAGTCAAATGTACAGATAAAAATATAAAAAAGATGCATCTTGAAAAATCACTTCGCATTGCTAACTGGAAAATTATAAGAGGTTTTCTTAGAGGAAATTGCCTCATTCAAGAAGTCAAAAAATTACTTAAGTAAGGAGATCAGAGAAGTTCCCTAAGTATGACTTATTGGATATTAGGTCAAGGCTTCATACAGGTTAAGCACATTACAAATATTCACTGAAGGAAATGAAAAGCACTAATTAGGTAGGGTCAAAAAAATCACAGGGCCCTTTTCAAAAGACTCTGAAATCAATGATCCAAGGTCAGTTAAATATATCAAACACAAGAAAACAAAATCAGATTCAGAGGGAACACTTGATGTTTGAAACATTCAATAAGGGATAAAAAAGGTCCAAGGGAGACTAAATGAACTGTAAAGTGTTTGTTGAAGAAACTAGTAAGAATTTGTTCTAGCAGTGGACCAAGTTAGTGATGTGATATTAAATATAGTCATTATGTCAGAGGTTGAAGAGACTGTCAGTAAGACAATTTCCCAAAATTGGGAATCACTGATGAGAAAATCTAATTTTCATAACAAGGAAGTTTGTAGAATCTGGAAAAAAATGTAGAATCACTGAATACTTATGACATTAAAGTCTAATACTCCATTTTTTGTATTACTTCTTTAGCATATGAACTTATTCCATTAATGCAAATTATAACCATTGTGTGGTGAGGCACATGTCCTTTGAACATTGCTATGGCTAAAAACAAATCCAAAACCCATTGCCCTACAATTGACACAAAATGAAGAATGGGCCTGTCTAAACTTGGTTAACTTTCAAGTCTTATTTTTAAAACAGAATAAAGCACTGGAATGGGATTTAGGATGAAGAAAACAACCTAATAATAATAATGATAATTGTGTATGAGAGAGACAAAACAGAAACAGAGACAGAAAACAAAGAGACAAACGCAGAGAAAGAGAGACGGATAGAGAAGCTGGAATAAGCGCTGACCTGATGGAATTTTTAAGGGGTTTGGTAGATTAAAAAAAGGCAGGGGAAGGAGTAACTGATTATTTAGACTTTCTAAAAGATGTCTAAAACCTTTTAAAGGGTTTAAATTTTAAAAATCCTTATTTTTTAATAAGTTAACATGGGATAAGAAAAAGTTTGTGATGGTTAGGGAAAGAGCAAGTAATGATGAAATTATATATTACTTTGAGATTTGCAAAAAGTTTTACATATGTTATTCCTTGATTGTTTGCCACTTTATGTAGGCATTGTTTCATAGGACTCAGATGATTGATTAAATATCTCAGGCATGGAAACAGTAGGCTTATGTGGACTATAGAAGATCAGACACCTAAACAATTTAGAATTAGAGAGTATTGGATTTTAGAACTGAAAGATTCTTTAGAAATCTAATTAATTCAATTCTAAAATTAGAGGATGTCATAGATAGCATGGACCTCAGAGGGCATTTAATCCATATCTGACTGAGAAACTCTTCTACTACTTTTCCAACATGTAGTTGTCCAATTTTGTGCTTAAAGGCATCAATCTGAGGAAAACCCACTATTTCTTGAAGGAGTCAGGCAACAAGCTTGCATCATGTACTTAATTTGTGGCAAGAACCATGCTAAGGTCTGGAGAAAGAAAAGAAGCCAAAAATAACCCCTGATCTCATGGAATTTTTACCCAAATGGGTGAAACAACATGCTAAAAGGCAGGTATATTAGAGACAGTAGATGGAAAGTATTATTAAAGAGGAAAGTTTCATCTCCTCATCCCAAGAGTAAAAACTGTTAGGGAGCTTTTTCCTTACATCAAAGTAAAATCTGTCTCCCTATCTCTTCAACTTATTACTCCTATGTGTGCCCTTTAGAACATCTAGAGAAGTTTTATTCTCTCTTCTGCATAACAACCCTTAAAATACTTAAACATGATTATTATATTCTCCCTAAGTCTTCTCTTCTCCAGGTTAGATATGAGAAATTCTTTAAAGTGGTCTTTGTATGAAAAAATTTTGAGGCCTTTCATCATTGTGGTCACTGTCTTCTAGACACTCCAACTTAAGGTACCAAGACTTTAAATACATTATTGGATGTTAACAGTTGGAAGTGCCCAATAGAGCTTTCGCCTCTCCAAGGTGGCCTTGTACAGTGTATTTCTCAATGAGACATAAGATCATGTTACCATTTTTAACTGCCATATTATCCTCTATATACTAAACTGTATATTTATACCAAGACTGTTCATTAAAAAATACCTTCAAATCATTTTAGCACTATTATTACACAATGATAGACCCCTTATCTTGAAATTGTAAAATTGATTTTATTGAAAATGTTTGTTTATATATTTGCATAAATACAAACATGCATACATATATACATAGGTATATACACATATACCTATGTGTTTGTGAATGTGCCTGAATCTATATTAAGTAGTAGGATTGCCAGGTAAAAAAGGAATGGCACAGTAAGTTATTTTTTACTACATAATAGACAATTGAAATCCAGAATGATTGAATTATTTTGCAGTTCCACCAATGTTATATCAATGTGCTTATCATTCCAAAGTGCTTCCAACATTGATCTCACGTTTCGTTATCAATGCCAGTTTTCAGGATAGCAGATGAAACTTCAATTATTTCATTTGTCCTCTTACCATTGATGAATTAGGTTCATATTATCACATTGGTATTTAAAGTCCACATAGTTTATCTTAAAAGCTCGGTTCTTAAGGCTTAAACATTTATTGGGAAAGAGTTCTTGGCATTAAATGTATTAATTTCCTATTTAATTTGTATCTATGGCTCTAATTAGTGATAACTGATGCAAATATTTTGGAACTCTACCATTTCTCTTCTAAATCTGTCTTCAATTTATTGAAGTAAAATTCCTTAAAATTAAGGGGAAAATTTTTTAATCTTTTTAATGATTTCTTCTATTTCTTGTTTGGTTAAGAATTCTTCACCTCAGCTAAAGTCTTAGGTGAGTCAATAAACTCTACTTACCTCTGACCCAGCAAGGTTATCACTAGTTCTATATGTTCATAAAATGAAGCAGAAAGTCACCCATATATACACAATATTTTAGTATTGTTTTATGTTGTATAGAATTGTAAACTAAGGAGATGTCCATCAAGCAAGTCCAATATTCCATAAGAATATTATGGCCATAAGAAACCTGAAAAAAAAATTGCATGACTTTATGCAAATGGCAGCAAATTGAGCATGAGCAATCATTACAATTTTAACAGCGTCCAGACAGAAACTTCAATAGATTTAAGCTCCTTTTTTAATGCAATGACCAATAACCTTTTTAAAGAATTGATAATGAGGCATGTTTGTCACCTCCCAAAAGAGAGGCAATGAACTTGAACATACAAGTTCATACAAAGAACATACATTTCATACAATGAAATGAACATACAAAAGATACATATTTCCTGAAATGGTTGATGGGAAATTTGCTTAATTGGTCTTACATGTTAACTTGTTTTTCTTCTCTTTTTTAGGTAGGAAGAAGAAATTGTGGATAGTATAGAGTGGGCAAAAAAGAGAAACAAATAAAAATGGGTAATTAAAGCAGTTTTTTTAAATGTGCAGAAATGAAAGGAAAGAATACTAGAAAGAATTCCACGTATGCAGGACAACTTTGAGGGTTGTGTTAAAAGAATTTAAAAATAAAAGCAGCTTCATGAACAATTCTCTTTTACTGTTCTCCAAATATGAAAGTTCTACTTTTATTTAGTGGCTAAGTTCATAATATAATTTTATTGATGCCTTTGAATTAAATTTTCAGTATTTGTATTGTCAATGACTTTTAAAAAAATCATTACGCATCTTCTGCTTTTAACATATCTTGAGAATTGATGCTCCATTCATTTTTAAAATGGGACACTTGTAACATAAATGCCTATAATGATCTTGTCTAGTTATTCTTTCTATTTATTTTTTTCAAATAAAAATTACTTTTTACTTCTACCTCCAACCTCCTCATTAAAAAAGAAAAAAAGACAAACCAAATCTATATAAAAAGTTGACTTAATCATGGAAAATTCATTCCCATATCTTTTGAAATATACCTGTCTCTCAGGAGATGGGTAGCATGTTTCATCATAACTCCTCTGGAATAATGGTTAGTCATTTTATCTTTCAAAGTTATTTGTCTTCCTAATTTTATTTTATAAATTGTTTGGCTGGTTTGCTCACTTAATTCTTCATTAATTCATATAAGTTTTGTAGGTTTCTCTAAAGCAGCTCATTTAATTATTTCTAACAGCGCATCAGTATCCTGTTTCATTCATATGACATAATTTGCTTTTTTTATTTTAAATTATTTTATTTGTTTTCAGTTTTCTACAATCACTCCCATATGTCTTAGATTTTTTTCCTCTCTTTCTCCCCCTCCCTCACAACTGCCTCTCTGAGACAGTATGCAATCTTATATAGGTTCTACTCATACATTCCTATTAAATACATTTTCACCTTAGTATGACATAATTTGTTAAGTCATTCTCTAATTGATTCACACTCCCTTATTCTCTTTTCCACAACACATAGAGCTGATACAAATATGTTTGCGCATGGCATTCACAGTGCAGTAATATTTTAAACATTGATTATAAGTGTTTTCCAGAATGGCTAGACCACAGTTCCACCAACAGTGTGTGTGTGTGTGTGTGTGTGTGTGTGTGTGTGTGTGTGTGTGTGTGAGCATCCTGGAAATGAGATTAGATATCTATTAAAAACACTGATTCAATTGCCATGTTTCTCAGGATATTTTATTAGAAATTAACTTTCTTACTCCCAAGGAATTTTTGTTCCTATACTTTTCACACACTAAAAATAGTATTCTTGCATGCTTCAGGTCTTTTGCTTATCCAGATTATTTA
The DNA here is from genome assembly GCA_023548195.1 of Bettongia penicillata ogilbyi. Taxonomy (NCBI): domain Eukaryota; kingdom Metazoa; phylum Chordata; class Mammalia; order Diprotodontia; family Potoroidae; genus Bettongia; species Bettongia penicillata. Next base: position 3,290,871 of record JAJHZJ010000353.1, read on the forward strand.
CAGGATTTTTAAAATTTTGCTTAACCAATAACAAATAGTTTATGCGATTGTTGCTTTATAAAATATTGCGAAGTCTGGAAATGCTCAGATTCTTTCATTTTTATTTTTACTCACTGTCTCCCTTGAGATTATAAAGCTTTAAATTCTCTCAAATGAATTTAGTCATTATTTTACTAAGTTTTAAACCTGTTTTTTATAACACAAAATCTCAAATTTTATTTTATTGACATAGGCCAGCTATGACAAATATCTCTCCAATTATTTTTTGCCCTTTATTTTTCTGAAGGGTGGTCAGAGAACTTATGTAAATCTGTATCGGGTTGCTAACTTCTAGCTTTTTATTAAGTTTGTAGTTATTTTTAGAAAGGAGTTCTCTTATTCTTGCTTCTTCCTTGCTTTTGTTACTCTTTGCCTTCTAGCGTCTATGGTTTACTTCAAGTCCCACATAAAATCCATCCTCTACAAATTGCCTTTCCTAACTCTCCTTAATGTTAGCATCCTCCAGCTGTTGATCATTTCCTATTTATCCTGTTTTTATCTTCTTTGCATAGTTTCATGTTTACATAAGTATTTGCCTGAAGTCCTTTCATAATACTGTACTACTTGAGAGCACGAATTGTCTTTTGCCTTTCTTTTTATCCCTAAAACTTAGAACAGCGGTTGGCACATAAGAAGAGCTTAAATGCTTATTGACAGACAATATGAAAATCCTGATGATCAATATAAATTTATTTTGTATTCTGCAAACTTATTGTACTTATTGATCACTGATTACTTTGAAGATTCTCTTTGAGATCCCCTCAATTTTGGTTTTTGGCCACCACAAAAAGAGCTGCTATAAATATTTTTGTACATGTGGGTCCTTTTCCCATTTTTATGTTTTCTTTGGAATACAGTCCTAGAAGTACTGATGGGTCAAAGAGTTTGCACATTTTTATAGTCCCTTAGGTGTAGTTCCAAATGACTCTCCAGAATGATTGGATCAGCTCGCAGTTCCAACAATAATGAATTAGTATTTCATCTTTCTCACCTATTTTCCAACATTAATCATCTTGTGTTGTCATGTTAGGATTCAATAATATAATATTTTTGAAGAATTTAGTGCAATGCTTAGCATTTTGTAGATGCATAATAAATTGGTTTTTATTTGCATTTTATAGAAATTTTATTGATATTATAATGAAGATTCTTTCATGACTTTCCTTTTGTTTGTTTTTTCAATTTCAATTCTCTCATTTTTTTAGAAAAGCTACTCATGATATAACTTCTTTAGCCTCTGCTTTCACTTACTAATGTATTTTCTAAAGCTTTATTTTTCCTGATTTTTAAAATCTTCCTTGCTTCCTTAACAGGTTGTGAACCTTTCTAAAATTTCTTGGAACCTTTCACCGTCATTTCAGGAACCTTACCATTTTGTTGTGTTATTATCAGTTTTGAAAGGACTTTGGCTCAACTTTACCTTTTATACAATACTTGCCTTATGATATTAATATATTTAATACCTCTTTACATGGTTGGTTTTGTTTTCTGTCTCAATCTCTCTATCAAATTAATATCTTTGTTGATAATGCACATACTCTAAATTCTTTCTGTTTAGAAGACCCAAAACTTCTATGCCCTTCAATCAATTAATCAATCAAAAGTATTTATTACATACCTACTATGTGTCAGGTACAATGCTAGGCACTAGGAATATGAGTACAAATAATAAAACAATCCTTATTCAAAATGACATACAGCATAATGTAAGAGACAAGTACATGTAAATATGTCTTATAAGCATAAGGCAAATATTTATAAAAATAATTATATATAACATTCTGGGTGAGAGGACACTAGGAATTTTTTGGGGGGATAAAAAAGGATTCATACTGAAAAGGGTGTGTGGACTGTATATTAAAACAAAAGAGGTTCAGTGAATTAAAAGCAAGAAAGAAGTGTATTTTGGGCACTGAAATTGCAAAGGCACAGAGATGTAAGATGAAATGCTGTGTGTAAGGAACAGAGAAAAGTTTGTCTACATAACAGAGGATAAGAAAAGGAGTAATGTCCCACAAAAGTTGAAAGATAACATGCATCTAGGTTGTAATGCACTTTAAAATCTAAAGAGATACATTTTTTAGTCCTACACTTAATAGGGAGCAGTCAAGCTAGTTGGATCATGGATTTATGTAGTCAGATATATGTTCATGGAAAATTAATTTGTCAGAAGAGTTTAGGATAGATTGGAGTGATGCAGATACTTGAAGTAGGGAGATCAGTGAGGATGAGGATGCTATTATGATCATCTAGGTGAGAGATGATGAGAGCCTGAACTAAGATGCTAGCTGTGTTAGTGGAGACAATATGAATGCTAGAGATATTGTGAAGATAGAAATAATAAAAGTTGCTTCTGATTGGATATATAGAATAGGGGAAAGTAAGGACTAGGGTAAAGTTGAGGTTTTGCCTCAAGGAAGGAATGTGGTGTCTATGATAAAAATGAGAAAGTGAAGAAGTGCAAAGAGATTAAGGGAAAAAATATTTTTTTTTGTTTAATACACATTAAATTTAAGATGACACAAGGACATCCAATTTTAAATGTTCAATCAGAAAAAAAATTGATGTGGAATTGAAGCTTGGGAGAAAAACCCAGAGTCATTAATATCATTCATTTAATTTTGTCTTTAAAAAAATCTGTGAGTTCCAATGTTTTCTTTCTTTCTTCTGCCCCACCCATTGAGACATCAAGCAATATGATATTAAATATTCATATGAAACCATGCAAATCACATTTCTACATTGGGCATGTTGCCCCACAAAAAAAAAAAAAAACAAGAAAAAGAGAAAAAAATATTTCAGTTTGGTCTTGGAATTCATTCATTCACTCTATGAAAGTGGATAGCATTTTTCACTATTGAGTCTTTTGGAATTGCCTTGGATCATTGTATGACTAGAGTAGCTAAGATTTTCACAGTTGATAATCTTTCAAATATTGCTGTATGTGTCAACAATGATCTCCTGGTTCTGCTCACTTTATTTTGTTTCAGTTCATATGTCTTCCCAGATTTTTCTTTTCCTTTTATTTAATATTTTATTTTTCCACAATTGCATCTGAAACACTTTTTAACATTCATTTAAAAAAATGATTTAGTTCTAAATCATCTCCCTTCCTTCCAACATTCCTACTTTCATTGAGAAGACAAGCAATTTGTTATAGGTTATAATACATGCAGTTATGGAAAACATGTGTTAGACATGTGAAAGAAAACAGGCTTAAAAAGAAAAAGAAAGAAGCTAAAGGATAAGTATATTTCAATCTGTACTTGCATTCCATCAGTTCTTTCATCCCATCACTTCTAACAAAGCAGATGAAAGTCTTGTTTTCATTCCTCTGGTATTCTCCTTAACACAAGACAACGGCAACAAACCAATTTTGAGAAGCTTCATTTCTCTCACACTGTAGTTGGTACTACTGGTTAGAAGGCAATGCTGCATTGGAATTTAGCTCTCCTCCAGTCAGAAGGCTCCCTGTCTCTTCAAACAACCCACAAGCAAGGGTTCTTGTTCAATGAATAGCCTCCCAAGCCCTGAACTGAATGTTCTGGCTAGCATGTACTTAACTCTTCTACCATCTTAAGAACTCTCCCACTGGATTCTTCAGTATTTTTAATCCTTCAGTTAAGAATTCCTGGTTTTCAGTGACTTGATTTTTCCTTATGAAATAAAACTCACAAAATCCAACTTTTCATAACTTCTGAAATAGAAATTCCTTATTTCACCTTCAAGTAAATAGTTACTTGATTTACCATTTTGTGATTTTTAACTTCTCAAGCTCTAAGAACAATGAACTGCCAATGAGTTGAAGGAGTACAATGTCCTGAAGCTCCAGTCATTTCTTTGCCTTAAAACAAACTCAATCCTCTCTCTGATCCTCTTAATTTGTGACTTCCCTTAAATTGTTTGCCAGAAAATAGATATTTAGTCATTTCTTTTGTTTTTACACTACCTGTATTTTCCACTGACTTCTCCCCATACCAGAGAACCATCCATTGTAACAAAAGATCGATGAAAAAGAAGGAAAAATAAAATAATTCTGTAAAATCAGTTTACACCTCAAAGCAAACTGACAGTATTTGTAAAGTTCTATACCTGTGGATCCCAATCTCTGCAAAAGAATGGGGGAAAGTGATTTCCTCTTTCTTGTTTTGTATCAGTTTGTTATTTCAACAGGAAAAAATTTTTCTCCAAAAATTGATTTTGATGATTTTTTCTGTGCACCAAAATTCTTTTTCTTCCCCTTTCAGTAACCAAACTGTTCAAAAAATTAAACTGCCAAAACTTTGTACCTTTCCCAATTTGATTTGAAATTTTTTCTTTATACAGCAGTTCATCTTTTCCCCCCAAAATTCACGTTCTATCCTTTTTAGCAATCATACTATTCATGTAAAAAAGAAGTAGTATCTTATACTTATATTATCTGGTGTGGTGGGAAAATCACTCTTAGGAAAGCCCTCACTGTCCTCTTCCCAAGATTTTACTAAGTTCAATTTTTAGAACAATTTGTAAGAGTTTTATGACTATTACATTTAAACTTGTGCAATTCGGCTTGATCTCCTAGTCTTTGGGATGCTTTTGAATTCTGATATATCCAACATATTAACTGCTGCTTCTAGCTTTATGTCATATGCAAAATTTACAGTCATATCACCTATTGTATGTTGTTATCTAAGTCACTAAGAAAAATACTAAAACATCACTCAGGATCAATAGCATGTCTCTGTGGAACTACACTAGAGACTTCTTTCTATACTTTCATAGACCATTTAATGATTACTCTTTTTTTATTATGTTTTCCTTTCCTATATGTTCAATAGTCATCATTTTAATGAAACTTTCTAGGATTTATCTAGGCATTAAAGTCAAATACATTATTGCTATTAGTGCAATGGATAGAGTGTGGAACTTGTGGGGAAGAAAACCTGAAAGTGAATCCTGCCTCAGAAACTAACTGGCTATGTGTCCCATGGCAAGTCACTTAACCTCTCTCATACTTTCAATATCTTTTGGCAGCTAGGTGGTCCAGTGGATAGAGCACCAGTGCAGGAATCAGGAGGACCTGAGTTCAAATCTCACCTCAGACATTTGACACTCACTAGCTGTGTGACGTTGGGCAAGTCACTTAAGCCCAATTGCTTCCCCCTGGTGATCTGTAGTCATCCTGATGAATATCTGGTCACCGGATCCAGATGGTCCAGGAGGGGAAGTGAGGCTGGTGACCTGCACAGCCGTCCCTCACTCAAAACCAAGTCAAGTGCAAGTCATGTCATCTTTCTCTGATGGCATGGTCTTCTTCAGCAACAAAGGACAAACACACACACACACACACACACACACACACACACACCTTCAACTCTAAAATGGAGATGATAATGATCATAATAAAAATAATAATGCCTACTTGTATAATTATTGCAATGAAAAATTATTCACTTGTAACGTACTTTGCAAATCTTAAAGCACCATATAAACTACGATGTATACTTTGTATGTATATTTGTTTGCATGTCCACACTTTCCCATGGGAGATTATTAGAATACAAGTTCCTTTAGGCTTGGGGTCCTATTGTTTTTGCATACTTTTTGCACCCTTAGTGCTTGAAACAATGCCTAACACATAATAACCGTTTTGTTGTCATAGTGACTTACCATCTACAGTTTGCAGACTCTACTCTCTGCAACAAATAGGACACACTTGCTCTTCTCCAGATTTTGTCAGTACTCCCCTTCTCTGTGATGTTTCAAAGACCATTAATAGATCAGCAATCATATTTGTCTTTTTCAGTATGTATGAACATAAGGACCAGAGAAACTGAATATGTTGGGAGTACCTGTGGGTTCTCTTATAACCTCCTTTTTTGAGATTAACTCCTTATTTTTATTTTATTTTTATTTTTTATTTTACTCCATTTTTATTCTTTTGCCATCCAAATATATTTTCTTAGTAGAGAAAATTAGTTGCCTTCTCTATATTGTCCATTAAGACTTTTCTTTCTACTCTGAGTAACAATCCTATTCCCTTTTTGATCTTCTTTTATTCAGTATAGCTAGATAAAACTTTTTTAGTCAGTATTTCTCATCTGTCGCATATAATTCTGAAGTCTAATCTTAACAGTATTTTTAGTGAATCATTCTAAGATTTTTCTTTGTCATCCTCCATTGGTTTTTCTTGTTTCTGTCTGCTCTCCTTGTCTTTCAAAATCTGTGTTGATGGTTCATATTCAATCCAGTTCAGACTCTGTCTTGCTGAGATTCTATCTGGCCTGTTTGTTAATGAAAGTGTCACAAATGGTGAAGCTCTTTAAGAGTCATTCCAATATGGCAAACTTTTGATAAACTTTGTTTTACTGTGGCTGGAAGAGGTCTTCAGTTGAGTTCATTCATCAGGACCTGGTATATTGGTATTTTGGGGTCCCAAGCACCCCAAATCTCATATGGTTCCCAGACTTCAACATATGATTTCCTGACTGGAAATCACTAATCACTAATTTCAAGCTCTCTTCCAGTCAATATTGGAAGGTATGTAGGCCTCTCCCTTTTTCTTATCCTTTTCTCCCTCTCCAGGTACCTTGGAAGTGTTTTTTGGGACTGATCTGTCAGGTCCGGATAGGTTAGGCAGGTAGGAGGCTGTTGGTAGATTAGACAGCTAAGAGGCTGTCTGGTACAGGTTCTTGGTCCAATGGTTATGTTGGAAGTCATAGATCTGGGCACACTTTCTGAAGCACGGATGACATGGACAGAGAACCTATTTGGCAGTGTATGCCAGATTCTTTCAATTCTCTCTGAGATAGGGAATTGGGAAAGCTTCAGGTACCTTTAAATGGTTCTTTTTGCCTTGGTTTGTTATGTCAGTTTTTTGAGGCTTACTTCCCTTCCTTTATGGAGGAAGGGACTTCTAGTCCCCATGCCTATAATGTGTCATTCCTTTACAATTTCCAAAAGTTTGCCTTTGGGCTATCTTTTTAAAAATTGAGAAAAATTTGGTTTCTCTGAAGAACTTAAAAAGAAAAAGTTGATGTTCTTGTGCAACACTGTTTGGCCTCAGTATCACCTAGAGGGCCATGAAGCATAGCCCATTTTGGGAACTTTAAAAGTGATTACTCTCTTGCAGTTAGAATTATACTGCCATCTAAAAGGAAAATGGATAGAAGTTTCCTACATAATGGCCTTTGTCGAGGTCTCTCAGAACCCTGTTCTCAGGAAAGATTGTGAGATGCTTGTAGCTAGAACTGCCCCTCAAAGGAGCAATGGTGGTCAACCAGACATTTTTGATGATCCCCTTCTTATGGCCCCAGGGCTTCGGCCCCCTTCACTCCCCAGGCCCAAGTCACGGGTCTTGCTGTGGTGCCTCACTTTGTGGCCCCTTCTCCTTACATACCCGCTCAGGCCACAGGCCCCATCCCCATGGCAGTCTCTGGGGTATCTCCTCCTCTGCCCTTTTCCTCTCCTCAGGTTTATCTTTCCAGTCAGCCAGTTTATCTTTCCAGTCAGCCAGATCCCTCGCCTTTGCAGCATACTCCAGTTCATGTAGCATTTGCCAGCCTCTTTCTCGCAAGAAGTCAGACTTTCTATCACTCTTCCTAAGCACCTGTAAGGCTTTTTCCCCTGAGAGAAATGCCTGCCTCTCCTAGTGGGACAATTAGAGTTCATGTCCCAGACCTCATTCATGTCAAAAAGAAACTGGAAAGATATTCAGAAAACCCTACTAGGCTTACTGAGGATTTGGGGGACATAGCCCTACAACTCAAGCTTTCTTGGACTGATTTGCATATCTTCCTCTCCACCTGTTGTATCATTGCAAAGAAGAGGAGAATCTGGAAACAAGCCCAAAAGTTTGGGGATCCTTTGGCCAGCAATGACCCTACAAAATATCCTCCTGGAACAGCTGCTGTTCCTGCTAGTGACCCAGGATGGGATTATCAAAGAGTGAGGATAGAGGAAAGCGAGACTATTTGATAATTTGCTTGTTAGAAGGCCTGAGTACTGCATTTCAAAAGCAAGTATATTTTCAAAAAGTTAGGAAACTTACTCAGGGAATAAAGGAAAACTCTGCCCTTTTTCAAGACTAGCTAGTAGAAGCTATTAAAAAGTATACAAATTTGGATCCCAACTCTGTAGAAGGGGCAGCAATTCTTAGCATGTATTTTATTAATCAGTCCACTGCAGATATTAGGAGAAAACTGTAGCAACTGGCAAAGGAACCCCAAACACCTCAGACCCAATTACTGGAGATGGCCTTTAACAACAGAGACCCAGTTGAAGAAAAGAAAAGAGAATGAAGGGAAAGGGCTAGAGACAAAGAACATGCTCAATTCTTGACTGTTGCCATGGACAGGAAAAGACCCAGGGAGTATCCCTCCATGGTGCTCCCTTAAAGGAAGTCTCACTACTTAGGCAGTGGAGAAACCTGCATTCCATGCCACAAAGAGGGTCACTGGTCCATGGAGTACCCCTCCAAGGTGCCCTCCCAAGGGAGCTCCAGGAACCAACACCTGTGGAGCTGGTCACACCGTTGTGACCAGAAGGGACATTGGAGGAATGATTGTCTCTAAGGTTGGAAAAGTGGTGGAACCACCTCTCAGTGCCTTGTCCTCCAGTCTTCTCACAACTTGGAATATCAGGGAAGCCAGGGGTTTGAAAGTGCTCCCACTTTCTCCACCTCTCACGCTGAGCCGTGGGCAAAAACCAAACACTTTAACATGACTAAGTTCTTTGTTTTAATCAGTTATTCTGGCCCTACCTTCCCGTTGACCCATAGGGTCCTGGACATGGAAGGGAATATTAAGGGATGTCTCTAGACATATCCCCTGCCCTGTCAACTTGAGGATGTGTTGTTTAAACTCTCCTTCCTTATGATCTCCTCTTGCCCTGCCCCCTTGTTGGGAAGGGATCTGATGGTGAAATTGGGGAATCAGTTTGCTCTAGTTAAACCTCCCATCTCCCTTTTCCCTCTGTTCACCAAATCTCCCCATGTTCACTTGAAAGTATGGGAGAGTCAGGCCAATTGTTTGGGATCTGGGAATTCCTGGGTGAGCTAATTCTGCCACCTCAGCCATTGTTAGTCTCCCAGACCCTAAAGTGTTCTCCCATCACAGTCAATATCCAATTAAGCCCAAGACCTGGGAGGCACTGCAACCATTAATTGCTATGCAAGGCACTGATTCGCTTCCTGTAGAGTGGGAGCCCAAGCAAGTTAAAACTTTTGAGACTTTAAAAACTAAGCCTAATCTAAAAAAACCTTTCATTCTATATGTTAATGAAAGAAAAGGACAGGCTTTGGGAGTCTTAAACCATTCCTTAGCACCTGACCCCAGGCCAGTTGATGTTTTTATTTATTCAAAATATACTTTCCATATTCTACATGCCCATTGAGCAATTTGGAAAGAAAGGGGATCACTGACAGAAAAAAAATTCCCCTATCAAACATGCCCTTTTGTTTTGGCCTTGACATAGTCATCTTTAATTCTTGTCTTTTCTTTATACTCCTATTGTGTCTGTTCCCTCATTGTTTGCCTAACCTCCTTGCCAGGTTTGTCTTTTCCAGAAAGGAAGCCATCAACTTCCAGATGATGCCTCGGGCACCCCTTGAACAAGACCCATTGAGATAAGGACAGCTCTACACCCTTTGCCAGCAAGAAGCAGTTGCAGAAGCTGAGACCTTAGCTTTTTACCCCAGAAGAATTTGGATCCCATTTGTTTGAGGGGGGAATGATGGGGTTCAGAATCTGGGAACCTCCTTGAAATCACCTTGAATCTTCCCACTTAATCTGGCCTTTCATACTCAAATCTGTTACCCTTAACCTAGCCTGGCTTTCCATTGTCTGTTACCTCTGGATTGCCCTACCTGATTCCCACCCAGGCCTTCCATTGTCTGATACTTCCCAGTTGCCTCCAGCTGTTTCCCACATTGATTAAATCACTGGTCACCCCCGTCTCATCAAGATCCCTCCAGACTACTAGAGCACCTCTAGATCTTTCCCACAGTTTTTCTATATATAAATTCCATCTTGCTTCCATGAAGGCACTCAGATTCAATCCAGCTCAGACTCTGTCCAGCTGAGATTCTATCTGGCCCTCTTGTCAATAAAAGTGTCACAAATGGCAATATTCCTTAAGAGTCAACCCAATGTGACAAACCTTTAATAAGCTTTGTTTTACTTTGATTGAAGAAAAAAATCTATATTGGTCACTGAATGTCTTTGTATCTTCATTTGTCTTTTTCCTCTTCACAATTGTTGAGAACTTTCTCTTTTAGATGTGTGAATACTTAAGTCTTCAGAATTCCAGTTTTGAGAAATGGCCATCCTTTTGGAACTACTTCCCTTTTTTACAATTTTAGTCCATGGAATGTTAAAACCCTTCCCTGAATGATTGAAGATATACTCTCCCCAAATCCAGTTTGCATTCCCAAACATATCTACCCTGTTGAATGAACATTTGAAGTTTGAAGTTTAAAACAGTAATTCTCATTATCATGTCCTCTAACCTTTAAGGAAAATGATCATTAAGGCAAACAGAATTTATTAACTGCTCTGCTTTAGTCAGAAAGAAAATTCTACCTAATGTGTGTTAACATGAAGGGCTCAGTTACTATTATGTGATGTGTCCTTGTCAAGGTTGTGATGTTTCTTGATCTCATCTATTTTCTTCATCTATATGAGGGTTAGGGGGCTACAGTATAACATAAGCTACCTAGCTTTCTTTTTACCTTTTCCTGCTCATATTCACACAGGTGTTCTCTACTATGCTGTTTCTTGAATTTTTGCCCACCAGATACAATCCTTGGACTTGGACCCTTAATCATCATACTCTCAGAAAATGTCTTCACCACTAAACTTACCATGTAGTAAAATTAGATCAGCTTTGGTGCTCGCACCACTGCATTATGCTCAATGCCCCCTTCCTTTCTCCTGGGGAGTAGGAAGCTGGTGGGCAGAACAAAGAATTCTTTCCCAAACCTACCTTTAATAAATTCTAACAAACCAGCAAATCCTCCATTTCCTACCAGCTTTACTCCTTTGACTGAACTCCAGTTCTTTCAGAATAGGGAACTATCTTTTTTTTCTTATTATTTGTATCTCCAGTATTTAGCACAGTGCCTAGAACATAGTACAAAATACAAAGTACAAAATTAATGTTAATGACTATTGATGTTTTCTTCATATCAATGTCTTTTCTTTAAATAGGTCACCATTTCTCATTTTATCAATTCTATTCTGTTTCAAAAGATCCTATCCTTTTAGTATCACATTTCAGTTATGAATTTTTTCCAACCAATCTCACTAATACTGTCAGGTCAAACTCATCTCCTTCTTCAAAGATTCCAATTTTGACTTGTCTGTTATTGCTAGTTTATTCATTTGTACAGGAACACATAAGGCCATAGGAATTACTACTGTTTCCTTTCTTAGATCTGATCTTCTGAAATTTACTGAGTATTTATGATTTTCTTCTTTATATTTTTAATATTTTTCTAGATATTTAACTTGGAAGATACCTAAAATTGATTAGCTCTCATTTTTTCATGATGGAAATCAGAGTTCCTGATATATTAAATAAGGGGATCTTAGCCATTTTGTCTGTGTCATAGGCTTCTTGGATATTTTGTTGAAGCCTTTGGACCCCTTATACACTCATACATTTAGGAAATAGTATGTTTTAATTAGTGATTGGGGAGAATAGTTGATTTTTCTTTCCCATCTAGCTCAAAGACACTCTGAAATCTTTTCATGTAATACTTAGAGGTCTCTAGATATCATATTAAGAGCCTCTGGAATAAAGCATTTTTTCACAAGTAACATGGCTAATTAGTGGCAGATTTAGGTCTCCAGTCTCTTCCCATTGGCCCAGTTTAGTGATCTTTCTATTATATCACATTGTCATTTTATTGAGACATTAAGTATAATTGAATAAGAAAGAAAGTTGTTGGTATAAATGTCCCTTTCTTATTAAGCATTAGAACCTGCTAGCAGGAGCAATGACCAGTTTTCAATAATAGCTCTAAACTGTCAAGATAATTTCCTACTATGTAAGGTTGTGTGGCAGATTGATTGACAGGTCTATTATACCTCTGAGACATCCCTAACAAGAACTAGATTTAAATAGAGTATTTGGCAATTATGATGTGTCAGTGACTAATGAGGCATTCTCTTACTCCAAAGAAGAATCCACTCAAGGAGACTTGGCTAGCAAGAATAAAGCTTTTTTTTTTCCCCACCAAATCAAATTATTTGGTATGACTTCAATAATTGGTTCACTGTTTCTCTTTTATAACCTACAATCTAAATCTAGGATTATATTATCTCCACAGAATGATCCCCCAATCTAATGAGCCAACAATGGTGTTTGGATTACCATAGCTTTGATTGACTGTAAAAGATTCTCCAGCTTCTGGGAGCCAAGATGGCAGAGTAAGAAGTAATTTGCTCTCACTCTTCCTTATTGACCTCGAGAAGCCAAGAAAATACTGCCCCAGAAAAAACACTGGAATACCTGATCCAGCAGAAAGATGGGGTGCAGCAGTTTTTTAGCCTGGGAAACTTGGAGGATTAACAGGAAAATATCCTCTTGCTCTGTTGGAGGGAGGCAGTGCAGGATAGGAGGCATCCCAGCAAACCATTGGCAAACTCCACTTCAGGAAACCAAGGGAAGATGCTGAGTCAGGGTGTTGGAGAAGGCAAACACCAACACAAGGTGTCCCAAAGTGCCATGGCACAGGTAGGGGAACTGGTAGATACCAGCTCAGAAAATCACCATGCACACCATTGTACAGACATCCTCCAGCAACAAAACTTTCCAGGGCTTTAAAGAAGCCAAGGTAAGCAGGCATCCTACAGGATCTAGGCTTCCCACTCCCGCCCCTAGAACTTCAATGTTGCCAACCCCAGCTCAGCACCAGGTAAGCTGCCCAGGTTCAAGCTGTCAGCATCTAAGGCCCCAACACACAAAGCTGGTGATCAGACTCTGGGATCCCAGAACAAGAAGTTTGAGTCAGTGTTCACTCTGCTATAGGAAGAAAGACCAACTTTAAAAGTCATGAAATAAGCAAATATTGTGAGCAAAAAGCAGAAATTGATCATGACAATAGATTCTTATTATGGGGACAGGGGAGATCAAGGCACAAATTCAGAAGAGAACAAGATTGTCAATATACTTACACCTGAAACTTCAAAGGAGAAATTGAACTAGTCTCAAGACTTCTTGGAAGAGCTTAAGAAGGATTTTAAAAGTCAAATAAGAAAAGTAGAATAATAATTGGGAAAGAAAATTAGAGCTATGAGGGTGAGAGTCAATAGCTTGGAAAAGAAAGGAGAAAAATTGAAAGTAAAAAAAAAACAAAAACACAATTTCTTAAGAATACAATTAGCTAAATAGGGGGAGGGTGGAAGTACACTGAAGAAAACAACAATTCAATGAGTGGAATTGGTTAAATAGAAAAAAGAGTTACAAAACCTAATTGAAGAAAACAATTTGTTAAAGTTAGAACTAGGCAACTGGAAGCTAATGATTTTATGAGATAGCAAGAATCAAACAAAAATAGAAGAATGAAAAAAATGGAAGAAAATGTAAAATACTTCATTGCTAAAATAGCTGTCCTGGAAAATAGATCAAGGAAAGACAACTTAAAAATTATTGATCTATCTTAAAGCCATGATGAAAAATAAAGAGTCTGGATATCATCGTTCTTTATCAATTTATTTATTTTTAGTTTTTAACATTCATTGCCACAAGATTTTGAGTTCTAAATTTTCTCCCCATCTCTCCCCTTACCCCACCCCAAGACTCCTTGCTTTCTGATTTCTCATTCCCCAATCTGCTCTCCCTTCTATCACACCCCTCCCTTCCCTAATCCTCCCTTTCTTGTAAGGCAAGATAGATTTCTATACCTAATCACCTGTATTTCTTGTTTTCCAAATGCGTGTAAAAACAGTTTTCAAAATTCATTCCAAAATTTTGAGTTCCAACTTCTCTCCCTTCCTCCCTCCCCAATCATCACCACTGAGAAGGCAAGCAATTCAGTATAGGCTATACATGTGTAGTTAAGCAAAAGACTGCCATAACAGTCATGCTGTGAAAGACTATATTTCCCTCAATCCTATCCTGCCCCCCTATTTATTCTATTTTCTCTTTTGACCTTTTCCCTCCCCAAAAGTGTTTACTTCTAATTACTCCCTTCTTCCATTTGCCCTCCCTTCTATCATTCCACCAAACCCCACTTACAACTTCCTTCCTCTTTCCTGTAGGGTAAAATAGATTTTCATACCAAATTGAGTGTGCATATTATTCTCTCTTTAAGCCAAATGTGACAAAAGTAAGCTTCACTTTTCCCCTCTAACCTCCCCCCTTTTAGCCTTCACTGAAAAAGCCCTTTCTTGCCTCTTTTATGAGAGATAATTTGCCCCATTCCATTTCTCCTTTTGTCCTCCCAATATGTTCCCCTGACCCCTTAGTTTTAATTTTTTTAGATATCATCCCTTCCTATTCAACTTACCCTGTGTCCTCTGTCTCTCTCTCCCTATGAGTGTGTGTGTGTGTGTGTGTGTGCACTCAATGTGTATAATACCTTCAAATACCCAAATACTGAGAAAAGTCTCAAGAGTTACAAATATTGTCTTTCCATGTAGGAATATAAACAGTTCAATTTTAGTAAGTCCCTTATGCTTTCTCTTTCCTGTTTACCTTTTCATCTTTCTCTTGAGTCTTATGTTTGAAAGTAAAATATTTTATTCAGCTCTTGTCTTTTCATCAAGAATTCTTGGAAGCCCTCTGTTTCACTGAATGATCATTTTCCTCCTGAAGTATTATGCTCAGCTTTACTGGGTGAGTGATTCTTGGTGTTATTCCTAGTTCTTTGACTTCTGGAATATCATATTCCAAGCAATTCCATCCCTTAATATAGAAGCTGATAGGTCTTGTGTTATCCTGATTGTATTTCCACAATACTTGAATTGTTTCTTTCTGACTGCTTGCAATATTTTCTCCTTTATCTGGGAACTCTGGAATTTAACAATGACATTCCTAGGAGTTTACCTTTTTGGATGTCTTTCAGGAGGTGATTGGTTGATTCTTTCAATATTTATTTTACCCTCTGGTTCTAGAATATCAGGACAACTTTTCTAATAATTTCATAAAAGTCGATGTCTAGGCTCTTTTTTTGATCATGGCTTTCAGGTAGTCCCATAGTTATTAAATTGTCTCTTCTGCATCTATTTTCTAGGTCAGTTGCTTTTCCAATGAGATATTTCACATTATCTTTTTTTTTTACTCTTTTGGTTTTATTTTGTAATTCCTTGGTTTCTGATAAAGTCATAAGCTTCCATATGCTCCATTCTGATTTTTAAAGAACTCTTTTCTTCAGTGAGCTTTTGCACTTCCTTTTCCATTTGCTAATTCTGCTTTTTAAAGTACTCTTCTCTTCATTGGCTTTTTGGACCTCTTTTGCCAATTGAGTTAGCCTATTTTTCAAGGTGTTATTTTCTTCAGCATTTTTTGGATCTCCTTTAGCAAGCTGTTGACTTGCTTTTCATGCTTTTCTTGCATTGCTTTCATTTCTCTTCCCAATTTTTCCTCTACCTCTCTTACTTGATTTTCAAAATCTTTCTTGAGCTCTTCCATGGCCTGTGACCATTGCATATTTTTTTTTGGAGATTTTGGATGTAGAAGCTTTGACTTTTACATCTTCCTCTGATGGTATGCTTTGTTCTTCCTCATCTGAATGGATGAAAGAGAATACCTTTTCACCAAGAAAGCAACCTTCTATAGTCTTATTTTTCCCCTTTTTGGGCATGTTTCTAGCCTGTTACTTGACTTTTGAGTCCTTTGTCAAGTGGAGGGTATATTCTAGGCATGTACAAGTTCTCAGTTCCTGCAAGATGGCACAATCAAGGGAGAGGCATTACTCCTCACCTGGCTTGCACTCTGGTCTCTGAGCTGGATTCCCCTCTGGAGCCTCCACCAGTTCCACCATGCCAGTGCTCCTCTTCACCCTAGGATGGCCACTCAGAACTGAGACCAAGATGGGTTACTCAGTTTCCCTAGAGGCTTTAGGTGGAGGCCTATAAAAATGGATGCTGCTGAGGCAGTGGCTGTCTCAGCCCTGGGGTCAGGGGTAGGGTCAGACTCTGTTCCCTTCTCAGCCAGGTAAAAGAGCTTTCTTATTGACCTTTGAAGTTGCCTTTGGCATTTGTGGGTTAGAAATCTGGGAACCGCAGCTGCTACCCTTAATTCTGCATTCTGAAGCCTGCTCCAGTTCTGCCATGCAGTGCTGCACAGCTGTACTCCGTTCCAAGTCCAGTGTGACAGACCTTTCCTATTTGCCTTCCACGCTCTCTTGGGCTGGAAATCTCTTTCACTCCATCATTTTGTGACTTCTGCTGCTCTAGAATTTGTTTAGAGTCATTTTTTACAGGTATTTTATGGGCTATGGGGATAGAGCTAGAGGAGGTCCATCCTGCTACTTCACCATCTTGGCTTTGCCCCTGGATAGTATCTTTCAAAGATTCATCAGGCAAAGGTGCCCCGAGTTCCTAGAACCACAGTATAAAATAGTATTCAAAAGATTCCACCATTCACCTCCTGAAGGGGATCTCAAATTGAAAATGCCAAGGAATATTTTAGCTACATGCCAAAATTACCAGGTCAAAGAGAAAATACTGCAAGCAGTCAGAAAGAAACAATTTACATATAGAACCAGAGTCAGGATTATGCAAGACCTCGCAGCTTCTGCATTAAAAAACCAGAGGGCGTGGAATATGATATTCCATAAGGCAAAGGAGCTTTGATTACAACTAAAGATCAACTACCCAGCAAAACTGAGCATAATATTTCAGGGGAGGAGATGGACTTTCAAAAATAGGGGGCGTGCAAACCTTCCTGTTGAAATGATCAGAGCTCAACAGGAAATTTGGTCTTAAAAGACTAAGGAAAGACATAAAAAAGGTAAACAGGAAAGAAAAAAAACAGCAGCATGTTATTAATAAGAGCAAAATATTGACATCCCTACAAGGCAAGATGACATTTCTAATTCTTGAGAACTGTGTCATTATTATGATGTTTAGAAGGGATATACATGGAGGGTGTGGGTACAAGTTGACTTTGATGCAACAATTAAAAAAAACCTTATTAAGTGGTGAAAAAAGATTACACTGGGAGAAGAGGAAAGGAGGAAGTGAAAAAAGGGTAAATTACATAACATGAAATGGGACAAAGACCTATTACAATAGAGGGAAAGAAGGGAGAGAGATGAGCATTGTTTGAAACTTACTCTCATCAGATTTCCCTGAAAGAAGGAATAACATAATCAGTTAGGAAAAGAAATCTAACTTCCTCTATAGTATAGAAGGGGCAAGGGGAAAGAAAGGAGAGGAGTGGGGAGGAGCCAAGATGGAGGAGTAGAAAGATTCACATATGCTAGCTCCAACCCACAGCCCATAAAATACCTGTAAAGAAGAACTCCCTACAAGTTCTGGAGCAGTGGAAGCCACAGAACAACAGAGTGGAGGAGATTTTTGTTCCAGAGAGCCCTGAAAAACCAACACCAAAGGTCCATTGCACACCGGACCCGGAGCAGAGCCCAGCCCTGCCTTGGCCACACAGCACCAAGAGGAGCAGATCCAAGCAGGCTTTAGGGATGGAATCTCCAGTGGCCACACAGGTCCCTCCACCCACAGACCCCAAAGGTCAGTGAGAGAGCCTGTTTGGGTGGCCGAGAGGGGAGTGGAGTGTCTCCATAACTCAGGCCCCCTTGGGAGGCAGCAGGGAGGCAGCAGCAGACAGGGTCTCCCAAAGCAGACAGGAGCTCAGTTCCATTGTTGAAGATCTCCACATAAACCCCTGAGGGAACTGAGCCCTATGTGATGGCCCTGCCCCCACCCTAGCAACTGAACTTAATCTCACACTGAATAGCAGCCCTGCCCCCACCTGAGCACCTGAATTTAATCTCACACCGAATGGCAGCCCTGCCCCCACTGAGAGCCCTGAGGTTGGGGAGCAGCATTTGAATCTCAGATCCCAAGCACTGGCTGGGTGGATCTAGAGGCAAGGTGGAGTGGAAAGGAATCTCAGAAGTCAAGTAACTGCCTGGGAAAATGCCCAGAAAAAGGAAAAAAATATAAGACCATAGAAGGTTACTTTCTTGGTGAACACATATCTCCTCCCTTCCTTTCAGATGAGGAAGAACAATGCTGACCAGAGGGCATGGAATATGATATTTCAGAAGTCAAAGGAACTAGGACTAAAACCAAGAATCACCTACCGAGCAAAACTGAGTCTAATACTTCAGGGGAAAAAATGGTCTTTCAATGAAATAGAGGACTTTCAAGTATTCTTGATGAAAAGACCAGAGCTGAAAAGAAAATTTGATGTTCAAACACAAGAGAAGAAGCATGAAAAGGTAAACAGCAAAGAGAAGTCATAAGGGACTTACTAAAGCTGAACTGTTTACATTCCTACATGGAAAGACAGTATTTGTAACTCTTGAAACTTTTCAGTATCTGGGTAGTTGGTGGAATTACACACACACACATGCACACACACGCACACGCACACACACGCACATGCACGCACATATACACATGTGCACACACAGAGACAGAGAGCACAGAGTGAATTGAATAGGATGGGATCATATCTTAAAAAAATGAAGTTAAGTGGTGAAAGAGAAATGTATTGGGAGGAGAGAGGGAGAAATGGAATGGGGCAAATTATCTCTCATAGAAGAGGCAGGTAGGAGACTTTTTAGTGGAGGGAAAAAGAGGGGGACTGAGAGAAAAACATGAAGTTTACTCTCATCACATGTGACTAACGGAAGGAATAAAATGCACACTCATTTTGGTTTGAAAATCTATCTTACAATACAGGAAAGTAGGGGAGAAGGGGATAAACAGGGTGGGGGGATGATGGAAGGGAAGGCAATGGGAGGAGGGAGCAATTTGAAACACTCTTGAGGGACAGGATCAAAAGAGAGAATAGAAGCAATGGAGGGCAGGATAGGATGGAGGGAGTCTTACACAACATGACTATTATGGAAGTAATTTGCAAAACTATACAGATATGGCATATATTGAATTGCTTGCCTTCCCAGAGGAAATGGGTGGGGAGGCAGGGATGGGGAGAGGTTGGAACTCAAAGTTTTAGGCACAACTGTTGAATATTGTTCTTACTACGAGGAAATAAGAAATAGCGGTAATGGGGAATAGAAAGTTATCTGGCCCTACAGGACAAAAGAGAAGATGGGGATAAGGGAAGGGAGGGATGATAGAAGAGAAGGCAGATTGATGATAGGGGAAATTAGAATGCTCCATGTATTGGGGTGGAGGGAGGGGACAAGTGGGGAGAAAATTTGGAACCCAAAATTTTGTGAAAATGAATGCAAAAAGTTAAATAAATAAATTTAAAAAAAGAAAGGAGAGGAGTAGATAGAAGGGAGGAAAGAAATAGCAAGGGAAAAGGGGATGAAAATGGAGGAGTCTAATAGAAGGTGGGTCAGGATGAAGGAGTTGGTGGTCAAAAGCTAAACTCTAGTGAGGAGAGAAAGGGAGAAAGGAGAGAGAAAAGCATAAATAGACTGGAGAGAAAAAAAACACAGATAGTAATCATAAATGTGAATAGGAATGGGATGAACTTTCCCATCAAGTGGAAGCAGATGGTAGAGTAGATTAAAAACCATAGTCCTACAATATGTTGTTTAGAAGAAACACATTTATAGCAGAGGGATACAAACAGAGCAAAGATAAAAACCTGGACCAGAATATATTATGCATCAGTTGAAGAAAAAAAAAAAAAACAAAAAGCAATCCTGATCTCAGACAAAGCAAAAGCAAAAATAGATGTAATTTTAAAAAGATAAGGGAGGAAAGTACCTCGCACTAAAAGATGCCATAGACAATAGGGCAGCTAGGTGGTACAGTGGATAGAGCACCAGTGCAGGAATCAGGAGGACCTGAGTTCAAATCTCACCTCAGACTCTTGACACTCACTAGATGTGTGACCTTGGGCAAGTCACTTAACCCCAATTGCCTCATCCTGGATCATCTCCAGTCATCCTGATGAATATCTGGTCACTGGGTTCACATCGTTCTGAAGGAGAAATGAGGCTGGTGACCTGCACAGTTCCCTCTCAAAACAAAGTGAAGTGCAAGTCATGCCATCTTGATGGCATGGTCTTCTTCATCAGTGAAGGTCGAACACACACCATAGACAATGAAGTAATATCATTACTAAACATATATGAACCAAGTGGTCCAGCATCCAGATTCTTAGGGGAGAAGTTAAGGGAGTTACAGAAAGAAAGACACAACAAAACTATACTTTGAGGGATGTAAATATCCAGCTCTCTGAACTGAATAAATCAAGTCACAAAATAGACAAGAAAGAAGTCAAGAGATGAATAGAATTTTAGAAAAGTTGACCTCTGGAGAAAAATTGAAAAAGGATAGAAAGGAACATAACATTTTCTCAGTGGTACATGACACCTACAAAAAAAAATGACCACGTATTAGGGCATAAAAATCTCACAGTCTAGTGCAGAAAGAGAGAAATAGTAAAGGCATTCTTTTCAGATCATGATGCAATAAAACTTACAAGTAATTAAGGGCCATGGAAAGATAGACTAAAAATTAATTGGAAGCTAAATAATGTGCTCCTAAAGAATGGTGGGTCAAACAATTTCAAGAGAATCACAAGAACAAGACAACCTACCAAAAATTATGGGAGGCAGCAGAAGGAGTTCTTAGGGGAAGTTTTATATCTCTGAATCCTTACATGAATATAATAGAGCAAGAGAAGATCAATGAACTGGGCATGCAACTGAAAAAGCTAGAAAAAGAACAAATTGAAAAACTACAATTAAATACCAAATTAGAAACTACTGAAAGCCAAAGGAAAGATTAATAAAATTGAAATTAGGAAAACATCAAACTAATAAATAAAGTTCAGAGCTAGTTTTATGCAAAACCAATAAAACTAATAAACTTTGGTCAATTTGATTTTAAAAAATTAAGAAAAGCAAATTAACATTATAAAAAATGAGCAGGGTGAATTTGCTTCCAAAGAAGAGGAAATTAATTCAATAATTAGAAATTACTTTGCCTAAATTTATGCCCATAAATTTGACAATTTTAGTGAAAAGGATGAATATTTACAAAAATATAAGCTGCCCAGATTAACAGAAGAGGGTGTAAAATACTTAAATAACCCCATCTCAGAAAAAGAAATTGAATAAGCCATCAATGAAGTCTTGAGCAAAAAATATCCAGGGTCAGATGGATTTACAAGTGAATTCTATCAAACATTTAAAGAACAGTTAATTTCAATGCTATATAGAATATTGGGAAAATTGGCAAAGAAGGAGTCCTACCAAATTCTTTTTATGATACAAATATGGACTAATACCTAAACCAGAAAAAGCCAAAAGAAAGAAAATTACAAACCAATTTCCCCAAAGAATATAGATGCAAAAAATTTAAATAAGATATTTACAAAAAGATTACAGAAAATTATCAAGAGAATAATAAACTTTGATGGGGTAGGATTTATACCAGGAATGCATTGCTATTTCAATATTAAGAAAACTATAAATATAATTGATCATATAAACAACTAAATTAACAGAAATCATATGATTATCTCAATAGGTACAGAAAAAAACAAAATACAACACCCATTTCTACTGAAAACACTGCAGAGCATAGAAAAAAAATGGAGCCTTCCTCAAAATAATAAGCAGTTTCTACCTGAAACCACCAGCAAGCATTATATGTAATAAAAATAAGCTAGATGCATTTCCAGTAAGATCAGAGGTGAAATAAGAATGTCCATTATCACCATTGTTATTCAATATGGTACTAGAAATGTTAGCTTTAGCAATAAAAGAAGAAAAAGAAATTGAAGGAATTAGAATAGGTAAAGAAGAAACTAAGTTATCACTCTTTGCAGATAATATGATGATATGCTTAGAGAATCAAGTTAAAAACTACTTGAAATAATAAACAACTTTGTCAAAAATAATGACAAAATAAACCCACAAAATCATCTGCATTTCTATATATTACCAGTAAAGTCCAACAGCAAGACATAGAAAGAGAAATCCCATTTAAAATTACTGTAGATACTATAAAATACTTGTGATTCTACCTGCCAAAACAAACCCAGGGACCATATGATTACAATTATGAAATGCTTTTCACACAAATAAAGCCATATCTAAAAAATTGGAAAAGCATGAGTTCCTCATGAGTGGCTAAGCTAATATAAATAAAACGACAATTCTAGCTAAATCAATTTACTTATTCAGTGCCATACCCATCAAACTACCAAAATATTACATTATAGAGCTAGAAATACCAAAATTCATCTGGAAGAAAAAAATGTCCAGAATATGAAGGAAATTAATGAAAAGAAATGGTAGGGAAGGTGATCTACACATGCCAGATCTTAAATTGTGTTATAAAGCAGCAATCATCAAAACCACTTGGCACTGGTTAAGAAATAGAAGAGTAGATTAGTAAAAAAGGTTAGGTACACAAGATACAGTAGTCAGTAACTATAGTAACCTATTATTTGATAAATCCAAAGACTCCATTTTCTGGGAAAAGAACTCACTATTTAACAAAAACTGTTGAGAAAGCTGGAAAATAGTATGGCAGAAACTAGGAATAAATTGACATCTCACACTCTATAAAGATAAAATCAAAATGGATACATGATTTAGACATGAAACCTGATACTATATGCAAATTAGGAGAACAAAGAATAATTTATCTGTCAGATCTTTGGAGAAGGGAAGAATTTATGACCAAATAAGAGACAGAGATTATGAAATGCAAAATGGATGATTTTAATTACATTAACCTGAACATTTTTTTTTTTTTTTTTGCACAAACAAACCAATATAACCAAGATCAGAAAGGAAGTAGAAAGCTGGGAAACAATTTTTACTGTCGGTGTTTCTGACTAAAGCCTCATTAGAGAAGTGGGTCAAATTTATAAGAATACAACTCATTTTCCAATTGCTACATTGTCAAAGGACAGGAACAGGCAGTTTTCAGAGGAAGAAATTATACCTATTGATAGTCATATAAAAAAGTGCTCCAAATCACTATTAAATAGGGAAATGCAATTCAAAACAATTCTGAGGTACCACATCACACCTATCATAAGGTTGGCTAATGTGAGAAAATAGGAAAATGACAAATGTTGGAAAAGATGTAGGAAAATTGGAACACTAATGCCTTGTTGGTAGATTTGTGAACTGATCCAACCATTCTAGACATCAGCTTGGAACTATGCCTAATGGGCTATAAAATGATGCATACCCCCTTGACTCAATAATACCAATTCTAAGTCTGTAATGCAAAGAGACCTTAAAATGGGAAAATGACCTACATGCACAAAAATATTTCTAGCATCTCTTTTTGTGGAGGCAAAGAATTAGAAATTGAGCTAATGTCCATCAATTGGGGAATGACTGAACAAGTTGTGGTATATGAATGTAATGGAATAGTATTGTGCTGTAAGAAATGATGTGCAGGCAGACTTCAGAAATATATGGAAAGATTTATATGAACTCATGATGAGTGAAATGAACAGAATCAAGAGAATATTGTACGCAGTAACAGCCACACTGTGTGATGACTGACTTTGATATACTTAGCTTTCCTCTGCAATGCTTGGATCTAAGACAACTCCAAAAGACTCATAATGAAAAACACCATTCACATCCAGAAAAAGAACTTTGCATTCTGAATGCAGATCAAAGCATACTATTTGCTCTTTTTCTTTTGTTTTGTTTTGATTCTTCTTTCCCATTGTTCTTTCCCTTGGTTCCAATTCTTCTTTACATCATGACTAATGTTAATGTAAATGTATGTGTAGAGCCTATATAAGATTGTATGTAATCCTTGAGGAGGGAATAGGAGAGGGGGAGAAAATTTCAATCTCCAAATCTTATGGAAATGAATGTTGAAAATTACTAATTAATTATAAAAAAGATTCTAGGAAATGTTCGCTCAACTATACAATCAGTATCAATAACAGAAAATCAACATGATAATAATATTAACATGATAAAGGCAAAATAAAAATTCAGTGTTACATATTAATGGAATTAATTCCAGTGATAAATGTCTGAGTACATTTGTTTTGCTCAAACCTAGTATGTGAATAGAAATAATTTTACCTTTTTCCTTGAGCCCATTAATTGTTTTTATAGTCAAGGAAAGGAGACCTGGAGGGAGACTGTAAAGGTCATCAAGGCTATCCCCATAATTCCAAATGATGCATTATTAAAACATCCCAGACCACTGGAGAAGGAAATGGCTAACCACTCCAATATTTTTTTTTACTTTATTTTTTTAATATAAATTTATTTGTTTAACTTTTTACATTCATTTTCACAAAATTTTGGGTTCCAAATTTTCTCCCCTTTTATCCCCTCCACCCACCCCAATACACTGAGCATTCTAATTTTCTCTATCACCAATCTGCCCTCTCTTCTATCATCCCTTCCTTCTCTTGTCCCCATCTTCTCTTTTGTCCTGAAGGGCCAGATGACTTTCTATATCCCATTAACTGTATTTCTTATTTCCTAGTAGCAACAACAGTACTAAACAGCTGTTCCTAAAACTTTGAGTTCCAAATTCTCCCCATCCCTCCCTCCCCACCCATTCCCTTTGGGAAGGCAGGCAATTCAATATAGGCCCTATCTGTGTAGTTTTGCAAATGACTTCCATGATAGTCGTGTTGTATAAGACTAACTGTATTTCCCTCCATCCTATCCTGCCCCCATTGTTTCTATTCTGTCTTTTGATCCTGTCCCTCCCCAAGTGTTGACTCCAAATTGCTCCCTCCTCCCATTGCCCTCTCTTCCATCATCCCCCCCACCTTGCTTATCTCCTTCTCCCCTACTTTCCTGTACTGTAATATAGGTTTTCATACCAAAATGAGTGTGCATTTTATTCCTTTCTTTAGTCGAATGTGATGAGGGTAAACTTCTTGTTTTTTTCTCAGCTCTCCTCTTTTTCCCTCCACTAAAAGGTCTCCTGCTTGCCTCTTGAATGAGATATAATTTACCCCATTCCATTTCACCCTCTTTCCTGCCACTACATTTCTCTCTCACCATTTACCTTAATTTCTTTTAAGATATGGTCCCATCCTATTCAATTCACTCTGTGCTCTCTGTCTCTGTATGTGCGTGCATGTGTGTATGTGAGTGTGCATGCACACGTGTACATGTGTGTGTGTGTGTGTATGTGTGTGTGTGGTCCCACCAACTACTCGGATACTGAAAGGTTTTAAGAGTTACAAATATTGTCTTTCCATGTAGGAATGTAAAGAGTTCACTTTTGGTAAGTCCCTTATGACTTCTCTTTGCTGTTTACTTTTTCATGCTTCTTCTCATTCTTGTGTTTGAAAGTCAAATTTTCTTTTCAGCTCTGGTCTTTTCATCAAAAATGCTTGAAAGTCCTCTGTTTCATTGAAAGACCATATTTTCCCCTGAAGTATTATACTCAGTTTTGCTGGGTAGGTGATTCTTGGTTTGAGTCCTAGTTCCTTTGCCTTCTGGAATATCCTATTCCACGCCCTTTGATCCCTTAATGTAGAAGCTGCTAGATCTTGTGTTATCCTGATTGTATTTCCACAGTACTGGAATTGTTTCTTTCTAGCTGCTTGCAATATTTTCTCCTTGACCTGGGAATTCTGGAATTTGGCCACAATGTTCCTGGGAGTTTCTCTTTTTAGAATCTCTTTCAGGTGGTGATCAATGGATTCTTTCAATACTTATTTTGCCCTCTGGTTGTGGAATATCAGGGCAGTTTTCCTCAATAATTTCATGGAAGATGATGTCTAGGCTCTTTTTTTGATCATGGCTTTCAGGTAGTCCCATAATTTTTAAATTGTCTCTCCTGGATCTATTTCCAGGTCAGTTGTTTTTCCCATGAGATATTTCACATTCTCTTCCATTTTTTCATTCTTTCGGGTTTTTTTTGTGATTTCTTGGTTTCTCAGAAAGTCCTTAGACTCCATCTGTTGAATTCTAATTTTGAGAGAACTATTATCTTCAGTGAGCTTTTGAACCTCTTTTTCCATTTGGCTAATTCTGCTTTTGAAAGCATTCTTCTCCTCATTGGCTTTTTGAACCTCTTTTGCCAATTGAGTGAGCCTATTTTTCAAGGTGTTATTTTCTTCAGCATTTTTTTGGGTCTCCTTTACCAAGGTATTGACCCATTTTTCATGCTTTTCTTGCATCCCTCTCATTTCTCTTACCAGTTTTTCCTCCACCTGTCTAACTTGATCTTCAAAATCCTTTTTTAGCTCTTCCATGGCCTGAGCCCACCATACATCCCCCTGAGATGTCTAGGATACAGAGGCCCCGACCTCCATGTCTTTCCCTGATGGTAAGAATATTTCCTCATCATCAGAATTGAAAGGCGGGAACATCTGTACCCCATCAAAGTAGCTTTCTGTATTCTTATTTTTCTTCCCTTTCTGGGCATTTTCCCAGCCAGTTACTTGACTTCTGAGATTCCTGTCCACCCCCACCCAGCTAGTGCTTGGGGTCTGAGATTCAAATGGGCTTTCTGCAGCAGGCACAGCTACTATTCAATGTGAGCTTAAGTTCTGGTGCTTGGGTTGGGGCAAGGCCGCCTCCCAGGCTCAGTTCCCTCAGGGGGTTTATGCAGAGACCTTCGGTAATGGCCCTGAACTTCTGCCTGCTGCTCCTGGAGTTCTGGGCCACCGCTGCTGCCTCTGCCGCTGCCTCCCGAGGGGCCTGAGTCATGGAGACAACCCACTCCCCTCTAGTCCAGCCCAGATGTCTCTCTCACTGACCTGTAGCATCTGTGGGCAGAGGGACCTTCCCGGCCACCGGAGATTCTGTCCCTGAAGCCTCCTCGGGTCTGCTCCTCTGGGGCCCTGTGGCCAGGGCAGCTCAGGGGTGGGCTCTGCTGTCCAGAGCATGATGGACCCCTGTGGACGGCTCTCCAAGGCTCTCTAGAACGGAGATGTTTTCCACTGTGTTTCTGTGCACCTTGCAGTGCTCCAGAATTTGTGGGGAGTTCTTTTTGCAGGAAATATATGGGCTGTGTGTTCGGAGCTAGCATATGTGAGTTTTTCTACTCCACCATCTTGGCTCCTCCCCCCCACTCCAATATTTTTGCCAAGAAAACCTCATGGACCTTGCTGTCCATGGGGTCACAAAAAATCATACTTGACTGAACAATTGAATAACAGCAAAAACAAAACCAGTGACAGTCTTGATAGTTGATATCCACCCCCTCCTGCCCTCCAAGGAATAATCAGATTATTTCTTTGGCTTAAAGGACTATTAATGATTATAAGAATTTTGATTCAGTTTAAATAAATAGCCATTTATTAAGCAAACATTATGTATATATTTCTTAAAATACAAAGAGAAGTAAAACATAGAATCCAATTTACAGAAATTTAAAATTTTAGCATAGTGGTGGGGAATGGGGAGATCAAAAAAGGTAGAGAAAAGGCAGCTACTTGCCCAAGTTCTCCCACAAACCCCTCCAAATACCTTTAAATAACGTTATAAAATAATTCCTGGAGAATCAGAATCCACAAAAGGAATAGGTGGAACAACTTTCCAGCCAAAGGCAATTTTAAAAATTAGCAGGAAATGTCTGTCACAGCTGGGTGAGAGTGAAGCACAGTCCAGTGCAGGCCAGATCAGCATAGACCTTGCCCCAGCCAACCAGGTACAGGCTTGGCAGTCACTAAATCAGCAGCACCAGCAGCTGCTTCCAGATCTCTGTGATGGCAATGAAAATAGAATCTTTTGCTGTTTTTGCTTTATTTTAATCAAGTGCCTCTGACTGAATCTTGCCTTTATCAATCAAGAGTCTTTACAAGGAGTAAAGTGCAGAAACAAGAATTTCTTTAACTAGAAATAGTGTATGTATTTGTATTGTTAATTATTTTAATATGATTAAAGATCTTTTCCACCAATTGATGGGTATCTTGCTTAGGAGAATTGTTTTGTAGGAGGGTCCCTAGTACCTTTTGCTTTTTCTGTTGAGGCACTGAGTCAAAGAGTTATGGTGCCCTCTGGCTCTGAAAAAGGTATAAATGCTCTGAGACATGGATTTACATTGGGGCTTAGTTTTTGGTAAGAAAGTTTGAGTGCCAGATGAAGACTCTGGGAAGCCACTAAGGAGTTTCCCAGCTTTGAGAACCCATATGTTATGCTTCTCTCTCTGGTAACTAGTCAGACAGTTGTACCTCTCTGTTGAATTATAGTCAGGCAGAAGAATCCATGTCTGTTGATTACTTTGGGGTTACTGATTGGAAGTGTTTGTTTGATCAGATGAGGACCCTGGGAAACTGGCCCCTGGCTTTGAGAACCCAGATGTAGTGTTTCCCTCTTTGGTCACTATGGTCAGACAATTGTCTGTTGAACTAAGGTAGAGGAAGCCATACCTATTGATCTTTTGATTTCTCTGCATTTTCTTTGAAATTTAGGGTGCTGACTCCCTGAACCAACTGAATGATATGTGTACTGGTTTAAAGGAATAATACATGTGCTTGATTAAAGTGATTGTTAACCCATTAAAAGTTGCTTTCCTTTTATGAATGCAGATCTAAGAACCTGTGATAATAGGCCCCCAGTGTATGTTGCTTACTGCTGTACATTCTCAGCCTACAAACACTAAGGGTGTCAAACAACTGGTCAGAAGAAGACTACAAGGGTCTCTTTACTAGCATTTAGGTAGCACTCCATTGTTTGCCCATTCTCAGATCTGGGATGCAGTCTTGGGTGACATTCCCACAATGAAGAGGAGTAGTAGCACACCAGAGGTTGTGGCCATAGTGAAACAGGGACTCTTGTCCCAGCTTCAGGGCAAAAAAAGAGAGCTTGTGGCTACCCACAGATTAGAGCATCAGACCAGGGGAGTAGTAAATATACCTCTCCTTAGATCATACCACCTTGGATGAACTGAAAACATACAGATCCCTCAAAATACCTCTGAAAACAGCTGCACAAAACCAATGAAGCTTGTGATAGTGCACCCTCCACCCTGGAAGCAAAGTTTTATTTAACAAATAGTTAAAAGTCAAGAAGCAGTCTGGGAAAATGAACCCAAAATGGGAAACATTCTGACCATAGAAAGTTGCTATACCGACAATGAAGATGAAAATACACACTCAGAAGAAGGTAACAAAGTCCAAGTTCCTACATCCAAATATTCCAAGAAAAGAATTGGTCTCAGACCACAGAAGAGATTTAAAAGGACTTTAAAAATTAAATAAGAGAGGTAGAAAAAAAAATTGGGAAATGAATCAGAGCAATGCAAGAAAATCATGAAAAATAAGTCAATAACTTAGTAAAGTAAACACAGAAAAATTCTGAAGAAAATAACACCTTAAAAAACAGATTAGTCCAAATGATAAAAGAGGTACAAAAACTCAATGAGGAGAAGAATGACTTAAAGAACAAAATTGATCAAATTGAAAAAGAGGCACAAAAATTCAGTGAAGGAATAACTCTTTAAAAATAGAATTTGCCAGCTGGAAAAGGAGGTACAAAAGCTCATTGAAAATAATACTTTCTTAAAAGTTAGAATTATGTGAATGGAAGCTAAGAACTTTGTGAGAAATTAACAAAACAAAACCAAATGAATGAAAAAAAGTAGATGATATGAAATATCTCATTGAAAAAACAGTTGACATGGAAATTAGATCCAGGGCAAATAATTTAAAAACTATTGGACTTATATGGAATATTGAAAGTCAAGATAAAAAAAAATTCTACACATCATCTTGCAAGAAATTATCAAGGAAAACTGACTTGATAATCTAGAACCAGAGGACACAAGAGAAATTGAGAAAATTCACCAATCACCTGCTGGAAGAGATGTCAAACTAAAAACTGCCAGAAATAGGGAGTCAAGATGGAGGAGTAGAAAGACGCACATATGTGAGCTCCGAACCCACAGCCCATAGATTTAATGTAAGAAGAGCTCCCCAGAAGTTTTGGATCACTGCAGGGTGTGCAGAAACATAGTGGAAGAGATTTCCGTTCCAGAGATCCCTGGAGAGCCATCCCCAGGGTTCGTCACGCCCCAGAAAGCGGATCCCACCCCAGCGCTGCCCTGGTCGCAGCCCCAGAGAAGCTGATCCAAGCAGGCTTCAGGGACGGAACTTCCAGCGGCCTGGAAGGTCCCTCCACCCACAGACTCTACAGGTCAGTGAGAGACACGCCTGGGCTAGCCAAGACCGGAGTGGGGTGTCTCCGTGGCTTGGGCCCCCTCGGGAGGAAGAGGTGGAGGCAGAGGCAGGGGTGGTGGCGGAGGTAGCGGCAGCGTGGCTGTGGCAGCCCAGGACTCCCCCAGCAGCAGGCAGGATCTTCATTACTGAAAGTCTCTGCATAAACCACCTGAAGGAGCTGAGCCTGGGAGACGGCCCTGCCCCACCCGCTCCATTACTGAAGGTCTCTGCATAAAGCCCCTGAGGGAACTGAGCCTGGGAGGCGGCCCTGCCCCCACCCCAGCACCAGAACTAAAGCTCACATTGAATAGCAGCCGCGCCTGCTGCGGAAAGCCCATTTAAATCTCAGACCCCAAGCACTAGCTGGGTGGATCTAGGTGGGGGTGGACAGGAATCTCAGAAGTCAAGTAACTGGCTGGGAAAATGCCCAGAAAAGGGAAGAAAAATAAGACTATAGAGAGTTTTTTTGAACAGATGCAAATGATCCTGACTTTCAGATCTGATGACGAGGACATATTCTTGCCATCAGGGAAAGACTTGGAGGGCGGGGCCTCGGTACCCCAGACATCCCAGAGGGATGTCGGGTGGGCTCAGGCCATGGAAGAGCTCAAAAAGGATTTTGAAAAGCAAGTTAGACAGGTGGAGGAAAAACTGGGAAGAGAAATGAGAGAGATGCAAGAAAAGTATGAAAAAAGGGTCAATACCTTGGTAAAGGAGACCCCAAAAAATGCTGAAGAAAATAACACCTTGAAAAATAGGCTCACTCAATTGGCAAAAGAGGTTCAAAAAGCCAATGAGGAGAAGAATGCTTTCAAAAGCAGAATTAGCCAAATGGAAAAAGAGGTTCAAAAGCTCACTGAAGAGAATAGTTCTCTCAAAATTAGAATGGAACAGATGGAATCTAATGACTTTCTGAGAAACCAAGAAATCACCAAACAAAACCAAAAGAATGAAAAAATGGAAGAGAATGTGAAATATCTCATGGGAAAAACAACTAACCTGGAAAATAGATCCAGGAGAGACAATTTAAAAATTATGGGACTACCTGAAAGTCATGATAAAAAAAAAGAGCCTAGACATCATCTTCCATGAAATTATCGAAGAAAACTGCCCTGACATTCTAGAGCCAGAGGGCAAAATAATCATTGAAAGAATCCATTGATCATCACCTGAACGAGATCCAAAAAGAGAAACTCCTAGGAACATTGTGGCCAAATTCCAGAACTCCCAGCTCAAGGAGAAAATCTTACAAGCAGCTAGAAAGAAACAATTCCAGTATTGTGGAAATAAAATCAGGATAACTCAAGATCTAGCAGCTTCTACATTAAGGGATCGAAGGGCGTGGAATAGGATATTCCAGAAGTCAAAGGAACTAGGACTCAAACCAAGAATCACCTACCCAGCTAAATTGAGTATAATACTTCAGGGGAAAATATGGTCTTTCAATGAAACAGAGGACTTTCAAGCATTCTTGATGAAAAGACCAGAGCTGAAAAGAAAATTTGACTTTCAAACACAAGAATGAGAAGAAGCATGAAAAAGTAAGCAGCAAAGAGAAGTCTTAAAGGACTTACCATAAGTGAACTGTTTACATTCCTACATGGAAAGACAATATTTGTAACTCTTAAAACTTTTCAGTATCTGGGTAGTTGATGGGACCACACACACACACATTGCTAACTGCATTAGCAATTTAGTGAGATTATGGAGTCATGATTTTCTTAGAGGAGTATGATTTCACACACCCTTAAATTACCTAAAAGGAATCACCAATGTGGAAGATGCTGGGGATGTGTTTTCATGCACACACACATACACATGCACACACATACAGAGACAGAGAGCACAGAGTGAATTGAATAGGATGGGACCATATCTTAAAAGAAATTAAGGTAAATGGTGAGAGAGAAATGCAGTGGGAGGAAAGAGGGTGAAATGGAATGGGGTAATTATATGTCATTTAAGAGGTAAGTAGGAGACTTTGCAGTGGAGGGAAAAAGAGGAGAGCTGAGAAAAAAAAAAAAACAAACAAACAAGAAGTTTACCCTCATCACATTTGACGAAATGAAGGAATAAAATGCACACTCATTTTGGTATGAAAATCTATCTTACAGTATAGGAAAGTGGGGGAGAAGGAGATAGGCAAGGGGGGGATGATGGAAGGGAGGGCAAAGGGAGGAGAGAACAATTTGAAGTCAACACTCAGGGAGGGACAGGATCAAAAGACAGAAGAGAAACAATGGGGGGCAGGATAGGATGGAGGGAAATCCAATTAGTCTTACACAACACGACTATCATGGAAGTCATTTGTAAAACTACACAGATAGGGCCTATATTGAATTGCCTGCCGTCCCAAAGGGAATGGGTGGGGAGGGAGGGATGGGGAGAATTTGGAACTCAAAGTTTTAGGAACAACTGTTTAGTATTGTTGTTGCTACTAGGAAAGAAGACATACAGTTAATGAGGAATAGAAAGTCATCTGGCCCTACAGGACAAAAGAGAAGATGGGGACAAGAGAAGGGAGGGATGACAGAAGAGAGGGCAGTTTGGAGATAGGGAAAATTAGATTGCTTGGGGTATTGGGGTGGGGGAGGGGATAAAAGGGGAGGAAATTTGGAACCCCAAATTTTGTGAAAACGAATGTAAAAAGTTAAATAAATAAATAAATGCTTAAAAAATCTGCCAGAAAAATTATAAGCATATTCCATGGTTCCTAGATTAAGGAGAAAATATTGCAAGCTCCAGAAAGAAACAATTCAAGTATAGTGGAGCCACAGTCTGGATAACACAACATTTAGCAGCTTCTATATTAAAGGAAGAGAGGGCTTGAGCTGATACAAAGTGAAATGTACTATGTCCAAAGTAACAGCAGTATTGTAAGATGATCAGCATGAATGGCTTAACTATTCAGCAATACAGTGTTACACAACAACTCTGAAGGATTTATGATGAAAAATTCAATCCATCCCCCAAGAAAGAACTGATGGTATCTGAATACGGATTGAAGCATACTATTTTGGGGGTGTTTTTTTGTCTCTGATTTCTTTTACAACACAATTAATATGGAAATGTTTACATGACTACACATGTATAATCTATACCAAATTGCTTGCCTTCTCAATGAGGATAGGATGTGAAGGGAGGAGGGGATAGAATTAGGAACTCAAAGTTTTAAAAGTGAATGTTAAAAATTGTTCTTAAATTTAACTAGGGAAAAATAAGATAATAAATAAATTTTAAATAAATAAATTCTCAGTGGGTAGAAAGGTCTTGTAAAATTATTATGATCGAAAATATGATGAGATAAAAAGTAAAGTGCTGTGCATGAACTGAAGAGGGAAAGGCAATTTTCATTTTGAGAATTCTCATCTTGGTGAAGAGGGAATGTTAGAAAGACTTTTTAGGAGAGGGAACACATAGATTTGACTTTAAACAAGGAGATTAATATCAACATAGGGAGATATTAAGGGAGTACAATTCAGACAATGAGGACAAATACATGGAGATGTAAGAGGAGAATATGAAAATCATAACCTGGCAGTTATCTAATTTTGGTGGAGCATAATAATACATGAAAAGAATTTCCATGAGTCAGACTGTAAAATTTTTTTAGTTCCAGGATACAGAGGTTTTTTTTTTTTTTAATTTTAATCATGAAAGTTTTTGAACAGAGTAATGCCATGATTTTAGAAACATATTTGAGATGTTATTCCATGTGAATCAGAGGAACAGGTTAAGCTTAGAAAATGATGAAGTCAAAAGAAGGCATTTTTTTAAGGTTAAAGAGACATTAGAATTTAGAACAGGAAGGGAGAAACAGACAGACAGAGACAGAGAGAGGCAGAGACAGACAGAGAGAGAGAGAGAGAGAGAGAGAGAGAGAGAGAGAGAGAGAGAGAGAGAGAGAGAGAGAGAGAGAAACACGGCAAGAAAGAGACAGTGAGGGTCAAGATATAAGCAAGAGCTGATGTGATAATTTTATGAAGGAGTTGGGGGGTTAAGATTAGAGATCCAGGTTGACTGGTAAGTTTTGCCAAGACAGTAGACTATATCTGATAGTAAGGAAAGAAGAAGAGATCATATAAAGACACAGAGTTTAAAATGAGTTAAGGAAGGAAATTTAGTGAGATTACGGAGTCATGATTTTCTTAGAGGAGTATGATTTCACACACCCTTAAATTACCTAAAAGAAATCACCAATGTGGAAGATGCTGGGGATGTGTTTTCATGTAACTAGAGGACTAGAATATGTCTGGATAGTCTGCATTAGCATACCATATTTTTGGAAGCAGACTTTTTTCATTTGACTTTGTAGATAGAACTGTTACAGTCTTTAAAAATGTCTAGACTCAATAGCAGAAGTGTGAAAGTAGCTTTTTCATTCATAGCTCAGGAGACCATGTATTAAGTGGAGAGGACCATATTGTTTCCTTCTTTATCCCAAAATGAGTTCGTATGGACCCAAAAACAGAGTCTGAGTTTTGGTTTTTTATTTCATGCATTTCTGTTCTAGATACTTGAAATGGAGATACTGATCCAGCCTTGGAGCTCAAGCTCCCTCAGAATTTAAGTATCTGAGAGTTAAAAGAAATCCAGGCCAGGTATTACAACTAGCCTATTGAGATTCCCAGAAGAGCATAGGCCTGGCAACACTAGCCTATCCAGTTTGGGACATAACTTGATGGGACCAATACTACTGGAGCTGAGCTAAAATGTGAACTTGATTTCTTCTTCCCCATAGATGGTATGTGTGAGGAGAAATATGCCCCCAAACTTTTGAAGGAAATTATTATATATTTATTCTTGCCATATTTGAATTGAATAACCTTTTGTGAAGCATAATCTGATAAATAAATGCAACTAGGGTGCAAGCAAATGGGTGACTATAAATGGGGTGGTGTAGACATAACCAGTAAAAGTTTAAGCCATTGGCAAAAAATAAGATAATCCCAAACCCTTTCAGAGACTAGAGACTAGAGTAGGGTAGGGGAAGAAAGAGATACATAAAATATTGCCAGTCTAGTCTAGAGAAAGTGGAGCCAGAGTAACTATGTTACATTAGTGAAGTGGGAGACAAAGGTGCCCAATGAGAGAATGGGGAAGGAGAAATCTGGACACTTTATGGGAGAAAATTTGGGACAGTTATTGTGGAGAATGCAATGTGCATTTAAGAGATAAATAACATGAGAGTCAGGTACCAATGAGGCTCAAGTTGAGTTTAGATAGCATACTATTGTGATAAATAGCATAACATTCTGATTCTCAGCAGAGTTTTGTGTTTTCCTGCAATAATGTGTTGTGCTCCACCAAGCAGTGGGAGAAAAAACGTGATGTATGAGAAGAGTTAAAGAGGACTGAGGCTTAACAGGCTGGAAGGTAGGAGTTGCCACAACTTTTGTCTCATTAAACTGTTCTATTCAAACAATCACTCCCAAGATTTCATTCTTTTTTAACTCACCTAAGCTATCTTGAGCAGATGGCATGTTTTCCCTTCTATTTTACTCTTCGTAGATACAGAGAATATCCATTTTAATATATTACTTTTACCCAGTGGATTGAGTGAAAGGAAAAAAAATCTAAGCAAGGTATACTGCCTAATGAATGGACAAGGCCTGAGGCACTGAGACTGAAGACCTAGGAATATGATTTTAGAATTATAAAGTCATTGTATACAGTCCTGCTCTTGGCTGGTTTATAGGCAGACTCATTCTTCCATTACATTCTCAAAGCTATACACCTCACCTGCTCATTAGGCTTTGCTTAGCATCTATATTATATCTGATACAATTGGGCACAAGAAAAATAATGGGATACATACTTTCCATATCCAACAAGAATATACTCAAGAGAAATAACAGAATAGTTAAGGGCAAAGTGCCGGTAAAATAATTCAATTTTTGCCGTCACCTGGATCTCTCCAATTCCTGAGAGTCCTATATGTCTACATGATAAGAAACTTCATCTAATGCATATTATGACCTGGAACCTTAACTGCCAAAGAAAATGACTTTTACTTTCTCAACACAAAGTAGAAAACTAAATTCAGGTTGCTAAAAGCTAGAATAGATTTTGAGATGTTATCCATACCATTTTCCCTGTCTCCAGCTGCCTACACTCTATCCCTTGATCATTAGCAATATTTCTTCTTTAAAAAGACAACAGTAATAGTTGACATTTATTTAAAGTTAATGTTTTCAAAGTCCTTTACCTATGTTATTTACTTCAAACCTCAAAAGAGCCCTATGAGACGTGTGGATTTTATTCTGATTCCCACTTCACATGGAAAGAAATTGAGTCTGAGAAAGGTTAAATAGTGCAGCCCTCAAAACAGCTGAGGAGAGGATTTGCACCTCAGAAATGGGCAAATTCTACAAATTAGTTTATTGTTGTATTGCTGTCTAGACTTAAGAAAATGATGATATAAATAATGTAGATTAAATTTTAAATACTATGTGCATTTTTTTAGAAAACCAGGTATTAAGGATTCATCCCTATGTGACATCCCTATTAAACAGTATATCCCTATGTATCCCCCGTATTCACTACCAGCTTAGCACATAAAACATGCCTAATGAATGAATTGTCATTCACTTATTCATACCCTTGCATAAAATGCAAATAAGCACATATGTGTATGTATGTGAACATATGTATGTATATATAAAACTATTTCTAAGTGTGTCTATATACATGCATATACATACACATAAACATATACATATATATAGGGTATATGTATGTGCATGTGTGTGTGTGTGTGTGCGTGTGTGTGTGTACCTTTTATATAATCACTCTTTTAGCCTTGAGGATTTCACTGAGGCACATTGGCAGTCTTTCGGGGCTCAATGGAATTAACCAAATGCCATTTGCAAATATGGGCACCAGTATGAAACTGTTACCGTTTTTGTGAACTGGGGAATAGATAGATAAATAGATAGATAGATATGCACACACACATACACATATATATCCATATACATAGAGATACATGTACATACATATTTATGTGTATCTCTATGTATGTGCATACTTTTGTACATGTATATATATGTGTATGTGCTGGAAAGTCCCTTAGAGAGATCATGTGTCTCATGTTAATGGGTCTTGCAAATGAATGTGATTAAGAAGAGATAGGTATAATTCTGCTGGCTGTATTTTAAGCTGTTGTTGCTAAGTAATTTTTAAGTCATGTCTGACTCTTCATGACCCCATTTGGGGTTTTCTTAGCAGAGGTATTGGAGCAATTTGCCACGTCCTTCTCTTACTAATTTTGTAGATGAGGAACTGAGGAAAATAGGGTTAAGTGACTTGCCCAGGGTCAGTTGGGCTAGTAAGTGTCTGAGGCTGGATTTGAACTCATAAAAATGAGTTTTCCTAACTCCCGACCTGGCACTCTATCTACTGATCCATATAGCTATCCTGGATTTTAAGTTAAATATCATGAAGTGTAGCACGACTGATTTTGTTTTATCTTCTGTAAATATGTTGCCTTTGATCAGATTGCTTTATATATGTTTTATATAATGTCTTAAGAATTAATTTTAAAAAACCTTGTAAATTCATTCCCTAATGAATCTGAATTATGCAGTTCATATAGAATATCTTTTATCAAGAAACAACTAGATATGCCCAAATATTTAAATACTCAAATGGATGTAAAATCTCATGAATAGTTTTTGCCACCCAATGAAGTAGAAAATAACCATTCATGACTCCCCCTCTGTGTTACCCTCATCTATGTCCACCCAAATGTTTTGCCACAGGAATACAAATAAATAGCTACAGGCTTTCTTTGCTCTTTCCTGATAATATAAAGAAGTAAGTAGAACACTCTGGCTGCTTACCTGTCATCCCTCAACTCTACCCCATGAACAATCCATCTTTTCCTTCTATTACATATTTGCTTGGTGAGATCTTTTATTCCTGTTCTTTGAAGTTCCTCATTACTTATACGTTGCAGCCGGCTCATACCTACCATGCACTCCTCTGTACTCCTTTCTGAGATTTACAATTAATTTGAGACTTTTGTATTCCATGTCTTGTTGGCAATATTGTGAGGTTAATAGAACATTCATTAGAAAAACATAACAGATGGGTCTTTTATTTTGAGGGAGAATTGTGATAATTAACTTTGTTTTTCAGTTTCCTAAAAGCAATTCATTCTGCTCTTCTTCACCTGTTCAACTTTGGGACCAACTCACTGATATCTGTTGTCTGTTTCAGATATAGGAGTTAATATATATATCAGCTCTTCAGATTATGAATCCAAAATGCATGGAGAAATCTGGGCAATAGTCATTTTTCATCCACTTGGTCCTTCCTTTGGAAATAATGAGGCCACTCTAATTGCCATTCCACAACTCTGCTTGATTTTAATGACAAGTAACAAGATACCCCTCCCAGGATAAGTTGTTCACCTGAAATCTCAGGATATGCTGGTCACTTGAAATCTCATTACCATGCTGCTAACAGTCTTGGATATTCAAGACCATCCCAATTCCCTCAGCTTTCTTTCCCTCTGATTGGAGGACTTGAAGGTAAAGCACTGAGCTCCTCCCAAAACTTTCCTTAACAGTGGGGAAGGAATTGGACATCCAACTCACAAATTTCCAAATGCTACTTTGCTTGTTTTCAAGTCCAGGGTAAAAAGCTTCCCCATGCCCCCCTCCCCACCCTCCAAACACCAGGTAACTTTTGTTCTCATCACCCCTTTATAATTTCCTTCTGTGTGTTTTCTTCCCCCATCATTCCTTTGTAAGCTCCTTGAGAGCAAGGACTGTCTTGAGGGATAGTCAGACAAAATGATTTATATTCCCTGAATCAATTGCTGTGGAGGAATAACCGAGATGTAGTCCTAAAGTCTAAATGGGATGGGGGAGTGTCCATAAACTTATTCTTAGATAGACATACAGAAGGATAGAAAAAAAGACAGATCTATCAGGTGATAGATAATAGACAGACAGGTAAACATTGATACGAATATCCCAAATATTTTATTTTATGCATGCAAAAAAACTATCCTAAATAGTATTCCATAGATTTAACCAGTTTGCCAAAGGGGTTTATGACACCTAAAATCTGACTTAGTTTAACCTCTTCATTTTATAACTGAGGAATCAGAAACCAAAGAAAACAAGGTTATATAGGTAGTAAGAAGGAACAGTTAGAATTTGAACCCAGATGTTCTCCAAACTCCGAACTCTTTCCTTCACCATTACAAGAAATCTCTGGAAATTGTCAGTGCAGTTAATAAAGTAGTCCAAAAAAATGAGTAGATATGGTACTAGCTCATTATACTTTCAGAGAGCTTGGCTTCAACTGACTTCTTCACTTGGTGAAATGTAGAGGTGCAGTTTTAACAATCATATTTTTCAAGAGCAGCTTCAGAGAAAGTTTTCAAACAGTAACATTTGCATTTACAACAGGAGCCTGTCAGTCAGTTCTGGTCACTAGGCAGTTAGATAACTAGCCAGGGAACTTAAATCACAGTAGTGGGGGAGAAAGATCCAACCGCTTTAGTTATTGCAACATGACCAAAAAATTCTGTGGAATCAGTAGACAGTCCAGGCCAAAACAACATATTTGGGGTAATTTGATACAATTAATTGCTTGACGATGTTTTCCAGCTCCTCACTAATACCTTACATTAGGGATGTTTTACATTCCTAATATTCTAGGCCAAGGGTTCTTTAACTTGGGGGCTGAGGCTACATTTCAAGAGGTATATGAAAGTGGATGGGGGGAAAGGTATCATTGTGTCAATATAATTAGACACCTTCATAATTCTTTGAATTTTATTTTGTGCACTTTAAAGCAATCTTCTGAGAAACAGTCCATAGTCGTCAACAGACTGCCTAAGCCATCCATGACACAAAAAAGGTTAAAGATCCTTGGTCTAGTGAGAATGGCCTCAGACTAAATATTTTTCCTCATACTGGAGAATTTTCAGGTGAATTTTTGTAAAGAGATAAAATCCACATCATTTTATCTAACACATGTAGGTTGTCTTTTATTTGGCTAGGTAACATTAAGCCTGCGTAACATGAAGCTAGGAGGCCAAACTTAAGAGCAAGAGAGATGGGTATAATGTAGGAGACAGGATTGCTGTCACAATATCAACTAGAGTAAAAAAAATGTAAAAGTGGTAAATTAGAGCACCTAAGGAGTCTACATGGAATTTATCATTAGTTTGTTATCCTTCTATCTCTTCTTTTCAAACTAAAAAGCTTAACCTCTATAGTCCTTTCTGTCAGATTATCTCTCACAAATCTTAAAGGGAGTAAGGGTGAATTTCTTTCAGCACCAGCAGACTCACTGAAACAATTAATAACAGGTTCCTTCTTCATGGGAAGAGGTTTTACTTTTATTATCTTCACATAATAGCTGACCTGTCTACCTATGTCAAATACAGCTGTGAAAATAGAAAGGTGCTAAGTATTCTTATAGGATTTGTGGACTGGAGTATTGTTTAAATAAAGCTGTGCTAGAATTGAAATAAATGACTCTCCCCTTGTCTTTCTTATGGAGACAGGACAGGTTGTCAGTCATCCAGGTAAGTGTTTGAGAGGATGATAGAGGGCTGACACAGTGACACGATCAATGAAAACATTAGTTATGAACCTGGGTGGAGAAAAAAGGTGTTACCCTCTGAGATGAGTGGCTCTTGTTTTAAAATAATTGGATGGATTATAAAAGCTAGAGTCTAGTATGTACCTCAAGTTGGGAAAAAAGAGTAGAGGAAGGAGAATTAACTTATGTTCTTGTTGTACACAGTCACCCACCTTAATTTGCTTAACTTGAACGACATCACTGTAAACTGTTATGAAGAAAAATGCTTTTCAGTCACATATTGTATCTCCAAAACTTATATTTTCTCTTTCTTTTGCCACACCAGAATCTTTAAACAGTTTTCACTACTTGAGTTCATAGAACCATTTATTTGTTCCTGTTTAATACTCTTGGATATACTGGCCAGCTGACAAACTCTGAAAACAGGGATAGCAGAGGTTTGATTTGAGAACAGCAGCACAGTTATCTGGTTGTGTTTAAGAATTTATTTTACCAACATTTTCAGTTCCCACAGGAATGCAAGTGTTGTCATATTGCTATTTCCATATTTATTTCTGCTTTCTCTGGTATCCTGAGGATGTTCCCTGTCGACAAGCAAAGTCCAAAAGTTTCAGACAAACTCACAAGTAATCAGAAATTTATCATTTATTTTGAGTTAGGTTTTACCAGGAGTTAAATATCCCAATGTCTTACAAAAGTTTAACTATTATATCATCTGGACTTGCAATGAAA
Source organism: Bettongia penicillata ogilbyi (assembly GCA_023548195.1). Classification (NCBI taxonomy): domain Eukaryota; kingdom Metazoa; phylum Chordata; class Mammalia; order Diprotodontia; family Potoroidae; genus Bettongia; species Bettongia penicillata. The sequence goes on from JAJHZJ010000353.1 coordinate 3,332,439, forward strand.
ATCTGTTTGGAGCTCAGCTATTCAGTGTAACTATCTGTGAAAAGAAATCCAACACATAAAATGTTAATTTCTTTAAATCTGGTGAGACATATACATTTTTTTTAACATAAAATAGGAGGAAAGTATTCCTATAGCTCATGCTTCATCATTCATAAGCCTCCCAGGGTAACACTGTGTTTGGGACTTAGCCTGTGGTACAGTTAAATGTCACTTTCTTATACAGCATCTGTTGCATTAATTCAAGGAACATATATTTCTATTATTTCATTTGAAGGATTTGAATTGCTTCAGGAAGGGATCCTTTAGAATCTTACCCCGCCTTTGTGCAAAGCAGCTCTTAAACTTTCCTTGCTCACTAAATCATGAAGATCCCTCTAGATGATGCTTTCACAACCGTCTTCAGCTTCTTAATGCTAACCTAAGTATTTCTTGCTGCACTTTAAATGTACAATAATTAAACTGGGGAAATTTCTGCTAAAGACCTCATTTGAATGATTGATATTTCACCAGATTTTTCCAATATTGTCTTAATAAACTCTCTTTCAGCATCACTTCTGTTCTTTATAGCTTAAATGCTTTGAGCTAGTCATTTCAAAATGTATAGTTTATTTGAGTTGGTTGAGTGCGGAAAGAGAAGTCATTTCTATCTGTATGACTAATAAAAGTTTACTAGAGTGGGTGGCACTAAATGTAGATCTTGAAAAATTGAGGGGTTCAAGAAGAAAGCAGTCAGGGAAAAGAGAACATTTTATATGAATGAAGGATGATGTGAAAAAAAAAATATGGTAGATCTCTGCTGTTAATTTCTTACCCAGTCTTCAAAAGTATCTCAAGTACTAACTCTTCTGTGAAGACTTTCCTGATAAATGCCAGATTAGGTCTTTCATTTTTCTTAAACCTGCTGTTCCTGGTCTTTCTACCTCACAACAGAACATGTTATATTATTCTCCATCCTTAAGAATAATTTAGAAATCATACTGTGTAATGTATGTATAAATTATTGTTCACTAGCTATTTCATACATTAATATTATATTTTTTGAATGAAGTTCATTGGGTTAAATGTTGCTCTTGTTTTGTCAGTATCTCACCAGGGCTAAGCATCCAGTAGGTACTCAATCAGTGCTTGTTCATTATACAACCTTCTGAATTAGGTAATTCTCATGTTCTTATATTAGGATTAGGAAAAATAATTTAAAGGGATTATAAAAATGATCTAAAATCAGAAATGGATGGATGGATCAGTGGATAGACAGATTGACAGAGACAGACAGATAGCTAGATGGATGGATAGATAGCTAGATAAGCTTAAGTCATGTGTCTCTAGGAAGAGTGATTAATCCTACTTGCTCAGAAAGTGAGATAGAGAAGGCCAATAGTTGGAGAAAACACTGGAAATTAAGAGTAGGCCATATTTGTGTTGAATTTCAGTTGAGGGAGCCTGGACTTTTCTTACTTTCTACTTCAGAGGAACAGACTGTCTTACATGATTAAGGTGATAGGTTATAAAAAATTGGCTATTTAGTCTAACAGTAGGTAGTAGAAGAAAAATGGTTATGAGAATCCAGAGACAGCCCAAAGAAGAACTTCCCACAGTCCTTAACACCCAATAGATGTAAATATTGATTGAGTTAAATTCAATGGACAGCTTGATGGCACAGCAGATAGAGCCTGGGGCCTAGAGTCAGGAATTCTCACCTTTCTGATTTCAATTCTTGGCCTCAGACATGTACTAGCTCTGTGATCTTGAGCAAATTGTCTTGTTTGCCTCAGTTTCCTCATCTGTAAAATAGCCTGGAGGACAAAATAGTAAGCCAAATTTTTTTGCCAAGAAAACTCTAAATGGGGTCACAAAGAATGGGACTCTACTGAAATAACTGAAGAACAACTACTGAGTTAAATTAAATAGCGTAAAAAGAAATAAAATTCCTGTCACTCTTTCAGGAAAGATAACATATTATATTTATTTATTTGCAGAAGGGGGCAGACTTGTATTTTATGAGAAAATTCATACTAATGTATAGATGACTTCTATAATGGAAGAATATTAGCAATTTGCCAGGGGTTTTGAGAGATTAGTGGTTTATCCAAGGTCATACAACTTGTATGTGTCAGAGACAGGAGTTAAACTTAGTTTTTCTATTCTCTTTTTCTTTGTTTCAGTTTCTCATTATTAACAATCTTTTCCCGTCACTGAAGTGAACCCATATAGATCTTGCAAAACTATTCCCTATGTCTTCAATAACAGATTGCTCCCACTATCAACCCCTCCTCCCTCAAATCTTTCTCTGCCTAAGTGTCTCATGTGTAAAGTAAAAAAATCTAGAGGCTTTTCCTTCAAACTATCATACTAGAATTCTTCCCCTTTTCTCAGTCAAGCTCCTCGAAAGAGCTAGGGTCCTCCATTGTCATTCTCCTTACGCTGCAGTCCTTTGTAGTCTGGTTCAACAGAAGCTTTAATCCCTACCGTTCTCAATGATCTCAATTGCCAGTTCTGATAGTCTTTTTAAAATCATTCTGAAGTGTTTCACTCTGCTGTATTTTACTCTCCTCTAGAAGATTGGAAGGTTGGTGGAATCCTCCATAGAAATAAAGAAGTTTGGAAGATGGATGAGTGTTTCGGGAAAAGATAATATTTTGGACATATTGAGTTTGAAATATCTGTGGCACATCTGATTTGTAATGTCCTATAGACAGTGAGACTGGAATCCAGTACAAAGAGTAAGGCTCAATATATACATCTGTTTGTCTATAGGGATTTTATAATTAAAATTCTGGAAGAGAATGAGATTAACCAACCTTCTAGTGTTTTAGATTCAGAGCCCTAGTATTATCCTTTACTCTGTACTCTCACTCTCCCTCCACATCAAATCAGTTGTCAAATATTGCTATTTCTATTTCTACACCTGTAACAGTAAGCACATCAATATACACAGGAGTACCTGCTATCACAGTTTCTTAGATCTGCATTCATAAAAAGACAGCTTTTGAGGGTTAACCATCTCCTTTAATCAAGGACATATATCATTCACTTAGTTCAGGAAATCAATAGACAGCACTTTCAAATTGTGTGACATAAACAATATATATATATATATATATATATATATATATAATTAACAGACAGGTTCAACTGCCTGACCATAGTTGCCAGAAAGGGAAGCAACAATATCTGGGTTTTCAAAGCCAGTGGGCTTCTTAGTGGCTTCCCAGAGCCACTCTTCTGGAACACAAACCTTCTTCTGAAAACTAAGTCCCCAAGTAAAATCTCACCCTCACCCTCAGAATAGAGCCATAGGGCATTCCAACCTTTGAGAATCAGTGCGTCATTAACAAAAGGTGTGGGCCTTTCTACAAATCTTCCTTAATCAAACTCCCCTTAATGAGCAGACCTCTGACACAATTACATAGTAAATGTAATGGGTGGTGAAGATCTTTAATCACATTAACAATACAAATAGATGTGCTGTTTCTAGTTAAAGAAACTCTTGTTTCTGTACTTTACTCCTAGTAAAGACTCTTGGTTGGGAAAGGCTAGATGCAATCAGAAGTATTATACTGCTTGATTATATTAAATCAAAAACAATAAACATTCCTACTTTTCTTGCCCTTGCAACACCACCTTGACTTTCTGTTTCCTTTTCACTACTGTCAGAGCCTCCATCTTGATTCAGCCTTTGATGACCTCTTATATCATCTCTAATTAATCTTGACACAAATCTTTCCTCATTCTTGTCTCTCCTCTATCCAGTTGCCAAAGCGAGCAATTTTCCTTTAATTATAGAACTCAGCATGTCTCTCTTCTACTGAATAAACATTTGTGGCTCTATTGTCACTAAGGTAAAATACAAATTGTGACTTTTAAAGTCCTTCTCAAAGTTTTCACAATGTAGCATTCATTTTTTTTTATGTACAGAAAGAAGGTGAATTTCAGGGAATGGCAAAAAATAATTAAGACATGAGACAGAGGAGTATATTGGAGGCAGAAGGAAGGGTGAGGTAGAATAGGTTAAATTATTTCACACAAAGAGGCAGATTAATGGAGGGAATAATGCAAGGGTTGAGAATGGACATCACTTGAACCTTCTTATCAATATTGGTTCAAAGGGGGAATCATACACAATCAGTTGACTATACAAATCTATCTTACCTTACAGGGAAGTAAGGGAGGAGAGTCAGCAAAGTTGGGAGTGGACTGACAGAAGAGAGGGGAGATCAGAGATGGTGGTGGACAGAAGCAAAACAATCTTGAGGCTGGGGGTAAAGGACAGAAAAAGAAAAGGACCTTGATAGAGAGACCTTGACACAGTGAAGTAGAAAACCCTCAATGACGTGCCTTCAGCTTATCACAGAATAGCTCTTTCTTCCTTCCTTCTCTCCCTTCTCTTTTTCGAACTGAAATCCAGGTAGTGAGCTTGTCTATATTGCTGCTGCTTCTACATTCTAACATTTCTTCACATTTCACAAATTCACATTTCTTCTCCCAACTCAAAAGTCTTTGGGGTTGAATCTGGCCTTCTGCAGTCTATGTTTATTGGTCATTGTGTCTTGGGTATCGTAGACTACAAAATTAAATTCAGGAAAAGAAATAAATGGAACTACCTTAATGTTTACCATTCTTTCTGGCTTTCTGCTCTTTGAATATAGGAAATCCGTGCACTGTATCATACTGATGCTTTATTGGAATTTATGAAAATTAATTAGTATGGTAAGCTACCATAGCTACTGAAAGTATCCAGAGTTCTCTGTTATTCATTATGGTCACAGGGCCTAGAGGTCTTCTGTAAATCCAGAGCAAATCTTATTATAAGGAAGAATATTGAGTTAACCTGAAGTATTTACTTTTCAGCTCAGCCACTGGGATCTCCAAAACTTTCAAAATTTTGTGATGTGTTCAACTGATCTTTGAAGTTCCAATCAACTATTCTGAATAATTTCCTTTGTGGATGTCTTACTAATGATGTTGTTGTGTCCCAGTCCTTTGTACTATCCCACTCCAACCTGTACCTCTGAAAATACCATAACTTACAGTCAGAATTTTGTCTCTATTATTATGCTTTTGCTCAAGTAATCAATTTTTACTAATATTTATTAAGCATTTACTATGTAATTGTGTCAGAGGTCAGAGACTGACTTATGGCATCCAGGGTGAAGAAGTAGCCTGCTCCTAATCAGTAAATTTATCTAACAATGAATATTTGTTAAGTACTTACTATATACCAGACACTTCACCAGATATGGAGATATAAAAACAGAATTTGAAGTCTCTACCTTTCAGTATCTTACAGAGTAATTAAGATATAGAAATGAATACAAAGAGATGAAAAATAACATGGGAAAGTTCAGTCCTAATTGAAGTTCTTTTTTAATAGTATTTTGGGATTCTTTTCCAATTGCATGTAAACACAAATTTTAACCTTCATTTAAAAAAACGATTTCCAAATTATCTTCTTTCCTTCATCACTTCCCACTTCAGAAAACAGGAAGTAATTGATGTAGGTTATATATGAGCAATTATATAAAACATATTTCATATTAGTCAAATTGTCAAAGAAGAAACAGACAAAAATATTTTAAAAAGAAAGTGAAAATAGTAGGCTTCATTCCACATTCAGAATCCACCAGTATTTTCTCAGGATATAGAGAGCATTTTTCATTTTATTGCTTTGAAATTGTCTTGGGTCATTTTATTGATGAGAATAATTAAGTCATTCAGAGTTAAACGTCATATGGTGCTGACGGTACTGTGTGTAATGTTCTCTTAGTTCGACTTCACTCATCATCAATTCATACAAATCTTTCCAGGTTGGTTTGTATTTTTTTCCCTGAAATTCACCTGTTAATCATTTCTCCATTACATTCATGTACATGGCTTGTTCAGCTATTCTTTAATTGATGGGCATCCTCTCAATTTCCAATGCATTACCACCACAAAGAGAGCTGATATAAATATTTTTGTATGTACAGGTCCTTTTCCCATTAGTATTATTATTATTTCTTTCAGATATGAACCTAGTAATGGCACTGCTTTCTCAAAAAGTATGCAAAGTTTGATTGCCCTTTAGGTATATTTCCAAACTGCCCTCCTCAATCGCTAGGTCAGTTAACACCACCACCAATAGTGCACAAGGGTACAAATTTCCCTACATCCTCTCCAATATTTATCATTTTCATTTTTTTGTTAGCTAATCTGATAGGTGTGAGGTAGTACCTCAGAGCTGTTTTAATTTGAGCTTCTCTAATAAATAGTGATTTATAACATTTTTCATATAATATAGATAGCTTTGATTTCTTCATCTAAAAATTGCCTGTTCATACCTTTTGACCATTTTTTCAATTGAGCAATGACTTCTATTCTTAGAAATTTGAACCAGTTCTCTCTGTATTTGAGAAATGAGGTCTTTATCAGAGATATATGCTGTAAAAATTGTTTCTAGGTTCTTAAATGTTGAAACAGAAAAAAAAAGTAAGAACTTTTGGAGCTTTCTTGCCCCCAAAAGCCTGTGAATAACTTCTACCCTCACCCCAAGGCTTTCTAGTTACCCTTTGTGTATATCATACCCTAATAAGACATAAACTTATTGAAAGTAGGGGCTGTTTTGCTTGTTTATTGGTTTGGTTTTGCTTATACTTTTATCCTCAAAGCTGTCTCTGTCAACTTGTCTGGAATAGATAGTTTCTTTCTCCCATTTCAAATTCTGTATATTTATCTCTTTTATGAATTGCCACAGTCTGCCTTCCAATAATGAGCAAAAAGATATCATGGGAATACAGTGAGATACAGATCAGCAGATACTAAGGGGAAATAATGAAATTAACAGTGTTATATCAATGCATATATGTAATGGTAATTTAAATGGGATCTTTCTCATTCATTAATAGACCCATGTGATCTGCCTGGGTCTCGTGAAAGCCTGTGTAACAAAAGTTGGATTCACATGCAGTCTATGGTGGGAGGAGTTTGCTGAATGGGTGGGACAGAAAGGATGGAGCAAGAAGAGTCAGAATCTAGTCAGAACTAGAAAGGATGCAGGCATGAAGGCAATTGGCTAGCATGAGTAACAGAGCTTGTTAGTGATTTTGTTTAAGGGGATCTGCTTGTTTTTTAATGAAGCTGGCTTGTAGAAATCCTAGCAAGTGGAAGGCTTGGGGATGGTATTATTCTCTACAGTGTTGTTGTATGTAGATTTTTGTTACTCAGATGCATTTGGCTATGTGATGTCTAAATAAATGCTCTGGTTCTGTCTTCCATATTGAGAGTCTGTAGTATTTCACAGCTCAGAATTGTGCTGAGATATTCATGGCCACCATAGGCACTATGAATATTGTGCTGATGCTACAATACATTACTAGCACTATCACTACTACTACTACTACTACTACTATTACTACTACTACTATCACTCTGATAAGAAAGATGAGGAAGAGTATGATGACTATGGAAAAGGGAATCATGCTTTTGAATTCTTAGAAATCTTTTAGCTAAGCTCCATTATTTTACATGTGAAGAAACTAAAACCAAAAGAGTGAAAAAAACAGAGACCAAAATGACTTTTCCAAGACATATAATTAATGAGAAACTTCAGTTAGAAACTTCTGAGAGCCAAGATGGTGGAGTAAGGCAGGAAATTGCCTAAACTCTCTCCAATTCAATTTCACTACAAAACTTCTATAACACAATGCCTCAAAATTATTTCTGTAATGGTAAAGGTTAGAAAAAGATGGATGATTGTAATCCAAGATAACTAGGAAAGTTGGCAGAAAAGTCTCTCTCACTCAAGCAGAAAGGGAGCATAGTCCAAGCAGGCAATATCTGAGAAAGGCAGCAGCAGGCTATGCCCCAGCAAGCCAGCAAGAGACCTTGAGCCTCAGCACAAACCAGGGACTGAGGCCCTTTGGCCCTGGTGTGGCAGCAGGCACATGGCCAGAGGTGGCCCCCATCCCATAGCTCTGGAATGTTATCAGGCCTAACACAGGTCCAGCAGAGCCACAGGCTAGCAACCAGCCTCATTTCCTCTCCCTACCCCCCCTGGCACCTGTGCAAGAAAAGGCAAACAGCCAGGGCATATACACTCTGGTATAAAATGATTGGGACAGTGCTCCTTCCACTCCAGGAGCAGAACGCAACTTTAAAAGTAACAAAATAGACCAAAACAAACGAACAAAAAAACATTATATAAAAACTTATTACGGTGATGGAAGATCAAAACAAAAACTCAGAAGGCAAAAATGTCAAAATGCTTACATGCAAAGCCTCAGAGGAAAATATGAATTGGTCTCAAGCTCAAAAAGAACTCTTGAAAAGAGCTAAAAAGGAATTTAAAATTAAATAAGTAAGGTAGAACAAAATAGGGGGAAATTAGGGTGATAAAAGAGAATCATTAAAAGGGTCCACAGGTTAATAAAAGAAGCACAAAAAATGGAAAATATGTACAAAAATTTGCTGAAGAAAAGACCTCCTTAAAAGGTAGAGTTGGCCAAATGAAAAAGGAATTTAAAAAGCTAATTGAAAAAAGTAACTCCATAAAATTTAAATTGGACAAGGAGAATCTAATGACTCTATGGAATATCAGGAATTAATCAAACAAAAGAAAAAAATAGAAGAAAATGTGAAATAACTCACTGGAAAAACAGCTGGTCTGGGAAATAGATCCAGGAGAGAAAATTTGAGAGTAATTGGAATACCTTAAAGCCATTTTAACAAAAGGACCTGGACATCATACATCAAGAAATTGTCAATGAAAGCTATCCTGATATCTAAGAACCAGAAGGAAAAATATACATTGAAAGAAACCACCTAACACTTCCAGAAAGAGATTTCAAAATGGAAACTCTCAAGTACATGATAGCCAAAGTTCAGGACTCCCAGATCAAGGAAAAATATTGCAGGCATCCAGAAAGAATAAATTCATATCGTTGTGGAGCCATAGTCAGGATTACACAGGATTTAGCAGCTTTCACACTCAGGGATCAGTGAACATGGAATATGATATTCTGGAAATTAAAGGACCTAGGATTACAGCCAAGAACCACCTACCTATTGAACTGAGAAGAAGCCTTCAGGGGAAAAATAACATTCAGTGAAATGGAAAATTTTCAAACATTCCTGAAGAAAAGACCAGAGTTGATTAAAAAAAAGATTTTCAAATACAAGACACAGGGGAAGTACAAAAAGGTAAAAAAGAAAGACAAAACATAAAAAATTCAACTAAGACTAAATTGTTTACATCCCTACATGGGAAGATGATACATGTAACTCTTAAGAACTGTATCCCTATTAGGGAAGTTACCTCTACCCATTGCCTGTATATTGTAGAGATGACTTTGTGTAAAGTGACTTTGTATAAGGTGACTGTGATGGAATGATATAAAAAAATAATAGTTGAGGAATAGGATTACACTGGGATAGCTAGAGTGGGATAAATTATCTCACAAGACATGGTGCAAAAGACATATTCCAATGGAGCAGAAGATGAGAAGGAAGACATGGGCGTCACATGAACCTTACTCTCATTGGAACTGGTTCAAAGAGAGAATAATAAGCACAAGTTGTATTTAGAACTCTGTCTTATCCCATAGGGAAGTAGGAGGTGAGGGACTTAAGAAAAGGAAGGATCAGAGAATGATGGAAGAAAGGGAAGATTGGGAGAGGTGTTGGTCAGAGGCAAAACACAAGTGAGGAGAGAAACAGTAAAGGGAGAGAAAGAAGTAAAATAGGAGGAAAACAAACGATGGAGGGAAATATACAGTTAACAATCATAACTTTGAATGTGAATGGTATGAACTCACCCATAAAATAGAAGTGGATAGCAGAGTGGATTAATAAGCAAAGTATCTATAATATGTTGTTTACAAAAAAACATGCTTCAAGCAAAGAGACACACACTGAGTAAACCTAAGGGACTGGAGCAGAAGATATTATGTTTTAGCTGAAGTAAAGAACAAAAAGCAGGCATAACAAGCCTGATCTCAGACAAAGCAAAATAATAGATCTAATTAAAAGAGACAAAGAAGGAAATAATATCTTGCTAGAAAGAACCATCGATAAAGAAGTGATATCAGTACTAAACATATATGCATCAAATGGTACAGTATCACCATTTCTTCCTTTTTTTAGTAAATAATATTTTTTCCCAAGGACATGTGAAGATAGTTTTCCATATTTACTTTTATAAGAATTTGAGTTCCAATTTTTTCTCCCTCCCACCCAACTGCTTCCCAATAGGGCAAGCAATCTAATACAGGTTATACATTTTCAATCATGTTAAACATATTTCTACATTAGTTTGCATTAGTCATATTGTGAAAGAAGAGACAAACAGATAGAGAAAAGCCAGGAAAAACAAAAAAAAATATGAAAATGGTATGCTTGATTCTGCATTCAGGCTCCATAGCTCTTTCTCTGTGTATGGATAGCATTTTCCATCATGAGTCTTTTGGAATTGTCTTGGATCATTGTATTGGTAAGTAGAGGCAAGTCAGCAATGGTTGATCATTACACAAAGGTGCTGTACAATGTTCTCTTAGTTCTGTTCACTTCATTCAGTTTCAGTTAATATAAAGCTTTGCAGGTTTTCCTGAAAAATCCTCCTACTCAATATTTCTTATGGTACAATGGTATTCCATTGCATTCATATACCACAACTTGTTTGCCATTACCCAATTAGTGGGCATTACATCAGTTTCCAATTCTTTGTAACCACAAAAAGAGCTGCTATCAATGTTTTTGTACATGTAGGCAATTTCCATTTTTATGATCCTTTGGGGATATAGACCTAGTAATGATTTATTTTGTCAAATGATATGCACTTTAATTGTTCTTTGAACATAATTCTCTACTGTTCTCCTGAATGGTTAGATCACTTTTCAGCTTCAAAAACAATGCATTAGTGTCCCAGTTTTCCCATATCTTCTCCAACATTTATCATTTTCCTTTCTGGCATATTAGTCAATTTTATAAGTGTGAGGTGCTACCTCAGAGTTATTTTTATCTACATAGCTCTAATCAATGAAGATTTAGAGTATTTTTTTCATATGATTATGGATAGGTTGAATTTTTTTCATTTGAAAATTCCTGTTCATACACTTTGATCATTTATCAATTGGGGAATGACTAGTGTTCTTATAATTTTGATTCAATTATATAGATAGATTGATATAGATAGATATATACACATATCTATACATATATACACATCTACATGCCTACATGTATATACAAATATACACACATACATATTTGAGAAATGAGACCTTTGACTGTAAAAATTGTTTCCCGTCTTTCTGCTTTGCTTCTAGTCTTGGTGACAATGGTTTTGTTTATGCAAAATCTTTTAAATATGATGTAATCACAATTATCCCTTTTGCATTTCATAATGTTCTCTGTCTTATGTTTGGTCATGAGTTCTTTCATTCAAGAGAGGCAGATCTATGATGGCAAAATAAAGTCTGGTACTCACCAGAGCTCTCCCCAAACCCTTCCAAATACCTTTAAAATGACTCTAATCTAACTCTAGAGCAACAGAACCCACAAAAAGATGGAGTGATGTAAATTTTCAGCCCAAGAAAACTTAGAAGGTTGGCAGGAAAGGTCTATCACACATGAATGGGAGTGGAACATAGTGCAGTGCAGGCCAGGTCAGCACAGACTTGGCCCCAGCAAACCAGGAGAGATTTTTTAAAAGGAAAAGGACTCATATGTACAGAAAAACATTTAGAGTAGTGGGCAAGAATTAGAAATTAAGGGGATGCCCATCAATTGGGGAATGGTTGAACAAGTTGTAGTATGTAATTATGATGGAATATTATTGTAGAAATGATGAGGAGAGTGCTCTCAGAAAAACCTGGAAAGACTTCCATGGACTGATGCGAAGTAAAATATATTGTTCACAAAGTAATGGAGATATTGTAAGATGTTCAGTCATGATTGATTTAGCTATTCTCAGTAATATATCAATCCAAGACAACTCTGAAGGATTTACCATAAAAAATGTTACCAATCTCCAGAGAAAGAACTAGTAGTTTCTGAATACAAAATGACGTATGCTTTTTTTAAATTTACTTTTTTAATTTTTCTTGAGTTTTTTTCTTGGTCTATGTTTTCTTTCACAACATGACTACTATGGATATGTTTTGCATGACTACAAATGTATAACATCTATCAAATTTCTTGCCTTCTCAATGAGGGTATGTGGAGAGAAGAGAGAATTTGGAACTCTAAGTTTTAAAAACAGATGTTAAAAATTGTTTTTGCATGTAGCTGGGGAAAAATAAAATACTAACTAAAAATAAATTAAAAAAAATGCCTCCTTTCTCTATAGTTCTGATAGGTAAACCATTTCCTGCTCTCCTAATTTGCTTATGGTATTATCCTTTACTTCTAAATCATGGATTCATTTTGACCTTATCTTACTATACCATGTGAAATGCTGGTCTATAGTATCCCTATGTCTATAGAAGTTTAAATAGTTACAGGAGGAAACAAATGGCAAAATTAGACTAATAGGGGACCTCAATTCCCCTCTCCCTTAAAACTAGATAAATTTAAGCCTGAAATAAAAAAAAAATAAAGAAGATAAGGAGGTAAATAGATTTCTAGAAAAGTTAGATATGATAGACCTATGGAGAAAATTGAATGGTAATAGAAAGGAATATACTTTTAATGTTATATGGCATCTACACAAAAAATGAGCATATATTAGGGCATAAAATCCTGACAATCAAATCAAAGGCAGAAATATTAAATGCATCCTTTTTGCTCATAATGCAGCATAAATTACACTCAATAAAGGATCTTGGAAGATAGACTAAAAATTAATTTGAAACTAATTAATCTAATCATCAATAATGAGTGTGTCAAAGAACAAATCATGGAAGCAATAATTTCCTGAAAGAGGATGGTAACAATGAGATAATATATAAAAATTTATAGGACGTGGTCAAAGTAGAACTTAGGGGCAAATGTATATCTCTAAATCCTTACATCAATAAAATAGAGAAAGAGCAGATCAGTGAATTGAGCAGGAAACTAAAAATACTAGAAAAAAATCAATTAAAAACTTTGAATTAAATACCAAATTGGAAATCGTGTAAACCAAAGATGAGATTAACAAAACCGAAAATAAGAAAACTATTACACTAATAAATAAAACTAGGAGCTGGGCTTATGAAAATAAAAAGGTGGATAAACCATTGATTCATATGATTTTTAAAAAGAAAGGGAAAAAACCCAACAAATTACCAGTATCAAAATCTGAGAAAGATGAATTCACCACCAAATGAAGAGTAAATTAAAGCAATTATTAGGAACTATTTAGCCCAATTAAATGGCAATAAATTTGTCATCTTAGCAAAATTCATAAGTACTTGCAAAAATATATATATGTGTGTATACATTTATATATATAAATTGCCCAGACTCACAGAATATAAAATAGAATACTTAAATAACCCCATCTTATAAAAAAATGAACAAGTGTAATGGTAATTTAAAGGGGGAGATGTTTCATATTCATTAGTAGGCCCATTTGACCTGCCTGGTCACATGGAAGCATAAATCACATGAGTCTGAGCCACATGGAGCCTCTGGAGGGAGGAATTTGCTGAATGGGTGGAACAGATAGGGTAGAACAGGAAGGGGTGGAGCTAGAGCAGAACTGGGAGAAAATTAGTGAGAAAGCAGTCAGAACTGAAGGATGCAGGCAAGTCCACGGCTGGCAGTGAGTATGAGAAGGGCATTTTATTTAAGGGAAGCCTCTTTGTGATTTAAGAGAAGCCTGCTTATGATTTGTCTAATGGAGCTAGTTTGTGGGAAGCCTAGCAGGGAGTGACTTGGGGATATTGTTCGCTGCATTGTTATTGTGTACAGATTTTGGTTAAAATGATGGATTTGGCTTGTTTGGAGTTGGCTGCTTTGCATGAGAGGCTTCTTATGCTGCAGCATTCAAACTCTGCTTTAGCAGAGAAAGCTGGAAAGTCTCAGGTGGGACAAGGTAAAGTGTCTCACAAAAGAAGTAAAAAAGTAACAAGAGAACAGACACGTGAGTGGCTTCTCAGGCAGAAGTACATCAGGAGAATCAAGGGGCTCACACACTGTTTGGGGAGGTCATTGAGGATTTTACTCAGCAGGAGGTCACAGGTATTTTGAATTGGTTCACCTAAAGGATGGGAGAATCCTAGGCATCTTGGATGGTGAGAATAAGTGAACAAGATAAATTTCCTCAAGAGAAAAGAGTTAAATGGCCAGCAGAATCAGGGTCAGAATAGATTGACAGAAAAAGAATTGTTTACTACTGAGAGCAGAGTTAGATTTTGAAAGGAGAGGTGGCATTCCAAACAAGGAACTGTATAAAATGTGTAGATGGAAAGAGGCTTGATTTTAGACTGAGCGGGGAGATGGGAACTGCCTCTTCAGATGCTCCTGAAACATCGTATCCAAGTTCATCACACCTGCAAGAATAGGAGATTGTCCAGACTCCAGCTCAGAACCAATGACACATACCTGTAACCAGCAGCAGGACCCCAAAAATTGCAAGTTAAAAAACAGTAAACAATAGTGAATGAGGCTATGATAGTGGGTCAAGGAGCCCAGAAGCATGGCTGACCCCATAGCTACCCTGCTTGTAGTATTGTCTTCTTCTTTTAGGTTTTCTGTCTGTTCATCTCGTTTGTCAGAGTTGTTTTCTGCAGGCTTAATACCCTCCACTTGCAGATGTCACATTGCTTAAGCCAGATGTACATGACTGCAATGTGTCACCCCTGGACCTGGAATCAACCAAGTTGCAGATGCAAACTAAAGAACTAGAATGGGACCTCTTGAGGCAGAGACAGCTCAACATGCAATGTCAGCATAAAATACCTATGGAAGAAAAGACTTTTACCCTTTACCCCAAGATTTTGGACCCCATTTGTTTGAGGAGGGAATGCTGGGGTGCTTGTGCTCACCCTGAGATATTGTTTTATGTGTTTATTTTGTGTGATCCCTGTATATTGCTGTAAAATTCTGTTGACACCAATTACCTGAGATATTGTTTTATGTGCTTATTTTCTGTTATCTGTTACAATTCTGTTCATAGCAGTTGCCCTAACGACCCATGTAATGTAAAGGAAAGATCTTGGGACCACAGGTAATGTTAGTTTAAATGGGAAGATCTTTCATATTCATTAATAGGCCCTAGTGACCTGGTGGATCACATGGAAGCCTGAGTCTGAGTCACATGGAGCCTGTGGTGCGGGGAGTGTGCTGAGTGGGTGGAACAGAAAGAAGAGAGCTAGGGCAGACCTGAGAGAAAATTAGTGAGCAGTCTGAACTGAAGGGATGCAGGCAGCTGGCTGTGAGTGTGAGAAGGATATTTTGTTTAAGGAAAATCTGTTTGTGATTTGTCTGGTTTGTGGGAAGCTTAGCATGGGGAAGGCTGGGGGACGACATTATTCTCTGCATTGCTATTGTGTAGTCTTCTTCAAAAATGACTAACAGACAGGTTTTTGTTACTATGATGAATTTTGCAGTCTGGTGTCTGAATAAATATTTTGGTTCTGTCTTCCATGTGGAAAGTCCATTGTATTTCACAGTTCAGAATTGCGCCGGGATATTCATGGTCACTATGGGTGCTGTAAATATTGCATTGGCACAGTGAACTCTCTGAGAAAAATACTCAGGGCTTGATTGATTAATAAGTAAATTCTACTAAATATTAAAAGAACAATTAAAAGAAAAGTACAGCAGTATATAAACTATTTGGAAAATAGTCAAAGAAGGAGTCACACAATTATGAAACTTTTCAAACAAATAAAGTTAGATCTAAACCATTGGAAAATTTATGAATTGTTCATTAATAGGTTGTCAATATAATAAAAATGAAGATTCTACATATTAATTTATTTATTCAATGCTATACCAAAATAATTGCCAATTGATTATGAATGGAATGAAGTTAGTGAAGACTTTTCAGTACTTAACAAAAGGCTTTTAGTAGATGGTTGGGCCTACGTTTCAGTTTCTCTGAAATCATGTACTTTTGGGAATACAAAAGTTAAACTACCCCACTTGAGTTGCCATATCAGCATAACACAACCCAGATCAACATCCACATCAATATAATATCTATTGGTTATTCCACTGCTACGTTGGCCCCTATTCACAGGGTAGACTATCACATTTAGATTGTGAGCCAGCCTCTCAGCCAAAGGGAGTAAAAGACCAGCAGGGGGTGTGGGATCTGCATTAGGGCTATATAATCTCCATTTTTGCCTTCTCTAATTGCCTCACTCTCCAAACTACCTGTCAGAGAGGAGATGCCCTTTCTTGCAAGATCATAATAAAATCTTGTTGCTTTGCTTCTACCTTGAGAAGCCTCTAATTTTTATTTGAATTGGTGGTCTTGGACCCACACAATTATTTTATCAAGTTTGAAAGGATAATAACAAATTTCATCTATAAGACAAAAAGTCAAGAAGGGAATCAATGAGAAAAAAATGTGAAGGAAGGTGGTCCAGTCATACCAGGTCTCAAACTATAGTATAAAGTGATAATCATTAAAACTATCTGATCCTGATAAGAGTAGTGGATCAGTGGAATAGATTAGGCAGGAAAGACATAGTAGCTAATGACAATAGTAATGTGGTGTTTGATGAACTCAAAGACTGAAGCTTCTTGGACAAGAGCTTACTTTTCAACAGAATCTGCTGGAAACCGAATGGCAGAAACTATTTATAGACCAACATCTTATACCATACGCCATATAAGTTCAAAATAGGTACATGATTTGAACATAAAGGGAGATAGTATAAAGAAATAGGAGAGCAAGGAATAGTTCACTTGTCATATCTATGGAGAAAGAAAGAATTTATGACTAAACAAGAGATAAAGCAATGAGAGGTATAATGGATGATATTGACTGTATTAAGATTGCATCACCAAAACCAGTGCAACCAAGATTAGGAGAAAAGCAGAGAGCTGGGGATTGTTTTTACAGTAACTGATAAATGCATCATTTCTTAAATAAAGAACTAAATACTCTATAAAAAATAGTCAAAGGATACAAACAGGCAGTTTTCATATGAAGAAATCAAAGGTATTTATTTTCATATAAAAATGTTCTAAGTCAATATTGATGAGAGAAATACAAATTAAAACAACCCTGAGGTATCACCTCACACCTATCATATTGACTAATATGACAGAAAAGGAAAGTGGCAAATGTTGGTGATATAGGAAAATTGGGACACTAATATATTGGTAGAGTTCTTAACTGATCCACCCATTCAGGAGGGCAATTGTGAATTATGCCCAAAAGGAAATCAAACTCTGCATACCCTTTGACAAAGCAGTACCACTACCTGGTCTGATCCCAGAGATCTTAAAAAAGAGAAAAGCACCTATGTGTACAAAAATATTTATATCAACTCACTTTGTGATGTCAAGGCACTGGAAATTGAAGGGATGCTCATCAATTGAGGAACAGTTGAACAAGTTGCGGTACATAAATAGTGAAATAATGAAATACTATTGTGCTATGAGAAGTGATAAGCAGTAAGATTTCTGAAAAACCTGGAAAGATTTACATAAACTCAGAGGCAAATTAAAGTGAGCAGAACCAGGAGAAGAATGCACACAGTAGTTGCTCCATTGTGTGATGGTCAACTATGAAAAACTTAGTTCTTCTCATCGATACAATAATCCAAGAAAATCTAATGGACTCATAATGAAAAAAAAAAGTTTACTTCATCCAGAACAGATGGAGACTGACTAAAGACCAAAGCATAATATTTTCACTTTTGTATCTTTTTCATATTTTTAAAAAAATTTTGTCTATTTCTTCTTTCCAACATGACTAAAATATGGCAATATGTTTTACAGGACTGCATATATATATATATATATATATATATATGTATATGTATATATTCTTTTAGTCAGAGGGGAGGGAAGAGAGGAAGAAAATTTGGAACTCAATTAAAAATGTCTATTAAAATTGTCTTTACATGTAATTGGAAAAAATAAAATACAATTAAAAACATTTAAGTACCCAGGATCACCTCAATACTGTAATAAGAAGGAAAACAAATAACTGACATTATTATAATTATTATGAAAATAAGATCATATGGGGTTTTCTAGGAGTAAAATTAGCGAATTTTAATACATTCTTCTTGTCTGTATTTCATGGTTTCCAGTTCTCAAGTTTCCTGGATAATTGAGATTGAAAGATAATTTTCACATACATGTGGTGTGGTATTAGCAGAACCTATTTTATGCAAAAGAAGTTAGTCCTTTAGGGATATAGCACTATGTTTACTTTTCTTGCTTACTGAGAAATAAAAGAATTAAGTATAATGAGTTGAAGGTTTTAGTGGAATTTCAATTGCCTTTGGAGATTTTCTTACCCTTTCTGATTACCAGGGTGAATATGGAGCAAGAGGGTAGTGTTATTTTAATTTAACCAGGAATTATCAATTTTAATATCATTCTCAGTACAGTTGTTTTATTGCATTTTATTTACCATTAGTGCCTCATTACATTCTAATACATTGGACTGGCTTGAATTAGTAAAGCATTACTTATAATAAGAAATGCATCCTAAAGTCCCTTTAGACATCTGAAGTAATTTTTTTTTTTATTTTTACTGCTTAAATTTTGGGATATGAAAAAATAAAGCACTTAAAGTTATAAAGCATATATAACCCTCAGGTCAATGGTGGGGGGAAATAGTGTTTTCTATTTTTAAAAATGGAAAAGGTGATTGATGGTAATACAAATCGATTATTGAGAATTTTAAGCCTCTTCAATGTGCCTAATACTATGATCCATAAATATGTATACAAAAATGAAATAAACCCTGTCTTCAAGGAGCACACATTCTAGTACGGAATTTAATGGTATCCTATGACTGGCCATTGATAGTCTTGATACATACAAGATCTAAAACTTGCCAAAGAAAGGGTCACTTATTAGGATCTTTGTCTATCTTCCAAGGAAGAACAGACATGTCTCATCCCTTGCTAGAATACAACATGAGACTAGTTAAGTACTGGACTCAAGTGTAGTGTGTAATAAAACATGAATACCTCTGTACCACCAGGTATATCATTCTTCACTCAGTGAGTAAATAAATACATTCCAGATTTTCATCCCCACATACTCTTTCATAAACTTAGGATAGGAAATTTTTTTAAATGTTTGTTTATTTATGTTTAGTTTTCAACATTCATTTCCACAATTTCCAAATTTTCTTCCCATCTCTCCCCTCCCCCTACCTTAAAAACCATGCATTTTCAATACCCCTTCTGAAAATCTGCCCTCCCTTCTATCACAGCCCTCCTTTCCCTTATCCCCATCTTCTCTCATTTATTGTAGGACAAGATAGATTTCTATACCCCATTACCTATATTTCTTATTTCCCAGTTTTATGCAAAACAATTCTCCACATTTGTTCCTAAAACTTTGAGTTCCAATTTCTCTCCATTCTTCCTTCCCTTCCCATCAGTGCTGATAAGGCAAACAATTTAATATAGATGATACATGTGCTGTTATGCAAAAGACTTCCAAAATAGTCATGTTGTGTAAGACTAACTATATTTCCCTCCACCCTATCCTCCCCCCATTTATTCTATTCTCTTCTTTGACTTCGTTCCTCCCCAAAAGTGTTTCCTTCTAACTACTCCCTCCTTCCATTTGCTCTCCCTTCTATCATCTATCACCCCACTTATCCACTTCTCCCCTACTTTCCTGCAGTGTAAGATAGATTTTCATACCAAATTGAGGGTGCATATTATTCCCTCCTTAAGCCAAATGTGATGAGAGTAAGCTTCACTTTTTCCCTCTCACCTCCCCCCATTTCCCCTCCATTGAAAAAGCTTTTTCTTGCCTTTTTTATAAGAGATAATTTGCTCCATTCCATTTCTCACTTTCTCCCCCCAATATAGTCCTCTCTCATCCCTTAATTTCATTTTTTAGATATCATCCCTTCTTATTCAACTCACCCTGCACTCTCTGTCTCTCTCTCTATATATACCCAACTACTCAAATGCTGAGAAAAGTTTCAAGAGTTACAAATATTAACTTTCTATGAAGTTCAACTTCAGAAATTCCCTTATGAATTCTCTTTCCTGTTTACCTTTTCATGCTTCTCTTGATTCTTATGTTTGAAAGCCAAATTTTCTATTCAGCTCTGGTCTTTTCATCAAGAATGCTTGAAAGTCCTCTGTTTCACTGAATGACCATTTTTCAGTTTTGCTGGGTAGGTGATTCTTGGTTTTAATCCTAGTTCCTTTGACTTCTGGAATATCATATTCCACACCCTTCGATCCCTTAATGTTGAAGGTATTAGATCATGTATTATACTGATTGTATTTCCACAATACTCAAATTGTTTCTTTCTAGCTGTTTGCAATATTTTCCCCTTGACATGGGAACTCTAGAATTTAGCTACAATATTCCTAGGAGTTTCTCTTTTAGGATCTCTTTAAGGAGGTGATTGGTGGATTCTTTCAATATTTATTCTACCCTCTGGTTCTATTACCTGTACCATTACCTGTATTTCTTATTTCCCAGTTGTATGCAAGAACAATATTCAACAGTTGTTCCTTAAACTTTTGAGTTCCAACTTGTCTTTCTTTCTTCCATCCCCCCCATCCCCACTGGGAAGGCAAGCAATTCAATATAGGTCATATATGTGTAGTTTTGAAAATGACTTCCATAACAGCCAAGTTGTGTAAGGCTAACTATCTTTCCCTCCATCCTATTCTGCCCCTCAGTTCTTCTGTTCTCTCTTTTGACCTTGTCCTTCTCCAAGAGTGTTGACTTCTAATTGTTCCCTCCTTCCATTGCCTTCCCTTCCATTGTTCCCCCATCCCTGCTTATCCCCTTTTCCTCTACTTTCCGGTATTGTAAGATAGGTTCTCATATCAAAATGAGTGTGCATTTTATTCCTTCCTTGAGTTGAATGTGATGAGAGTAAGCTTCATTTTTTTTCTCTCACCTCCCCCCTTTTTCCCTCCATAGAAAAGTCTTTTACTTGCCTCTTTTATGAAAGTTAATTTGCCCCATTCCATTTCTCCCTTTCTCCTCCCAATATATTCCTCTCTCACCCCTTAATTTCCTTTTTTTTAGATATGATTCCATCCTATTCAACTCATCCTGTTGCTGTCTCTCTCTCTCTCTCTTGCTCTCTCTGTCTCTCTTTCTGTGTGTGTGTGTGCACGCACGTGTGTGTGTGTGTGTGTGTGTGTGTGTGTGAGTGCATGTAATCCCACCAACTATCCTGATACTGAAAAAAGTTACAAGAGTCACAAATATTGTCTTTCCATGTAGGAATGTAAACTGTTCAACTTGAGAGTAAGTCCCTTATGAATTCTCTTTCCTGTTTACCTTTTCATGCTTCTCTTGATTCTTCTGTTTGAAAGTCAAATTTTCTTTTCAGTTCTGATCTTTTCATCAAGAATGCTTCAAAGTCCTCTACTCAATTGAAAGACCATTTTTCCCCTGAAGTATTATACTCAGTTTTACTGGGTAGGTGATTTTTGATTTTAGTTCTAGTTCCTTTGACTTCTGGAATATCATATTCTGCACCCTTTGATCTCTTAATGTTGAAGCTGCTAGGTCTTGTGTTATCCTGATTGTATTTCCACAATACTCAAATTGTTTCTTTCTGGCTGCTTGCAATATTTTCTCCTTGACTGGGAACTCTGGAATTTGGCTATAAAGTTCCTAAGAGTTTCTCTTTTTGGATCTCTTTCAGGAGGTGATTAATGGACTCTTTCAATATTTATTTTGCCCACTGGTTCTAGAACTTCAGGGCAATTTTCCTTGATAATTTCATGCAAGATGATGTCTAGGCTCTTTTTTTGATCATGGCTTTCAGGTATTCTCATAATTTTTAGATTATCTCTCCTGGATCTATTTTCCAGGTCAGTTGTTTTTCCAATGAGATATTTCACATTATCTTCCATTTTTTTATTTTTTTTGGTTTTGTTTTGTGATTTCTTGGTTTCTCATAAAGTCATTAGCCTACATCTGTTCCATTCTAATTTTTAAAGAACTATTTTGTTCAGTGAACTTTTGAACCTCCTTTTCCATTTGGCTAATTCTGCTTTTGAAAGTATTCTTCTCCTCATTGGCTTTTTGAACCTCTTTTGCCAATTGAGTTAGCCTATTTTTAAAGGTGTTATTTTCTTTGGCATTTTTTTCTGTCTCCTTTAGCAAGTTGTTGACCTGCTTTTCATGATTTTTTTTGCATCTCTCTCATTTCTCTTCCTAATTTTTCCTCCACTTTTCTTACTTGATTTTCATAATCATTTTTGAGCTCTTCCATGGCCTGAGACATTGAATATTAATTTTGGATGACTGGGATACAGAACCCTTGACTTTTATGTCTTTTCCTGATAGTAAGCATTGTTCTTCCTCATCTGAAAGGATGGGAGAAGATATCTTTCACCAAGAAAGTCTATAATTTTATTTTTTCCCCTTTTTTGGGTATTTTCCCAACCAGTTACTTGACTTTTGGATTCTTTGTCAAGAATAGGGTATACTCTGGGGATCTGTAAGACCTCAGTTCCTCTAAGGTGGTACAGTCAAGCATGTACACTGATCTGGGAGCAAGAGGAGATTTTTGTGCCCAGAATCTTAGTAGAGTTTCCTCTCCACAGCCACGTGGCCTGCAGTTCTGCCAAGCCAGTACTGGAGGCTGAGATTCAGATAAGCTGTGGGGGCAGGGCCACCATTCAGTGTGAGATAAAGATCAGCTGGTGCAAATGTAGCTGTAGATAGGGCTGAGGTAAGAATCACTTGCTCAGTGCCCCCAGGGGTTTTACAATCTAACAATGGATGTGTGCTACTGTGCAGGCTGCTGTAGGGGCTGCTTTGGGAACTGCTTCCTGCCTGCCCAATGTGGTCTCTGTGGCTGCTGCCTGAGGCCAGAGGTATGAGAAGGCCCTTCTCCCTTCTCGGCCAGCTGAAAAAACCTCGTCACTGACCTTTGGCACCTGGAGGTTGAGGGATCTGCACACTGCTGCTACTGCAACTGGGGATTCTGTCCCCAAGGTCTGCCCTCCTCTTCCTCCCAGAGCCATGTGGCCAAGGTTGGACTGGGCTTAGCTCACCGTCTGGTGCAACACATATTTCCTGTTGGTCTTTCAGGTCACCCTGGGCTGGAAATCTCCTCCACTCTGTTGTTCTTCACTTCTACTTCTCTAGAATTTGTTGAGAGTTTTTTTTACAGGTATTTTATGGACTGTGTGGGAAGAGCTAGTATATGTACATCTTTCTACTCCACCATCTTGACTTTGCCCTTTCATGATTCTCTTGCATCGTTCTCATTTCTCTTTCCAATTTTTCCTCCATCTCTCTTACTTGATTTTCAAAATCATTTTTGAGCTGTTCAATGGCCTGGGACCATTGCATATTTATTTTGAAATTTTGGATGCAGAAGCCTTGACTTTTAGGTCTTCCTCTGATGGTATGCATTCTTCTTCCTCATCCAAAAGGATGGAAGGAAATGATTGCTCACCATGAAAGTAGCCTTCTATAGTCTAATTTTTTCCCCCTTTTTTGGCATTTTCCCAGCCAATTACTTGACTTTTGAATCCTTTGTCAAGAGGAGGGTATACTCTGGGCACCTGTAAGTTCTCAGTTCCTCCAAGGTGACGCAATCAAGGGAGAAGTGTTTCTTCTCCTGGCCTGAGTTCTGGTCTGGGAGCAACCACAAGCCTGTGCTCTTTTCTATGAGTAATCACAAGCACTCTGCTCTGCCCAGGATCTGCGAGTATAATTTATCTCCACAACCCAGGAGAGCCACTTAGGGCTGAGATCCAAATCAGCTGCTCACTACCCCCAGGAGCTTTAGGTTGAGGGCTCCAAAAATGGACGCTGCTGCTGCAGTTGCTGCTGCAGGCAGCGCCAGACCCTGTTCCCTTCTCATGTATGTGAAAGAGCTTTCTCACTGACTTTTGAAGCTGTCTTTGGCATTTGTGGATTGAGCAATCTGGGAATCACAGCTATTGCCAGAAATTCTTCCCCCAAAATCTATTCCAATCCAATCCCTGCTGTGCTGTGGCCAAGGTCATGCTGCACTCTGTTATGCCCCTGGGGTGATATACCTTTCCTGTTGGCCTTCCAGCCTGTCTTGGTCTGAAAATCTCTTTCACTCTGTCGTTTTGTGCTTTCTGCTGCTCTAGAATTTGTTTGAGTAATTTTTTACAGGTTTTTGATGGGTTATGGAAAGAAACTTCTATGGGTCCATCCATCTACTCTGCCATTTTGGCTCCACCCCTTTTTTATAGGAAATTTTGGTCTTTCTAGAATTTTCAAATTATGCTGGTGTTTCCAGAGATAGCTATTTAAGCTTTTCAAACATTAAAATGTGATCCAATGTAAAGTATCCTCTTCATGGTCCTTATCTTCCTCCTCTTCCTCATTATCGTCATCATAATTATCATCAAAAAGCTATCAAATGATATAAGGACAATTAAATGATTAAATATTCATACTTTCAAATTTAAAAGATACATTTATTTTCTATGAATAATAAATAATTTTTCAAGGAATATATTTTATAAGAACTTTTGCATAGGTATATGTTATGAATTAGTTACAATTTTAAACCAAATTACAAATAAGTAACTAAATAACAAACAAACAAAAAAACGGGTCAGGGGCCTAACTAATGGTCCTAAGACCTTAGATAAAAACTATAAAAACAGACTTGGGAAAAATTTTTCTGCTTATGTGATCCTCTCCCCCTAATTAGTTATTCACTGAATAGGAAAGCAGGAAAAACGATCTTAGTGATTAGTTATTATGTTCATCTATCATAGGCAACTGGTGGGATAATGGATAGAACATTGTGTTCCTACTAGCCGTGTGACATTGGACAAGTCACTTAACTTTGATTGCCTTAAATCTCCTCAAATGTAAAATGAGGGTAATAATAATTCTTGCCTCTCAGGATTGTTATGAAGATCAACTGAGATTATATTTGCAAAAAGCACTAAACAGAGTGCCTGGCACAGAGTAGGTGCTTATAATCCCCTTCCTCTCCAACATCCCCAATCTCCACTGTATCTCTTCCACATATAAGAAGAGACAACTGAGTCAGAGAACGACATGGAATGAGTGTGTGACACAACTTTCCATATAGGAGGGAATCATAAATTCTTATTAAGTGCTTTCTGTGTGCAGATAATTTCAAGGACAGTTCATATTATTGGTACATTGATAGAAACAAATTTCTGGGACAGATAGTTGATTATCACCACTTATTAAAAATAACCACAAGTGTTCGTAGATTTATCAATTTTTTTTCAAAGCACTAAAAATTAATTATACATTGTAAGCACTTAAAAACAATTCATTCTTTAGGAATAGGATTCAAAGTTAATCCTTAATATCTAAAAATCTCTTCCTTAGTTATACTATAATTTCTCTCTTGTGGTTATCTAAATGAGAATTTTATAAGCACCTGGAGCAAGAGATACTAAGAAGATAATTTTATAACATCCATTGTATTTGAAGCACTATTTTAAAAGAAAGTGTAGTTATAATGATAATTAGCTAGGCCAGCAAACTTGAATTAATTTATCCATTTATTTTACTTTATTCTCTCACATTGTTCCATAAAATGCACTTTGAAAAGGATAAGTCAGTAAACATATATGGAGAAGTCAGCTTTCTAATCTCAAAATTATTTGTTTTTAAAGGGTTTTTGAGAGTCAATATGTTTTATATGTTACACAAAACATACAATTTTAACGTTATTCCAAGATATCTTGAAAATCTCATCAGAATTGATGATATTTAATTATTGATGTTTAACCCAATCTAACAATTGCACTTTGGGGAAGATGAGGTTTTATTTCTTAAAGAAGTAGCAGATATTTTCACACACCACTCATTAAGGGAGATGTTACAGGAGAGTATGGAACTATTTCCATCATAAAAGAGAGTATGGAACTATTTCCATCATAAAAATAATGGAAATAAAAGTGATAACACAGACAAGAGAGAGAGTGACAGAGAGAGAGAGAGAGAGAGAGAGAGAGAGAGAGAGAGAGAGAGAGAGAGAGAGAGAAACAGAGAGAGATACTGAGAGACAGAGACAGAGAGACAGAGAGAGGGAGAAAAGACAAATCCTACATTCACAGACCTTACTGACTCAGAGGCTGTGTTAACAGTGTGTGATTTTTAAATGGAATAAATACGTTACTGGTTATCTGTATATCACTCTAAATTGAATTAGATTACATCTTTCAAACAAACAGCTTATTTTAACACAAATCCAGAAATTGCACTCTTAAAAACTTTTGCTCTGCAGGATTAATCAGGAGTTTACATTATGAAGGTCATCTGTCACATTGAATAGATGATAATATCTTAGATATGTAACTGGTTTCTGAAATGAATGTTGCACTGAGCAATCTACTGAATTGACCAAATATATGTATCTATACCAATATTTGTCACAGTAATAGACTAAAAAAACACACACGAATTTGTTTGAAATTCTTTATTTGTTTTTTTATGTGGCATCTGTATTAAAAAGGAACTGAAAATCGTACATCTCTGTAAATCTTTTAATACTGTCTTACTTTCAGATATTGGAATATATTTTGGAGGTCAAAAAATCATAAGATTTAGAGCTGGATGGAAAATTTGTAATCAAATCCAATCTTCTATGTCACAAAGGAAGAAACTGAGGCTTAAAGAGTTTAAGTGACTTCCTCACAAAAAAAACAGAAATTGCACACATACCAAGCAGCAGAAGGAATCTGAACAAAGGGAACATAATATAGTTGTGATGGAGGCCTTCAATTATTTGGACATCTGCTAGAGGTATTCTGCCAAAACTAAAGCAGCTAATAATTTTTTGGCTTGTCTTAGTGATAATGCTATCCTTTTATCTTTGGAGGAACTAATGAGGGGAAACACTATTCTCACCAAAATGAGGAATTAGTTGCTAAAGGAGAAACAATGAAAATGTTGGAGCGTGATAGGCCACTTTATCTTACAAACTGTGGTGTAGGATGAGAAGAAATCCTGGCAAAGTATAACAAGCTTTTCAAAACTGTGTATGACAAAATTTAAAGGATTCAGAGAAAGGATGGGGAAGATCATGTGACCTAATTTTTTTAGAGAAAAAGTGACAGAAGGAGGAATGGAAGGCTTTCAGTAATTAAATTTGAAGAGAAAAAGAAAAAGAATAATTACACTGAGGAGGAAAAGTGGGGTTGTCTAATATGAACAATGTGACCATGAACACAAAGCAATTTGTTAAAGCCATGCAGAAGAAGGAAACATGGGAGGTAACAGAGAATTAATACAAAAGTGTGGTATGGTTCTATCAGTAGTAGTATAGCTCAAAATAGTAAGAACTAAACATAACACAACATTGTGTAAACTATAGTTAGAAAAGAAGAGGATCAAAGAAGCACTAGGACCACTACTCAGAGAAGATGAACTTGATGACAAAAAGGCAGATATTTAACTCTTTTTGTTCTGTTTTCTCTACCAGCAAAACAATTTGTAGGTTGGTGTAGCATCAATGAGATATTCATAGTATCTATGGTGGCCATGAAAATCTCAGCACAATGCTAAATCACAAAATACAACATACTTTCCACATGGAAGACAGAAAGAAAACATTCATTCAGACACCAGAAAGCCAAATCCATCATAGTAACAAAAATCTATACACAATAATGCAGAGAACAACAGCATCCCCAAGACTTTCCCCTGCTAGACTTCCCACAAACCAGATCCATTGAACAAATCACAAGCAGGCCCTCTTAAGCAAAATCACAAACAAGCTCTTTCACTCATGTTAGCCAGCTGCCTGCTTGCCTTCATCCTTCCTAGCTCTGACTAGACTCTGATAAATTTCTTTTCAAATCTGCTCTAGCTCTACTTCTTCCTGCCCCACCTTTCCTGTTCCACCTGCTCAGAAAACTCCTCCCACCACAGGCTCCATGTGATTCAGGTTTCCATGTGACCCTAGTAGGTCATATAGGTCTATTAATGAATGGAAAAGACCTTCTCATTTAAATTACTGTTACAGCTGGAAAGTATAAAACAAAATAATACAAAAGGGCTAGTTGAGAATTTAAGCAGAAATGAATTAGGGAGATAATGAGAAAGCACCTGGATGACCAGAATGATCTGTAACTCTTCAGAGCATTTGGTTAGTTGGAGAGATTATATACAAATAAACAGAGGACACAGGGCTCACCCTGTGAGGTAGGTAAGTATTGATTACTGAATAGATAGGGATGATATCTGAAAAATAAAATGAAGGGGTAAGAGAGGAATATATAGGGAAGAGAAAAAGGGAAATAGAATGGGGCAAAGTATCTCACTTAAAAGGCAAGAAAAATTTTTTCAATAGAGGGGAAGAGTGGAGAGGTGATAGGGAAAAAGTGAACTTTATTCTCATCACATTTGACTTAAGGAGGGAAATAACATACACACTCGTTTTGGTATTAAAATATATCTTACACTACAGGAAAGTAGGGAAGAAGGAAATAATTGGGTGTGGGGGGATGATACAAAGGAGGGCAAATGAGAGGAGGAGGTAATTAGAAGTAAACCCTATTTAGGAGGGGTAGGGTTAAAACAGGGAATAGAAAAATGAGGGAGGGGCAGGATAGATTGGAGGGAATTATAGTTAGTCTTTCAAAACATGACTTTTGTGGAAGTCTTTTGCCTAACTACACATGTATAACATATTGAATTGCTTGCCTTCTTA
Source organism: Bettongia penicillata ogilbyi (assembly GCA_023548195.1). Classification (NCBI taxonomy): domain Eukaryota; kingdom Metazoa; phylum Chordata; class Mammalia; order Diprotodontia; family Potoroidae; genus Bettongia; species Bettongia penicillata. Next base: position 3,361,171 of record JAJHZJ010000353.1, read on the forward strand.
ATGGGGATGAGTGTGGAGGATGGGAAAGAAGTTGGAACTCAAAGTTTTAAAAACAAAAGTTAAAATTTGTTTTTACTTGCAACTGGGAAATAAAATATACAAGTAATTGTATAGGTAATGGGTGCAAAAATATATCTTACCCTACAAGACAATAGGGGAGATAGAGATAAGGGAAGGGAGGAGTCTGATAAAGGGAGGGTAGATTGGGGGAATGGGGTAATCTGAATGAACAGTGTCTTGGGGTGGGCAGAGGAGAGAGATGGGGAGAAAATCTGAAACTCAAAATCTTGTGGAAATGAGTGTTGAAAACTGAAAATAAATTTAAACAAAGAAGAAGCAATAATAGAAAGGGCAATCCCATTTCAAATCATCAGAAAATACATAAAATATCTTGGAATCAACCTCCAAAAGCATATGAAAAATTTTTATATTTTGATATCAAATGCTTCTTAAAGAAACAATAACAACTTAAATAGCTAGAAGAATATTCAGTGCTCATCAGTAGGACATGCCAATATAAAAACCAACAATGACACTAAAATTAATTTACACTTTTCATGCTATACCAATCAAATTAACAAAGGGAATACTTTATGAAGCTTGATAAAGTAATATAAAAATTCATTTAGAAAAACAAATTGTCTAAGATATCAAGGGAGGTGATGAAAAGAAGTAAGCTCTAATGGGGAATAGTCCTTCGAGACCTCAAGCTATATTATAGCAACTGTCATTAAAGATAATCTGGAACTGATAAAAGATTAGAAGGCTAAATCAATTGAACACTTCATGTAAGGAAGATTCAGAAACAATAGAAATAAATAATCCAATGTTAGATAAAGTGGAAAACAAACAGTAACCTAGAGAAAAACTATTTATCTGATTAAAAACCATTGGGAAAACTGGAAAAGATTCTGAAAAAAAAATTAAGCTTACCCTAGCACCCTGCATCACACTATACAATTCATTCTAAATGGAATTATGAGCTTAATAAGAAATTATTATGCAATAAAATCATAGAACAGAAACAGATCATGTACCTCTCACTACTACAGGTAGTGTATATTTTCCTAACCATACAAAATATAGGGGCAATTACAAAAAATAAAATAGATAACATTAAATACTTGAAACTGAAAAGCTTCTGCCCAGAAAGTATTAATATATCTAGGGTAAGAAGGGAAGAGATTGAATGAGGGGAAAATATTGTTATCCACTTTGTCTGCTAAGGTTTGGTGTTCAATGACAAATAAATAAATAGTAATTAATAAATATAACTAAGATTAAAGGGTATTTTTTCCCACAATGTGAAGCCAATGCATTTATTAGCCGAAGTTGATCTTTCAGGATTCTGTTCCATAGGAACTGACTGCTCCCTGATTTAAGCTCAGAGTTTCCGCTAGGCTTCCTTATGATTTCATGGGTTAAAACAACTTTATCAAAGATAACATTTTCCTGGTGTTTCTTCAACTATAAATGCCTCACTCTTCTACACAACTTCTCTTGCTCAGAAGTTTTCTTGTGCAGTCAGGTGATTTCAGCTTTCACTTCAGCATTCTGACAGGAGTGAAAAGGACAGTGGCCATTAAATTTAAATAAATAGAGGGAACTGAGGGATGAAGTTAGCCTATGGGAAAAAATAGCCCTTGGGTTTATTAGATAGAAAGTGTTATGGCTGAATTTGTTTTTCATGTTGTCAACCAATATTCGATATCATGGAAATATGTCTAAAACTTCAAAAATAAATTTTTGTCTTTAAAGTATATTTTGGTCAATATTTCTCTTATATTGGCCTTTTTTTGCAATGTCAAAAGTTAATAGGTAAAAATGTATACTACTATTATAAAACCATTGTATTAGAAATAGTCACTTAAAATAGAAACTTTTTAATACATAATGGGCAGAGTGTTTTAAAATCATGTTTTTAAAATGTAATCAGGACAACTAAGGGGAATAATTTTATTATTATGAAGAAGTTACATCAAGTGCTTTACTCATGCAATAGGGCCTTTTTTGATCATTAGTGAGTGGATAACATAGTGTTGAAATTCCAATGAATATTTTTAGAATTTATTTATATAAATTTTAAATAAAATATTTTACTTAAATTTGGAAGGTACCAAATATATTAGGCCAAAAAAAAGAGGTTGGTCTTCAAACCCAAGAAGACTGGTATACTTTCTTGTACAAGAATTTTATCAGTCAATTGATTTAACTTGGATAAAATTGTATAAATTATACAAATCAGATATGAAGCATATTGTTTTATTAATAATCTGAGCCACTTGACACTGATTATTATTGATCAAGAGATTAATTTTTCAAACAATTGATAAGTGCTTAAAATCTAAAAGAAAATTTCATAAAATTAATTCTATTGATAACAGGATATGATTGGAAAATTAAGTAGGAGAAAATCTAGAAAAAAATTGTCTTTTCCAATTAGCAATTTAGAGCGACACTATTCTTAACAAAAAACCAAACAAACCAATAAAAACAACAAAATGCTTTCTCCCAGGTTAATACTGAAGAAAATGGTAAATGCCTCTGGATAATGTGAGGTAACATCTTAAAGAAAATAGTAAGGCAAATTGAACTTTGGGAACCAAGAGGGCAGAGTAAACAGCAAGTCGCTGTAGCTCTCCCATATCCACTTCCAAATAACCATAAAATGGCACGGTAGAACAATAAAGTCTAGAACAGTAGAACCAGTAAAAAGACAAAGTGAAACAATCTTTTAGCCCCAGAAGCTTGGAAGATCTGCAAGCAACACTTGTCTCATTTAAATAAAAGGGGAGCACAATGCAGGACAGGAAGCATCTCAGCAAGCCAGCAGAAAGCCTCACCTTAGAAAACCCACTAGAGATCCTGAGCCCCATTGCAGTGGAGCAGACAAAGACACCAGAACCATTTGTCTGCCTCAGCATATCCAGGGGAACTGGCAGAAACACTCCACAGTTCATAGCACATGCCAGGCACAAGCAGGGAGCCCTGGCTCAGCTCGAGATAAGCTGTGACACCACCTACAGCTTGCAGGAGTGGCGGCATCCCCCACATGACTCTCAGCACAGCATGAGACACAAGGGGCTCCTGTGGATCTCTGGGCAATACCAGTGCAGAGCCAGGCAAACAGCTAAGACCTGCAGCCCCTAGCACAAGAAGCCTGAGACAGTGCCCCTTCCACCCCAGGAGCAGAACTGAAACTTAAAGGAAAGAAAAAAGGCCCCCAAATGAACAAAAAACAATAACAAAAAGACAGCTGTTATGCAAGGGGAAGAACAGGACAAAAACTCAGAAGAGGACAACAACGTCAAAACATCTGTGGGCAAAACGCCAAAGAAAACAGGAAGTGGTCTGAAGCCCAGAAAGAACTCATCGAAGAGCATAACAGGGAAGCTAAAAATCGCATAAGAATTCTCCTTCCTGGAGCCAGTGGAGTAAGCAGCAAATCACTGTAACTCTCCAATATTAATCGGCAAACAGCCCCAAAATAGTTCCCTCAAATGTATCCTAGGACATCAGAACCAGCAAAAAGATGGGGCAAAAGAATCTTTTAAGTCAAGAAACTTGGAAGATCAGCAAAAGAGTTCCTCTCATTCAAGTAGAAAGGAGAGTACAGTCCAGGACAGGAAGCATTCAGCAAGCCAGCAGCAAGCTGCTACTCAGCAAGCCAGTTGGAAATTCTGATCCCCAGTGTGGTGGAGTAGCCAAATGACAGCCAGACCCTCCACACACCTCAGCATAGCCAGGAAACAGGCAGACTCCAGCACTGAGAGCCACCACATACTTCAGCACAGTCACAGGCAAATAGACATCTTCTAAAACCCAGACCTCCATGTGCTTCAGTATAGCCCCAGTGAAACACAGGAACATACCAAAAGCCTCAGCATACCACAAACACCAGCACCAGGTAAGGTACCAGACTCCAATGGACTCCAGTGGGGTCAGCCACCACTCACCCTATCCTTGCAGTTCAGCGCCAGACATAATGCCCATTCCCCTGGATATCAGGGCAGTATCAGCACCAGGTCAAAGCCTGAAGCCCCTCTTATAAAAAGCCCTATTCAGTATGTCCCTTTGATACCAGGAACAGAAATCAAATTTAAAAGAAAAGAAAGAAGTCAAAAAATGAGCAAAATAATAATAACAATAGAAAGAGAATCTGAAAATAGAAATTTATTATGATAATGGCAAAGACCAAGACACAAACAAAAGAAAAATTGGGAAGAGAAATGAAAGTGATGCAAGAGAAATATGAGAAAGTCAACAGCTTGGAAAAAGAAAACAACTGCTTAAAAGTAGAATTGGTTAAATGGAAAAGGATGCACAAATGCTAACTGAAGAAAATAACTCCTTAAAAGTCAGGCTTGGACAAGTAGAAGCTAATGACTCTATGACACATGAAAAATTAATCAATCAGATTCTAAAGAATGAAAAGATAGAAGAAAATGTAAAATATCTCATGGGAAAAATAACTGAGCTAGAAAATAGATTCAGGAGAGACAGTGTCAGAATCACTGGACTACCTGAAAGTCATAATCAAAAGAAAGACATGGACAGCATCTTTGAAGAAATTATTAAGGAAAACTGCCCAGATATCTTGGGATCAAAGAGCAAAAAAGGTTTGGACAGAATCCATTGATTGCCTCAGGAAGGAAATCCCAATAAAATCTCCAAGGACTAGTATAGTCAAGTTTCAGAACTATTAGGTCAAGGAAAAACTACTACCAGTGACCAGAAAGAAACAATTAAAATATCAAGGAGACACAATCAGAAATAAACAGAACTTAGAAGCTACATCATTAAAGGGTCAGAGGTCATGGAAGTTGAGAATTCTAGAAGGTAAAGGAGCTAGAACTCTAACCAAGAATCACCTACATGACAAGGGGCAAAATGGTCATTCAATGAAGTAGAAATTTCCATAAATAGAAGACCACAATGGGATACAAAAAAAATTGTTTTCCAGTATTAAGATCAAAGAGAAACCTAAAAAGGCAAAGAAGGAAAAGAAAACCTACGGGACCCAGTGGAATTGAACTATTTATGTCCCTACATGGGAAGATGATACTTTCAATTCTTAAAAATTGTGATGCTAGTAGTACAGCTAGAAAGAATACATTGACATAGGGTAATAATCAATTTGAGGGAATGAAATGAAAAACAATTAAGGGATGAGGAAGAGGAGTGCGCTGGATGCAGAAGGAAAGGTTGAATAGGGTAACTCCTTTCATATGAATAGGCAAGAAAAACTATTAAATTGGATGGAAAGATAGGAAGGTGGACAATGGATACCACTGGAACCTTACTGTCATCATGATTGGTTGAAAAAGAGAATAATATACACAATCAATTGAATATAGAAATCTATCTCATCCAACAGGAAAATAGGAGGACAGAGATTACGTAAAGATGGGGGGACACTTGACAGAAGAGAGGTGATAGAAGCAAAACACTGCTGAGTAGGAAAAGAGTGAAAGGGGAGAGAAGAGAAACAGGAGAAAAATAAAATAGAGGGGAATACACACCTAGCAATCATAATTGTGAATGGGATGAACTCTCCTATAAAATGAAAACAGGTAGCAGAGTGGATCAAAAACCAGGATTATACAATATGTTGTTTATAAGAAGCACAGTTGAAACAGACACATAAAGAGTAAGGTAAGAGACTGAAGAAGAATCTATTATGCTTCAGCTGAGGTTGAAGAAAAAAAAACAGGTAGTAAACCTGATCTCAGACAAAACAAAAGCAAAAATGGATTGAATTAAAAAGGGATGAGGAAGGAAACTGAAACTTGTTAAAAGCTACAATAGACAAAGAAGTAATATATGCACCGTGGTACAGCATTGCAATTCTTAAAGAAGTTGAATTAGAGGTTCATGACTGAACAAGAGATAACATTACAAAATGCCAAGGATTATTGGATTAAATTAAATTAAAAAGCTTTTGCAAAAGCAAAACCAATGCAACAAAGATTAGAAGGGAAGTAGAAAGCTGGGAAGCAATCCTTATAGCAAGTGTCTCTGATAAAAACCTCATTTCTGAAATATATAGAGAATTGAGCCAAATTTATGAAAATGCAAGGCATTCCCCAGTTGATCAATGGTTAAAGATATGAACAGGCAGTTTTCAGAGGAAGACATCAAAGCTTTTTAATAGGAAGATGAAGTGCTCTAAATCCCTTTTAATTAGAGAAATGTAAATAAAAAACAACTCTGAGGTATTATATCATACCTACCAGACTGGCTAACATGACAAAAAAAGAAAGTGATAAATATTGAAGAGGATGTGGGGAAATTCAGACACTAATGCACTGTTGGTGGAGTTCTGAACTGATCCAACCACTCTGGAGAGCAATTTGGAACTATGCCCAAAGGGCAACTAAACTATACACGTACTTTGATCCAGCAATACCATTACTAGGTCTTGTCAAAATATTTTGTAGATACCCTATTCCCAGAGCTAAGGCTCAACAAGCAAGCTGTGCTCTGAGCATGGAAAAGCAATAACCCTTTACCATTCTGAATGGTATCACCCTCTGACAAAGTATCTGTTGATTTTGATTTCTCTGTATTTTCTTTTCAAGTACAGGATGCTGACTTTTCCCCATGAACTAAGCAAATGATATATATGCTAGATTAAAGTGATTGTTGATCCCTCAAAATTGCTTACCTTATTGAAATTCAGATCTAAGAACCTGTAATAACAGGCAACCCTGTGTATGTTGAGGTGCTTGTTTTTATAGTTCCCAATCCCTGTACCTTGTAGTTGTCAGGTACTGCACTCCTGTTCCCATCACAGAACTCTGGTTCTATGCCTTACAGAATAATCATGACTCCAAGACTTGAGACAATGATTGTTCCCATGAGAGTCAATGATTCCCGTATTGTTACAAGAAATGCCAACCACTAAAACTGTCTCAAGACTTGAGATTGATTGTGTTGTGGTCCAGCCCCTTTCATGTATGTAAGTGACCCCAGCATCAGCAGCATTAAGCCATCCCTCTTAGTAGGGGGGAATGGGCTTCAGTTTTCAAATGTCATTATCCTCATTCTGAAATTTAAACTTCTATGTATGCCCTGACCCTCTTTCTCTTATTCCCTGACCCTACTTTGTACAGCTTCAGTCACCCACATGTTAGAGGCTGGTTCCAGTGCAGATAACAGTCTGCATCCCAAAGATATCATTAAAAAAGGGAAAAGGATCTACATTTGCAAAAATATTAATATCAGCCCTTTTCTTGACAGTAAAATATTTGAAATTGAAGGAATGTCCATCAGTTGTGGAATGGCTGTACAAGCTGTGGTATATAAATGTAATGGAATACTCTTGTTCAATCAGAAATGATCAACAGGCAGATTTTAGAAAAATTTGGAAAGACTCATATGAACTTTTGCAAAGGGAAAATGAGCAGAACTATGAAAACATTGTTCAGAGTATCAGCAAAATTGTATGATGATCAACTATTAATGACTCAGCTCTTCTTAGCAACAGAATGATCTAAGACAAGGATAAAGAACTCACGAAGAAAAATGCTATCCACATCCAGATAAAGAACTGATGGATTCTAAATGCAAATCAAAGCATAATTTTTTCACTTACTTCATGCTTTTTCATGGTTTTCCCCTTTTTGATCTGTTTTTTTCTTTCACAACTATGACTAATATGGAAATATGTTTTACATGACAGCATATGCATAACATATATCAAATTGCCTACCATTTAAGGAAAAGGTCAGGAGTGGAAGGGAGGAAGAAAAAAATTGGAATTCAAAATCTGTAAAAATGAATATGAAAAACTGTTTTGACATGTAACTAGGAAAAATACTATGAAAATAAAAAAATTAAAAAGTATATAGTAAAGCTACATTGAGAACATGAAGAAATTGATTCAATTCTTTGAGTGATGTAAATGAAAGTAAAGAAAATGTTTTTATGAATTAGGAAAATGTGACCAGGAATCATTAAAAATAAGTCAAATTTATAGCAATAGGGTTTAGGGTTAAAAGTTCTGGTATCTAATGGACCAATGTAATTTGAGATTTTAATGGTATCTTTGTGATTGTTAATATCAGAGGTGATTTTACTTGATTGAGGTTTATTTTAAAACTAATTTTAGGTAAGATGTGTTCCTTATCAAGATAGTTGTGATAAATCAGAATTCAATGGAAATTACATTTGCTATTTAGCATTAAGACAATAAGCTAGAAAATATATGAATTAGGAAAAACCTGATTCAAAATCTAGTCTCAGAAATTTATTAGCTGGGAGACCTTAAGCAGTTAATTACCTCACATCTCTTTGCCTCAGTTGACTAACCTGTAAAATGAATAGAAATGGTTCCTACCACCAGGTTTGTGGGAAAGATCAAGTAGTATAATGATTGTGAAGTAGTTAAAATGGTACCTAACATAAATTTGGTAAATCATGGTATAAGAAATATTGTTAGAAAATTAAATTCTCTTTTAATCAGGATTCTCTTGGGCTGTAGATTTGTTTGTTAAAAGAATGATGTAAAAATGTTTGGAAACTATTTATTTAGAAATATATGCACATATATACATACATGTGTACACACATACACACACATACACACATACATATTGCAAAGATTTCTTAAGATATCCTCATTGAGCAAAATGCAGAGTCCTAAGATCTTGCCAGACTTGATAAAGGTTAAAGTGATTAAGGGTGAGAAATGTCTCTGTAGTCTTGAAACATACTCACAACTGGGGAAAACTTCAATACTTTAAGATTTCAAGAAATAGCCACAGACCCAAGCTAGGGTGTGGCAATTTAATTTTAACTGATAATAAAGACGATTGCAGGGCAGGGGGGTGGGGTGGAACAGAGCTCACGATGGTTTACTAAAAGCAGGGACCTGCTTGAACTCTTCCCCCACTGCTAATATCTTTTAAAAATGACTCTAAACAAATTCTAGAGCTCCAGAACCCACAAAATGACAAAGTGAGGCAAATCGCCAGCCCAGGATAGCCTGGAAGGTCGATGGGAAGCATCTGTCGCACTGGGCTGGGAGTGGAGCAGAGCACAGTCCACTGTGGGCTGCATCAGCACAGACATAAGCAGAGCAGGCCTCAGGGGACTGAATCACTGGGAGCTGCATCAGTTTCCAGACTTTTTAACACACAAACTCTAAAGACAGCATAGGAAAATTCTGTTCCACCTGAGTGTGGGAAGGGTACTGTCCTGCTTGTATCCACCCCCAGTCCTGGGGGAGAGGAGGAGGTGGTGCCTATAAGGGAAGGAGCAGCAGCAGCTTTCAGACCTCTGGGCCCACAGAAGGTGAGGGATCAAACAACTGATACAAAACTCCTAACTAGAAGCAGACTTTATTTTGACAAAGAGTTAGAAAGTCAAGTATTTGGCAGGAAAGATGAGCAAACAGAGAGGGAAAATGTCAGACTATATAATCTTACTTTGGAGATGAAGAAGATCAAAATAAACAACCAGAAGACAATAAGATCTAAACTCCTATATCAAAAGTGTCCAAGAAAAGCATGAATTGGTCGCAGACCATGGAAGAGGTCAAAAAGATCTTGGAAAACAAGTAAGAGAGGAAGAGGAAAAATTGGGAAGAGAAATGAGGGTGATGCAATGAAATCATGAAAAATTAGTCAACACATTCTAAAGCTGACCCCCCAAAATACTGAAGAAAATAAGAGTTCAAAAAATAGCCTAACCAAATGGCAAAAGAGCAACTAGAAAGAAACAATTCAAATATCGTGAAAATGCAATCAAGATAATACAAGACCTAGCAGCTTCTACCTTAAAGGATAAAAGGGCTTGGAATATGATTTTCCTGAGGTCAGAGGAGTTAGGATTAAAATCAAGAATTAGCTACCCAGCAAATCTGAGTATCATACTCCAGGGGAAAAATAAAATTTTTCAATGAAATAGAGGACTTTCAAGCATTCTTGATGAAAAAATCAGGGATGAATAGAAAGTTTGACCTTAAGATTGAGTCAAAAGAATCATGAAACAGTAAATAGGAAAGAGAAATCATAAGAGACTTACGAAAGTTGAACTGTTTCCATTCCTACATGGAAAGATGATATTTTTAACCCATGAGACATTGTTTAGTATTAAGGAAATATATATATATATATATATATATATATATATATATATATATATATATATATATATATGAAGAGAGAGAGAAAGAGAGAGAGAGAGAGATAAGGAGATAGATAGGACACAGAGTGAGTTGAATATGAAGGGATGTATCTAGAAATAAAATTAAGGAGTGAGGAGAAAGGGAGAGATAGAATGGGGTAAATTACCTCACATAAAAGAGGCAAGGAAAAGATTTCACCATGGAAGGGAAGAGGGATGAGGTGAGAAGAAATGAGTAAACTTTACTTCATTGGATTTGACTTAAGGAGGGAAAAACATACATACTCAATTGGGTATCTTACCCACAGGAAAGTAAATGGGAAAGGGATAACAACAGAGTATGATAAAATGTAGATCAGATTGGGAAAGGGGGTAGTCAGAAGCAAACACTTTTTTAATATATATATATATTAATTTTATTTTAGTGTTTGACAATCACTACCATACAACTTAGATTTTTTTCCCCTGCCTATCCCCCACTTCCCCGCTTTCTCCCTGAGACAGCATACATCTACACATACTTTCTTATTAAATACATTTTCACTATAGTCATGCTGTGTAGAAGAACTAAAATGAATGGGAGAAATCATATAACAAACCAAAACATAATACACACACAAAAAATGATCTGCTACATTCTGCCATTGAATTCCATAGTTCTTTCTCTGGATGTGGAAGGCATTTTGTCTTAGCAGACCCATGGGATTTTTTTTTAAGTCCTTACATTGCTACGAAGTTCTAAGTCTACCAGAAAAAACTCTCATACACTGTGGTCATTGCTGTGCACAAAGTTCTCCTGGTTCTGCTCCTTTCACTCAGCATCAGATCATATGTCTTTCCAGGCCTCTCTGAAGTCTTCTTGTTCATCATTTCTTATAGTGCAATAGTATTCCATTACATTCATATACTATAATTTATTCAGCCATTCTCCAATTGATGGGTGTCCCTTTGTTTTCCAGTTTTTGGCCACTACAAAGAGTGCTGCTATAAATATTTTTGTACATGCAGGACCCTTTCCCATTTTTATGATCTCTTGGCGGATATACTTCTAGAAGTGATATTGCTGAGGCAAAGGGTATGCAAATTTTGTAGTCCTTTGGGCATAGTTCCAAATTGCTCTCCAGAATAGTTGGATGAGCTCACAGCTCCACCAGTAATGAATTTGTGTTCCAACTCTCCCACATCCTCCCCAATGTTTATCATCTTCCTGTTCTGTCATGTTTGCCAATCTGATAGGTGTGATATGGTACCTCAGAGGTGTTTTGATTTGTATCTCTCTAATCAAAAGAGATTTAAAGCTTTTTTTCTTATGATTGTAGATACCTTTAATTTTTTCCTCTGAAAATTGCCTGTTCATATCCTTTGACCATTTATCAATTGGGGAATGACTTCTATTGTACATTTGACTCTGTTCTCTATACATGCTAGAGATGAATATTCTAGAAATTATATTTTAATGGAAATAATACTTTATGGTTAAAACTGTGTTACATTAGTTCTCTTTAACTTGCTTTTGCTTGCAGAAATTATCAACTCTGTTTATTGAAGAAATGCTGATTGCAAATTATGAAATTTCTGTGTATGTAGCTATAGCAAAGAACTTTAAAGAATGTTTATCTTCTTGGACAATCACATACCCTTTTTAAATTATAACTGTTAATGTCAGCCATCATGCTTCTCTCTCCAAGATTTTGCTGTTTGAAATAAAAACTTGTTGGATGGTATCTTGTCATTGCTCTGAGTTTTGATTCCAAGTTATGAAGGTCTGAAATTTCAATATATCTAACATACTCAAAGAAAGGTGATGTGCTACAGTCTGGAAACTAGTACAGGTTTGTATCTGTCCCTGTGAAAGGTTGAGGGGATAATCTTAGCATGGGTTAAGGGAATATCCTCTTGGCTCAGTTTCCTAATCAATAAATTTTCCTGCCTAGTTAATCATAATTCTGCCTCCAAAATGTGATCCTTTCTTGCATTGTTGACTGTCAAGTAACTTGTGGCTAAAGTCAAACAGAGATAAGGGAGTCTCCTTTTTTCCCCAAATTATGGTGTTTTTTCTTCTTTGTTTATTTGTTTGTTTTATTTTATTTATGGCTAGCTAAGACATCTGAGTTACTGCTGGTTTATATTAAAAACAATATGATATCAGAAGGGAATATCAATTGCCTAACCAAGTAAATAAAAGTTTTTGAACTTGTCACCAATTTAAGAATTGTGTTTTCATGTATGAGAATATTTTGTTTTTTTTAAATTGATATCTTTATTGGATGGTATAGATGTTCAGGGAATGCTAGCACCTCTGGTGTGAGGTCTGCTGAGCCCTTTTCAGAGTTGCTTTTTACTTGCCACCTACCTCTCATCCATGACTCCAAGAAGATATAGTAAACGCTGTGGCCATACCTAATAAACAGTTTTGGCAGAGGGGCAAAACCAGGTTGAAAGTGCCCAATGCACTTCAAACCTATCAGTAAGTTGGAGCATATCGATCCAAGCATTTGAAGACTTCTCAAGGTGGAATAGGGAGATGAGAACAGTTTGTTCCAGTGGTCATGAAAGCATCTGAAGTTGCTACTGTGGAGTGTTTAGAACTTGGTTAGACACCAAAGTCATCCACTGCATCCTTGGCCATCTCCAGTCATCTTGGCTTTTGTATTGGCACTGGAATCTAATGACTCTGAAAGAGAAAGATGACTCTGAAAGATGAGTTTGCACAATTCTGTCTTACTTAAATCCAATTTATGCATGAGTCAAAAGAAATCACCCATAACCATTATCATTTTTACATACTTCAAAGTCCTATGGTGACAGGCAAATGATAAAGCAATGGGTCCTGATATACTGGGAGTTGTAGGTGAAGTTACCAGCATGATGAAGTAACTTCAGGTAGGTGACCCAAGCCATAGGTTCATCTTCTCTCTGACCTAAATCAGCATGGAATTTGGCAGCCCTCTCTGTGTCTGAGCAGCCTTTTTTAAGGACTGTATCCCTCATCTCCTGGCATGAAGAAAGGTGTGCTAAAAATTGTCTGCTTAACCAAACCTAATTTTGGCCTGAGGAATCCTACTCTGTGGTTGAGATGCCAAAAATATACAAAAAATTGTTAAAGATTCCACTAACCACAGGTATATGGAATATGTGCATGCTTATTTACAACAGGAAATTCAGTAGACCTGAAAGACAACATCTCTTCTTACTGATACAATCAGTAGGCATTGTATCCAAATAGCAGCACTGAGTGAAACAAGGCTGTTGAATGAAGGCCAGGTTACTAAAGTCAGAACTGGATACATATTTTTCTGGATGGCTACAGTGATGGAGAGTACTATGAAACTGATGCAGGTATCACAATGAAACTAATCTACACAAGCTCATATGTCTCCCAAAAGAAGTGAATGTGTGATTGACACTTGCAGGAAGGTACCATATTATCCCCATCAGTGTGTATACTTCCAGCATGATGAACCTGGATGAGATCAAAGGAAAATTTTATGACGCTCTTGAGACCATCATCACTAATATGCTGAAAGAGGACAAGCATAATTTTGAGTAACTTTAATGCCAGAGTAGGCATAGACTATCAGACGTGGCAGGAGGTCCTTGGGAGGAATATAGTAAGAAACATCAACTACAAGATTCATATACTGAAGATTTCTACAATCTCAGAACCTTCTCATCACTAACAGAATCTTCTGTTTACATAGATGCAACAACACTTCACAAATGCACCCTTACAGGAAACATTGGCATTTGATGGACTATATCATTGTAAAGAGAAGAGACAGAGAGGATGTGAAGTGTGTGGCACAGAACGCTGGACTGATTATAGACTTATCATTATAGGCTTATCATCTCCATGCTAAACATTTGAATTCAATTAACAGCTTCAGCCCCAAGGTAACACCAGAAGACAATATCTTCAGATTAAAGTGCTTCTCTGTGCATGAACAGTTTGGTGTAACTTTAAGTGAAAGCTGAAAGAAAATACACTTGACAATGTTGGAAAAGAAAAAGAGTTGAGAGCTTTCATAGATTTGATGTACAGTGTGGTATTTCATTATCAGGACCAGAACACTTGCAAACATCAAGCTTGGTTTGACAGATATAATGGGGGAATTCAGAAGCTAATAAACAAAAAGCACGATCTTCCCAGGATTTACCAGTAGGATAGTTCATCCATCTCTAAGAAGGCAGTGTTTAAGTCCATCAATAGTAAAGTGAAAACAAAGCTTAGAGATGCAGGATTCTTGTGTTATTAAGAAGGCTGATGAAATTCAATTTTATATTGATGGTAACAATCCAAAGTGCTTTTATGAAGTCCTGAAGGCTACCTATGAACCAAACACCTATGGTGCATTATAACTACTCAGTGCTTATGGATCATTGTAGTAACTCTAAAGAAATGTAAAATGAGTGAATTCAGAGATATCTCTACTCCAAATATTCATATGGACTATTTGTTCTCAAACTATGGTAGAGACTTCTGAGTTCATATTGATCTAATCAGCTACAGTTGGGCACACTGTACCTTGATCCTGATACAGTGATGCTATTTTGATACTCTTTGAGTATGAAGGACAGCAATCAATGAATCTATCTATAATGTTATGTTCCTAATGAAGGAATTAGCTAAAGTGGAAAATTTTGAGAAAGCCATAAGATGATGTAATTATATATGTCAAATATAAGTGATTATTATGGGATATACAAGTTGAGCATGTTTCTAATAATGAGTTCTAAAAAACTGAGTTAAGGATGTCATATATAAAATTGTATTGTTCACACTTTGCATAAACTGGTGCTCTAGAATGGTTAGTTTTTGATCTGTTAGTTTTTATTTGAATTTATTAAATCAACATAATTTGTGAAGTTACATGACAACAGTTATAAGGATTTTTTCTTCCTTTTATGAGACTGTATAATTTCAATTATATATGTACATATATATATGTATGTATATAGGAATGTGCTAGTCTTAAAAACTTAAATGATAAAGAAGTCAGTGCCAATTCAGAAAATTGTGCTTAGTCTTAACTTTCATGTCTGCTTTGGTAAATATATAATCTTTAGTAAGGAGAGCTTAATTTACAAGTCAAATCCTCATAGATTTTTCTTAAGATCCTTATTTCATCCTGTTGCTGTCAGTGTCTGCATCAGATACAAGTTTTAAATAAAGATAGAAATAGCAAGGGGTATGTAAAAACTAAAATTCTCTGAAATTTCAAGTGAACTATGGGTTTCCAATTTGATGTTCTTTTTTATAACTAGATTATTAATAGAATTACCACCATAAAGTTTGAGTTGGTTTTCACCATATGAACTAGTTAGTGGAAAAGTAAATTTTAAACAGCTATAATGCTATAATAAATTGCATTAACAATTGCTTTGAAATATATTAGAGCATATTTGAACTAGAAAAGAAAGATTCTAAGATAAGCATCTTCCTTCAGGGCTACTCTGAAAACAGGCCCATTCCACGATGACCAAGAAGAGATGTTTCAGAAACCAGACAAATGCATGAGACATCTGAGCCCTATGATATGAGGTACTTATGAAATAGACTTAGGCAGTGTATTACTAGAAAAGAGACTCTTCCCACTCATTGCTACACCCTGTGCTACTGTTTCTGCAAAGCCTACTTACTGAAGGTGACTGTGATGTTGGAGTTTGTCAATGAATTAATCACAGGTGGTCTCAAAGACCAACAGGAGAATTGTTATAAGATTAAGCTTGATGATTTAGAGGCTAGGCCCTCTCAAATTAGTCCAAGTAAAGTAGAATATTTGGAATGAAACTCCTTTAGCCACTATTTCCATATATTAATGTTATAAAGTTAAAAAGATGTCACTTCAACCAAAGATAATAGCTCACACCATTTTTTTCTATAAACTTTCTTTAACAGATGTTAAGGAGTGATAAGCATATTTGATTTCCTCTATACTTTGATCTGTAACTTTAAGTGTTTTCTGAGAGGTGTGGTTTCCAAAGAATCAAAGGCAAACTGAGAAATTAAAATTATTCTATTTTGTAAAGTATTATATGTTATATAGATTTCATATGAGAATTGATCCTAATTTTAGATTCAATTTTAAACTAATTTGCTTATGGTATCTCCATTTATGTCTAAATCATGTACCCATTTTGACCTTATCTTTGAACACGGTATAAGATGTTGGTTGATTTCTAGTTTCAGTAGTATTGTTCCCCATTTTTCCAAACAGATTTTATCAAATAGTGAATTCTTATCTCAGAAGCTGAAGTCCTTGGGTTTATCAAGCAGTAGGTTACTTATAATTACTTACTACTATGTTTTGTATAGCTGATCTACCCCACAGATCAACCACTCCATTTCTTAGCCAGTACCAAATAGTTTTGATGACTGCTGTGTCACAATATAGATTGAAGTTTGGTATAGTTAGAGCACATTCCTTTGTATTTTTTTCTTACTAATTCCCTTGATATTCATGAACTTTTATTCTTTCA
This sequence comes from Bettongia penicillata ogilbyi, assembly GCA_023548195.1. Lineage (NCBI taxonomy): Eukaryota > Metazoa > Chordata > Mammalia > Diprotodontia > Potoroidae > Bettongia > Bettongia penicillata. The sequence continues at coordinate 3,377,782 of JAJHZJ010000353.1, forward strand.
GATGAGTTTTGTTATTATTTTTTCTATTTCTATAAAATAATTTGGGTAGTGTGACTGGTATGGCATTGAATAAATTAATTCAGGTGGAAATGTCATTTTTACCCATCTTACCAATCAGCAATTGAAATTTTCCAAATGTTTACATCTTATTTTATTTGAGTGAAAAGTGTTTTGTAATTGTGTTTATATGGTTCCTGGGTTTACCTTGGTAGGTAGACTTCTAAACATTTAATGTTGTCTACAGTTACTGTAAATGGAATTTCTATTTCTACTTCTTGCTCCTGAGTTTTGTTCATAATACATAGAAATGTTGATGAGCTATGCAGGTTTATTTTATATTATTGTATTTTATTTTTTATTATATTTTATTTATTTCGTATTTTATTATTTTTTATATCTTGCAACTTTACTAAATGTCTGAAAATTTTTTAATATATTTATTTTCAGTTTTCAACTATCACTTTCACAAAATTTTGAATTTCAAAATTTCTTCCCATCTTCCCCCCCCATCCCAGGACAGTGTGTATTTTGATTATCCTTTCCTTCAATTTCCCCTCCCTTCTATCACCCCCCCCACACTCCCCAAACACCTTATCCCCTTCCCTTCTATTTTCCTATATGCCAAGATCAATTTCTATATTGCATTGTCTATATATCTTATTTCCTAGTTGCATGTAAATAAAAATACAATTTTTAGCATTCAGTTTTAAAACTTTGAGTTCCACTTTCTCTCTCTGTTCTCTCCTCCCTACTTACCCTCATAGAGAAGGCAAGATATTCAATACAGGTTATATGTGTGTAGTGATACAAAACACTTCCATAACAGTCATGTTTTGAAAGACTAACTATATTTCCCTCTATCCTTTTCTACCCTCCATTTATTCTGATCTCTCCTTTGACCTGTCCCTCTACCAAAGTGTTTGCCTCTAATTACCTATTTCCTCCAATCTGCCCTCTCTTCTATTATTTCCCACATATCTTATCTCCTTCCCCCCTGCTTTCTTGTAAGATAAGATAAACTACCATACCCAACTAAGTGTGTATATTATTCCCTCCTTTAGCCAAATCTGATGGGAGTAGGGCTCACTTACTCCCTCTCACCTTCCCCTTCTTCCCCAGCATTGTAAAAACTTTTTCTTGCCTCTTTTATGTAAGGTGATTTATTCTATTCTATCTCTCCCTTTTTCTTTCTCCTAATACATTCCTCTAAACACTTAACTTTCTTTATTTTATATATCATCCTTCATATTCAGCTCACCCTGTGACCTCTCTCTCACTCCATTATATATACATATATGTATATGTATATATATACACATAAACATATACACATATATGTATATATGTATACACACATATATAAATATATACACACATATACATATCCACAAATATATGTATGCATGTGTATATATACACATACACACTATAAATATATATGTACATACACACACATATTTCCCTCCAACTATCCTAATACTGAGAAAGGTCTCATGACTTACAAATATTATTTTTCCATGTAGGAATGTAAATAGTTCAACTTTAATAACTCTCTTATACTTTTTCTTTCCTGTTTACCTTTTCATGCTTCTCTTGACTCATATTTGAAAGTCAAATTTTATATTTGGTTCTGGTCTTTTTTTGGAAATTTATTTATTTATTAGTTTTAAACATTTATTTACACAAGATTTTGAGTTCCAAATTTTCTCCCCATCTCTCCTTTTCCCTCACCCTGATATTGCATGAATTCTGATTAACCCTTCTCCTGGTCTGCCCTCTCTTTTATTTCTTCCAGCATGTATTTCCCCATTACTTTCTTGTAGAGCAAGATAGATTTCTATATCCTATTGTCTGTATATCTTATTTTCCCATTGCATGTAAAAACAATTTTTAGCATTTGTTTTTAAAACTTTGAGTTCCAAATTCACTTCCTTCTTCCCTCCCCACTCACTCTCATTGTGAAGGCAAGCAATTCAATATAGGTTATACATGTGTAGTTAAGCAAAACACTTCCATATTAGTCATATTGTGAAAGACTAACTATATCTCCCACCATCCTGTCTTGTCCCCTACTAATTCTATTTTCAACTTTGACCCTGTCCCTTTTCAAAAGTGTTTGCTTCTGACTACTCCTTTTTCCAATCTGACTTAACTTTTATCATACCCTATTGTTATCCCTTTCCCCCTTACATTCCTGTAGGGCAAGATAGTCAATTGAGCGTGTATGTTATTCCCTCCTTAAGTCAAATCCAGTGAAAGTAAGGTTCACTCATTTCTTCTCACCTCCCCCCTCTTCCCCACTGATTACTCCTCTCCCAATCTACCCGCCTTTTTTATCACATCCCTCCCTTCCTTTATCCCCACCTCCTCTATTTTCTTGTAGGGCAAGATAGATTTCTATACCCCATTACCTGAATTTCTTATTTCCCATTTGCCTGTAAAAAACAATTTTTAACATTTGATTTTAAAACTTTGAGTTCAAACTTCTCTCTCTTCCTCCCTCCCCACCCATCCCCACTGAGAAGGCAAGCGTAGTTATACAGAAGACTTCCATAAAAGTTATATTGTGAAGACTATGTTTCCCTCCATCCTATTCTGCCCCCCCATTTAATCTATTCTCTTTTTACCTTGTCCCTCTCCAAAGTGTTTACTTCTAATTACTCCCTCCACCCATTTGCCCTCCCTTCTATCATCCCCCCACACCCCACTTGTCCCATTATTCCCTACTTTCCTGTAGTGTAAGATAGATTTTCATAGCAAATTGAGTGTGCATTTCTTCCTTAAGTCAAATGTGATAAGAGTCAGCTTTACTTTTTCTCTGCACCCTTCCACCTTTTCTCCTCCATTGAAAAATCTTTTTTTTGCCTCTTTTATGAGAGATAATTTGCCTTATTCCATTTCTCCTTTTTTTCTTTGAATACATTCCTCTCTCATTCTTTAATTTCGTTTTTTAGATATCATCCCTTCCTATTCACCTTACCCTGTATCCTCTGTCTATATGTGTATAATCCCTCCAACTACCCAAATACTGAGAAAAGTCTCAAGAGTTATAAATATTATCTTTCCATGTAGGAATGTAAAGAGTTCAACTTTAGTAAGTCCCCTATGGTTTCTCTTTCTTGTTTACCTCTTTATGCTTCTCTTGATTCTTGTGCTTGAAATCCAAATTTTCTGTTCGACTCTGACCTTTTCATCAAGAATGATTGAAAGTCCTCTATTTCACTGAGTGACCATTTTTTCCACTGAAATATTATACTCAATTTTGCTGGGTAGGTGATTCTTGGTTTTAATCCTATTTCCTTTGACTTCTGTAATATCATATTCTAAGCCATTTGATCCCTTAATGTTGAAGCTGCTAGATCTTGTGTTATCCTGAATGTATTTCCACAATACTTGAATTGTTTCTTCCTGGCTGCTTGCAATAATTTCTCCTTGACTTGGGAACTCTGGAATTTGGCTATAATATTCCTAAGATTTTTGTTTTTGGATTTCTTTCAGGAGATGATCAATCTATTCTTTCAATATTTATTTTATCCTCTGCTTCTAGAATATCAAGGGAGTTTTCCTTGACAATTTCATGAAAGATGATGTCTAGTCTCTTTTTTTTTTTTTTTATCGTAGTTTTCAGGTAGTCCCATAATTTTTAAATTGTCTCTCCTGGATCTATTTTCCAGGTCACTTGTCAATTGTTTTTCCAATGAGATGTTTCTGCTATTTTTTCAGTTCTTTGGTTTTGTTTTATAATTTCTTGATTTTTCGTAAAATCATTAGCTTCCATCTGCTCCATTCTAATCTTTATAGAATTATTTTCTTCAGTGAACTTTTGGAGCTCCTTTTCCATTTGGCCAATTCTGCTTTTTAGGGCATTCTTTTACACATTGTTGGGTTTTTTAAAATCTCTTTTGCCATTTGGATTAGTCTATTTTTAAAGTGTAATTTTTTTCAGCATTTTTTGGGATATAATTTAGTAAGCAGTTGACTAGTTTTTCATGATTTTCTTGATTCACTCTTATTTCTCTTCCCAATTTTTGTTTACTTCTCTTATTTGATTTTCAAAATATTTTTTTCTTCAGTGACATGAGACCAATTAATATTTTTCTTGGAGTCTTTGGATGGAGAAGCTTTGACTTTGTTTTTTTTCTGTTTACATGCTTTGGTCTTCCTTGTCACCAAAGTAAGATTCTATAGTCTGATTTTTTTCCCAGGTTTTGCTCATTTCCCCAGCCATTTACTTAACTTTTAAGCTCTTTGCCAAGGTATCTCTCAGCTTCCAGTGTGGGTGGGGAGTATACTGTCAGGCATTTGATCCCCCCACCATCTGTGGGCCTAGAGCTCCAGAAACAGTGGCTGCACCTGCCTGTCCTGCTGCTGTGGCTGCTATGGGTTCTTTTGTCCTCTCCCCACTCTGTTGCCCTGGGGTTGGGTCTGGACCACTCCCCTCTCCTGCACTGGTCCCACAGGCTTTTCCCACTGAACTTCCAATTTATTCTCAGCCTTTTGGGGTCATGAAGTTTGAAAACTACCACATATGTGAGAGCTTCAGTCTTTCCAAGGTATAATCAGGTCCTGTCTGTTCTGGCGTGATCCACACTGGATACCCCCTGCCCCCACCACGGTGAGATACACACTTCCGCATGAACTTTCAGGCTCTCTTGGCCTAGAAATTTGCTTCACTATGTCATTCTGTTGGTTCTGCAGCTCCGGAATTTGATTAGAGCCATTTTTTACAGATATTTAGCTGAATTTGGGAGTAGTATTCTAGTAAGTCCACACTGTTACTCTACCACCTTGGCTCACCCCCTACTCTGGTCTCTTTCTTAATGTCTTATTTTCTCCAGTATTTTTGGGTCAGCTTTAGCAAAATATTGACTCATTTTTTCATGATTTTCATACATTCCTCTCATTTCTCTTCCTAATTTTTCCTCTATTTTTCTTATTTGATTTTCGAAGTATTTTTGAGCTCTTCCATGGTGTGAGACGTACTCATATTTTTCTTGGAGGCTTTGGATGCAGGTGCTTTGGCTTTATTGTCTTCTGGTTGTATGTTTTGATGTTCCTTATCACCAATGATTTAAGAAAATACTTCTTCACTGAGAAAATAAAAATCAATAATCTGTTTATTTTTCTCCATTTCCTCATTTTCCCAACTGATTACTTGACTGTGAACTTTTGTTAAGTGGAGAGCTCTAGAAGAAACCTCCCCTTCATCAGTGGATGTCAACACTCTGGGGCTAGGGTCAGGGCTGACGTTGGGGTTGGAACATGCTCCACTCTCAGCCAAGTGAGAGACCATTTACACTGACTTTTTGAAGCTGTCTTTGATATTTGTGGATTGAGAAGTCGAGAAACCCTAGTAGCTGCCAGTGATTCAGTCCCCTAAGGCCTACTCCTGCTCCATTCATGCCAGTGTCACCCACACTGAACTGCTCCCAACCTGGTGTGATAGACCCTTCCTGTCAGGCCTACAGATGGTGTTGGGCTGGAAATTTTCTTCAGTCTGTCATTTTGTGGCTTCTGCTGCTTTAGATTTTGTTTATAGTCTTTCTTTTTACAGGTTTTTAGAGGGGTTTGGGAAGAGAGCTCTAGCAAGTCACTGCTTCTGCCCTGCCATTTTGGCTCCACCTCCAGTTGTAAACTATTTCAAGTAGTTTTTCTTTTGTTGTTGATCCTCTAAGATTCTCCAAGTATACTATTGCATCATCTGCAGAGTGATACTTTTGTTTTCCCATTGCCTAGTTTAATTCCTTCAATTTCTTTTTTTTTCTTATTGCTAAAGTTAACATTACAGTATTGAAAAGTAGTGGTGATAATGGACATGCTTGTTTCGTACATGGTCTTATTGGGAAAGCTTCTGCTTATACATATTAAATATCAAGCTTACTGATGATTTTAGATAGATGCTACTTATCTTTTTAAGGAAATCTCCATTTATTCCTACATTCTCTAGCATTTTATTAGGAATGGATGCTGTATTCTATCAGTTTTTTCTACATCTATTGAGATAATCATATGATTTTGTTGGTTTTCTTACTAATATGGTCATTTATGATGATAGATTTCTAATATTATAAATTCTTAGTACAATTTCTACCTTGTAATAGTGTATCTTCTTTGCTAATACTTTAATTTTTGTATCATTATTCATGAGGGAAATTGGTCTGTAATTTTCTTACTCTGTTTTTGCTCTTTTTAGTTTAGGCATCAGTATGATTCTTATATCATAAAAAAGAATTTGATAGAACTTCTCCCATTTTTATGAATAGTTTGTATATTATCAGAATTAATTGTTCTTTAAAAATTTGGTAGGACTTGTAAATCCTTCTAGCCCTGGAGATTTTTTCTCATGGAATTCATTGATGGCTTCTTCAATTTATTTTTTTTTCTAAAATTGGAGTATTTAAAGTCAAAATGGGTACATGATTTAGACATAAAAGGAGACACTATGAGTAAATTAGGAGAGCAAAGAATCGTTTACCTGTCAGATCTATGGGAAAGGGAGGAAATGATGACCAGACAGGAGATAGAGAACAGTATGAAATGCAAAAGGAATTATTTTGCTTACAAAAATTAAAAAGAATTCATACCAAAAAAATGAAATGCCGCCAAGAGTAGAAGGAAAGCAGAAAGCTGGGAAACAATTTTTATCCATTGTTTCTGATAACAGCCTCATTTCTCAAATATGTAGAGAAGTGAATCAATTCATAAGAATACAAGTCATTCCCCAATTGATAAATTGTTAAAGGATATAATCAGGCAGTTTTCAGATGAGGAAATTAAAACTTTCTATAGTCATATGGAAAATGCTGTATATCATTACTGATTAGAGAAATGCGAATTAAAATAAATCTGAGGTACTACCTTATGAATCTCAGATTGGATAACATGACATAAAAGTAAAATGACAAATGTTGGAGAAGATGATGAAGAATTGGGACACTAATGAATTTGTTGCATTAGTTACGAAGTGAATTGTGAATTTGTGAATTGATCAAAACATTTTGGAGGGCAATTTGGAACTATGCCCAAAGTGCAATCAAACTGTTCATGTTCTTTGGTATACCACTATTAGGTCTGAATCACAAAGAAATTATAAAAAAATGGAAAAGGACCTACATGTACAAAATATTTCTTGTAACTCTTTTTGTAGTGGCAAAGAACTGGAAATTGATGGAATGCTCACTAGTTGGGGAATGGCTGTACAATTGCTGTATATGAATGTAATTAAATATTATTGTGCTATAAGAAATGATGAATAAGTGGACTTCATAAAAACCTGGAAAGACACATATGAAGTGAGCCACAACGTTAACTAATATTTAGATTTGTCTAATTCTGAGGGGAGGTTGAGTCTCCATACCAATGTAGTTTTCCTATCTATTTCTTCTTGGAATACTGGTTACATACATATTTAGTATGGAGATTGCTTCATTTTCTGTGGTGGTCTTTAGTAAGATGCAGTTTCCTTTCTTAGCTCTTTTAACTAGATCTTTTTTATTTTTGCTTTGTTTGAGATCAGGATTATTGTCCCCATTTTTTTTAAGTTCAACTGAAGCCTAATGTATTTTGCTAAAATCTTTTATGTTTACTCTACGTGTTATCTCTATGTTTCAAATGTGTTTCTTGTAAACAACATATTACAGGATTAAGGTTTTTAATGAACTCTGCTATCTACATCAATTTTTTGAGAGAGTTTATCCCATTCACATTCACAGTTATGATTACTGTGTATTTCCCTCCATCCTATTTTTCCCATTTTACTTTTGTTCTCTTTCCTTTCACCCTACCCCTCTTCAACAGTATTTTCCTTCTGATCACAGCTTCCCTCAATCTTCCTTCTGTTCTAGAAGTCCCTCTTTTATTTTATCTTATTTTATTTTCCCTTTTCTACTTACTTATAAGATAAATTTCTATACCCAGCTAAATGTGTATGTTATTCCCTCTTTGAATCAAATCCAATGAGCATAAAGTTCAAACAATACTTACCTCCTTCCTTCTTTCCTTGTGCTGTAACAGGTCTTTTGCATGTCTTGATATGATGCCATTTACCCGTTTCTATCTTCCTTTTTCCTCTTCTCCCAGTAAAACCCTTTTTTCTCACACCTCAATTTTTTTTTATCAACACATTAACTTATACCCATATCTTCTGCCTATGTGCATTCCTTCTAACTACCCTAATATTGATACAGTTATCAAGAGTTACAAATATTATCTTCCCATGTTGGGTTATAATCATTTTAACTATGTTGAATAACATGTTTATTTCCTTTCTTGTTTATCTTTTTTATGTTTATCTTGGGTCTTGTATTTAAAGATAAAATTTTCTTTTCAGCTCTGATTTTTTCATCAGGGAGGTGTGAAAATGCTCTGTTTCATTGAATGTCCATTCCCCAACTACCAGAAAAAAAAAGATTATGCTTAATTTTGTGGGATAATTGATTCTTGGATCCAATCCAAGATCTTTTGTCTTCTTAAAGATGATATCTCAAACCCTATGATCCTTTAATGTAGAAGGAGTTAAGTCTTGTGTAATCCTCTGACTCCTTGATCATTTAATTATTTATTTCTGGCTGATTGCAGTTTATTCTCCTTGACATATTAGTTCTACAATTTGACTACAATATCTCTTGGAGTTTTTATTTTGGGATCTCTTTCAGGAAGTACTTGGTGGACTCTTGAAATCACTATTTTACCTTTTGCTTCTAGGCTATCAGGGTTATTTTCCTTGACAATTTCTTTAAAGATGCTGTCCAGGTTCCTTTTTAATCATGGCTTTCAGGTAGTCCAGTAACACTTAAACTATCTCTTCTAGATCTATTTATTAAGTCAGTTGTCTTTCCCAGGAGGTGTTTTAAATGTTTTCTATTTTTTTTATTTTGTTTGACTTATTCTTGATGTCTCACAGAGACATAAACTTCCATTTCTAATTTTTAAGGAATTCGAGGGAACCAGAAGAGAACTCAGATAATGCCTCACTTTTCTCCACCATCTTAGCTCTGCCTGCATTGAATATTTTAAAAACCATTTTATTCAGTAGAGGAAAATATTCCCTCTATCACTTTCATGTGACAAAGTTCTTTTTGTTTGTTTCTTTGTGTGACAAAATCTTGCTCAAGCACATATTATATGATATGAGATTATAATATTTGGCTAGTATTAACAATGATTATAGTGTCAACAAGAGATAAGATATGTTACAACAAAATATTAACAACAGAGAACTGTTCATTGATCTTATGATTATTAATATACAATGAAGCATAAAATAAGTAGAAATATGGTCACTGAAACTAGTTGTAGAGACTTATTCAGAATACACAATACAGAATATGAAAGGAAGAATTATTCTCTATGAAAGTAAGATCCTCTATTTCAGAGTCAACATGTTAAACACAACCAAAACTTTATTAAATATAATTTGAAATATTTAACAAAATGAATAAGAATATAATAAAGCATCTATAATATAAAATGAACAAGAACAAAAACCTCATCTTCACTCTAATATTCTTCCAATAATACTCTATTGCTATCAACCAGAGAATAATAGTCCAAATGATCAAAGTGAAGTTCATCATAAATTCAGTGAAGAGATATATGGTTTAAGTAAATAAGCTATACCCACAATAACATGTGTGAAAAGGTAGCAAAGAACATTATTAAATACATATGTGACTACTAATGTAGGTTGGCCAATAATACATTGAGATCAAGGGACACTTAAAGGGAAATTTAAAGGAGTTTCACTGGTAACCATTTAATAGTGAAAAATTTAGAAGACTGTCAACATAGAGACTGAAACACTATGGAGGACATATGGGAAGACCTAGACAAGGATTACACACAAGGAAAAGAAAAATAATAGCCGTGTTTTGCGCTACTGGAAAGGATATTCCCAATTAAAGAGATAACATACATTAAATATATTGTGGTCACACTGCTCATGATTTAGAGTTGAGTGGTCCTCCTTACACAAAGCTAGTGGAAGGAATAGAAGAAAATGAAGAACCCTGAGAAAATAATCTTGTGGAGAAAGTGTTATTATTACCATTCCCTTTCACAAATGAGGAAATTATAGCTGGGAGAGGTTAAGTGACTTGTCCAGTGTCATATAACTGAAATATTCGAGGCAAGATTCAGGCTTAGTTCTTTCAGACTCTATCTAGTAGTCAGTCTCCTATGCCATCTGTAACATGTGAGTTGAGCCCTGAAAAAATAAGGGATTCTCTTGTTCTACCAATATAGTAAATTTCTGGGACTTTTTTGTCTCTCTCTTCTAAGTTCAGTGTATTCCTCTCAAAAGTGTGGATTTGAGATAGCCCTTAACCCAGTCCAAATTCATCAAATAGTGTCTCTGAAGCATCAATCCTGTGGTCCTAGCTAAAAGGAGGAGGACAAAGATATTGACCAGAAAATTGGATAGAAATTATGCTTCCCAAGTCTATATTCTCTACTTCCAAATTCCAATGATGGTTCCTTTCACTACGGGCTAACACACAGAGTCCATTTCAAGAGCAGAAAGATATACTTTCCTAGGGACTCTATCTAGAACTTGAACATAGCAAAATGGAAAGACCTCTTCACCTCTTGTTGCTTGAACACACTTGGGGACCAAGCTTGTTCTTGGGGCAGCTAGGTGGTACAGTGGATAGAATACCAGTGTAGGAGTCAGGAGACCTGAGTTCAAATCTCACCTCAGACACTTGACATTCACTAGTTGTGGGACCTTTGGCCCAATTGCCTCATCCTGAGTCATCTCCAGTCATCCTGATGAATATCTGTTCACTAGAGTCAGATGACTCTGGAGGAGAAGTGAGACTGTTGACCTGCACAGACCTCCCTCACTCAGAACAAAGTCAAGTGCAAGTCATGTCATTATTTCTCTGATGGCATAGTCTTCTTTGGCAACAAAGGATGAACACAAAGTGCTAAATGATCACAGCTCAGTCTTCAGATCTAACCCTGACTGGACTGCTCACCTGTTTTTTTGAACATGATTTTGCCCCTGTATCTGTTTCAGAAAAGATTTAACAACCATGATTCTTCAGTTTAATGGGTCACTTTCCCCCTTACTGATCTTGGCATGATTTCCATGATAATTTTACCCCCTGCCTTCCCAGGAACTTCCTGGCTTTGATTTCTCACTCAGATTCCCCAGACACTCAATTAGCGCTTGCAAATAGTGGCTACTTAATGAATGTTGTTGCTGATGTCAGTCCAGGATTTGAAGAGAATAGTTACAATAACAGAGACTTAGAATAATACAAAGTATGTTTGGTCATTTGGCTGGTAGCTTGAGGATTTCCAGAAAAGAGCAGGGTAAGAGACTAGTTGCAGGTGACTGCCCAGCTCTCATCCTCCCAATGAGTTCCTTTCCTTAGTAATAACTTCAACAGGGATTCTTAAACCTTTCTTGTATCATGGGCCTCTTGGTAATCTGGTGAAGTCTAAGGATCCCTTCGCAGAATAATGCCATTTTTTAAAATGCACAATTGAAGGACATGCTAACTTTCAGTTTGAGACTAATAATAAATACAATTTTTCATTCACATTCATGCACCCCAGATATCTATCAGTGGATCCCCAAATGGTCAGTGGAATATAGTGATAAATCCTTGTTCAACAATTATATGATAAATTGCTGGGAGGCATGCGTCCAGGGTTTTTACACTCTGGAAACAGAATTTAGGACTCTGACATCTGAGGACTTTCTGCCATCTATAAGATTATTTTTTTCTGTCCTTAGTATGATGACAGCCAGAACCAAAATTGGAAAAAATAGGGGCTAAACCTTTGCAAAAGAATTTTAAAATGTCATTGAGGGAATAAACATCCTGTCATGCTATAAAAACATTGTAATCTCAAACTGCTTTAGTCTATTGACTTTAGTCTTTTGTTTTCTACCCTTTTAAAATTTAACTCAGTACAATTATGAACACAGCACCTAACTTAGTTCCTTCTTCTTCTTTAGACAAAAATGATGTATAATAAGGTGTTTCTCACCACAATTCATGTAAGAATAATGAAGAGAAATGATTGTACAGCTTTTTGCAAAAATAAAGTACTTCATGGTACTTAATAATAATGTCACAATTTTGAAAATTGCTTTTTATGTTCTCTTCATGATGATTGCCTATTTCTTTCCAATTCCTTGTCTGATTGTCTGGATAGCTTTATTATTAATTTGTAAGCTTTTTTCTCCTATCTTTCTGTCATTGTGAAGTCCATGTGAGATGTTTCAATGCACTTAAGATTTTTTTTTCTTTTCCAATAAAGTGATTTCATCATTCTTGTCTTTCAAGAGGGTTTAAGAGGGGTGGCACCTTTACATACATACACACGCATATGTATATACATACATATATATGTATATTTCCAGGGCTACCTCAAGTTGACTTCAGTTTAACACCACCATTGTATCAAAAAAATAATATTTTAAACTATAATTATTCCATTTCCACATGAAATGTGCTCATAATAATTCAGTAACTGAGGCATAGTGGATTTGAAGAGAAGTTCTGGTATGAGCGAAAACAAACTTCCAAATTAGAAGGCTGAAAATGAATATGCGTAGGACTGTGAATCAGTTACACCACACTCTAAAGATAGATAACACTAGGGTCTGTTGGGTGTCGTGAAAGTTTTCCATGTTCTCTTGTGATAAAAATAATTACATTTATGTTCAAAAGCTTTCTTCCCCAAATTTCTGTTAAAATGTTGTGTTCCAAATTTATGTTCTCTGGGACATGCATAGAACCTTTTACTCCTGCAGTCTGTAAAAGTTACAGGTTGCTAAGAGCAACCTCAATTTCTAAGACAAGTGGTATTGTGTTCAAGAAGAAGGTAGGAGGCAATGAAACCTTTAAAGATGGCAAAATGACTCTATGATTTGAAGAGTCATAACAGCAGCTTAGGAGGTACTATAAGTACTATAAGTTGCTATATTATATCAAGTTATTTGTTTCATTAAAATGTTTTCTATACATGATGACTTTCAATTCTTTAGAAAAGTCTTATTTTGATACTTCAGACTGGTATGGAGATGTTTTTGCAATGCCAGTAGACATAAGCTTTGGGAAGTTTTTTTTCAGGTTTCAGTGTTTGAGTCCTGTCTCAGTGACAAACTATGTTTATTCTCCAAGAGTAAGGACAGGTAGTTTAGAGAAGCTCATCAACTAGTAAGTTGTTCACCAGATGATAATACATTTTAGCCATGGAGATGAGTCAAAAATACCAAATGGTTCTCAGTCCTATATAGATATAACGGCTGTTCTATAGTGGATCAGAGTTTGACTGAATGCCAAATTCAAGAGTGGTAGATATTACTAAATTGAACACTGAGTCCTAAGATGTTTTAGACCTTGAGTCTTGGACATGACATTGCTTCATGGGCTTTCTTTTTAACCCATTTCCTTAAAGAGCACTGGAAGAAAAGAGATAAAGGATACTAAGGATCATAGATATTTAGTATTCTATATGCATTAGCTGTTGGCATTCTTAAAGTGCGATCTTTGTTCAACAGCCAAGGAACTAAAACATTCTGAAAGGAATTATATCTGATATATATTGACATTCTCCTCATAAATTACAGTAAGGCATAAAGATGTTGCAAACAAACAAATAAAAATACAGGTTCTTCAAGGAGATACAGGGGAAAGAGTTTATAGAACTGGTTTTTCTATGTCTTCAATTTTCATGGGGGTCATTTTTACTAGTAATGCTGACATTAAGCATATGCAAACAGGCTACCATGAAAGCAATTACAGACTGAACTTGACAATATTCTCCAAACTAAGTTAAAAAATTAATATCACCACAATGTGAAGTCCAAGTGAAACTAATTGAAACATCAAGACACAAAAAGAGAATGAAGGAAATAATTTCTCATAAGATAATTTTTTGTAGGGAAAAAAAAAAACAAGAAAAGGTCATGTTATAAGCTTAGGATGTCTAACTGAGCATCCTTTTTCCACTTTTGGCCTTATGCCCAGCAAGAATTTTCTATCCAAATTGTTTCAGCTGTACTCTCTCGCAGCTCTGAAAGAGAAAGTTTGTGAATGTGCCTAGTTCCACATTTTGTCTGGACAAGAGAGAGGAAGTGGCATTGGATGGGGAAGATGCCTAGCAATGCTAAGTCTACTTCAACATTTTCTGGTATAGAAAGGAAGGCATTCTGGCTTATATGTTGAGTAGGGGACTGGGTATAAAACTATCCTATCCTCACCATGACAAAACAGCAAGAAAGGCCCTAAAAGTAAACAAAAAGGAACCAAAATAATACTAGGAAACTGACTCCATGTCTAGTAAAATGATAATTGGTCTAGTCTGCTTTGTGGAGTTTGACAATGCCCAATTCAACAATGGTTGGTATTACTAAATCCAACCCTGAGTCCCGGAGATATTTTATCCCCTTATTCTCGGACATGAAATTGCCTCAGTAGCTTTCTTTTTAACCCATTTCCTCAAAGCTCCTAGCAGATCTCATTGGAAGATGGTGGGCGTACTAAGGATACATCTCAGTGGAGTCTGCTTATCTTTCTCATCCCCTATATCCTCACAGTTACTCCAAAATCACACAAATATCTCCTACCTTTTATTAAAACACTTTCTACCCTGATTCCTATGACTTCATCCTATTTTGTTTACTGCTTCTACTACTTTTCTTTTTTTCTGTCTTATTTTACAGGCCATTTTTTCAACTTAAGGTCATTTTGAAATTCAGACTTATCCTCCAAGGACACACTTAACCCCTCTCAATTTGATGTTATCCATGAACTTAATGAACAAGCTCTCCCCTTTATCATCCCAGTCACTGATAAAGATACAGTAATGGACCTAGGACAGATCCAGAAGCATCACTCAATTACCACCCCCACCTCTCTGAGCAGCACACAACCATTAATAACTATGCTTTCAGTATGACCTTCTGAGCAATTGTACACCCACGATGTAATAGTGCATTCTAAATGATACTTTTCCAGCTCCTTAATTAATGTCACATGAGACAGAATTAAAAGCCTCACTGAAGTAAAGATCTCATATCTATTGCTCCGCTTTTAACTATAAGGCCCGTCACTCTGTTACAGAGCGAATCAGATTAGCCTGACCTGATTTGTTCTTCATAAGGCTATATTTCTTATTCTGAATCCCCTCAAACTTCAATATGTTTGCAAACTGAGAATCGATAAGGGGAAGGACTACATCTAGGCTCTGTGACTCATAAGGTAATTGTTTTGGATATAAAGTTCTCTTAGTCTCTAGAAAAAAATTAATTATAAGTTTGATTTAAATATTAAGAATCATTTAGGGCCAAATATTTGTTAAACATTTTCTGTTTTGTTTTGTGGAAATGAGATGATGTCTCTTTGTATTATTTTTTATGCCCCTTACAAATGCTACAGTCTTGTACAGAGACTTGAAACACCTCCCCAAATCTCAAAATTAGTCAAAAACTCAGAAATGAGCTGAGGGAAGCTCAAGGAAGTGATTAAAAATACCCTTAAGGACTTAAAAATGCAACACCAATGATAAAGTAATTGGGGTAACTTGTGGATCAGACTTAAAAAATACTTCTCTCTATTTTTTGCATTAAAGAAATCCTGTCAAGACTACACTGAAAACGCATGTCTCTGCAAAGTTTGTCTACTACTGAAGCATTTATCTTAAGGAATGTAGTGAAAACATTTTTAATATTAGATCTTTCAGAAAAATAAAAGCATCACATTTTGTTGAAAAATACAGAATCTAAGTGCTATTCTATAAAATAGGGTATGGCTGAGCATATTACTGAAAAATTCAGTTAACTAGTCATCAAAAATTCTTTCTCTCAAAAATCCAAAACAATATAATTAGTTAATTTATTTTAACCGTAATCAAATTATTGTTATTATAAAACACAAATATGGTTTTGGGAATAATAGCTATATTTATTTAGCGTTTTAAGGAAACTTTGCAATATTCTCTTTAAAATTATAAAGTTAAGAGGAATAGTATTTAAACTTTTAATATTTGCACTTCTTACTATATACTGGGAGAACCAATAACTTTTTAAAGTCACAGTTTTCTTACCTGTAAAGTGAATCTGTAAAATAAAATTCCTGGGTAAGACAATTAAACTCTCTGAATCTCAGTTTCTTCATGAAAGTGGATATTGAGCTCGATGAATGACTATTGAGCTATCATATAGTATTAAATTTAGGTTGGTGACATATCATAATATCCATTTTACTAATGAGGAAACTGAGATTCAGAAAATTATAATGACCTCTCCATGATCATATGGCTGGCCTTTCCCACCTCCTTAACTTCATTAAACTTTAGTATTTCATGATCTGACAATTATAACTTTTTATAGATAAAGTGAATTAATTTTGCTGATTATATTTCCCTGGGGTTTGAAAAATAATTTTATGCCTTAAAGACTGAGTCACTGTATTGACTTAACACATAGAAAAAGAAAGGAGTCACCTTTGCCAAGAGTCATAATATGTTGCTGCCAAAGTACATATGAGGTAGGTCAAGTATATGTATACTTAAAGTAATGAAACCCTAAGGTTGAGCATTGATACTCAAAAATGTTAACTTATTCACCTTTCAAATTTCAACATATACACTGAATAGCCAAAACAGTCATTGAAATAACTATCCTTTCCATGTTTTAAGAGAAGGATCTCATTTATCTTATTTAGAGCAGCTCAAAATCTGGAGCTTAATGAACTGAAAAATAGCCTGAGGTGATAGCCAAATGCAGATTATCTGCTTTTTCACACTCCTTCTCTTTCTTTTGATCTTCAAAATTAAATGTACAAATTGATATCTGTATAAAGCAAAATTCACAATGTAGGGCACTTTTGAAGGTGGGTCCAATTTAAGTCTTTAAAGTAATGTGATTTTTACATAAAGTGAAAGGACTCATTCTTTTTATAATTTCAATGTCTTATTGAATCAATTCAAGTATTCAATCAATCATCCCATAGGTAAGTCCAGCTATAATGTGGCTAAATTGTCAGGTTAACCTTCTGTGGATGTAATTGACATAATGTATTATCCAAAAGGCATGAAAGGACGTTGAAATAAAGTGTATGGTTTGGAACCAGAGAAAAATGGAAGAGATTATGTCCTCCTAGGTCACAGGGAGAATGGGGTCTGATGATCATACGTGAAGTCAGCACTTTTAATGGGAGACTGAAATATCGATCATCAGTTAATGTGGTAGCTCTGGGTGATGACAAGGATGTTGTGTTAAAGGACATGACAGAGTGTATCAGCCAAGGAATGCCACGTCAAAAACAGGAAGGGGTAATGACATTTAATTCTGGTGCAGCGGCCCTTGTTGCTCAAATGATAATAGGAAGAAAAAATGTCATTATTAGATTAAATTCATTTTTTCCCTGAGTCAGAGAAAAACTAGTAAGTTGACCTAAGATTGGAAGTTGATGAAAAGATTAGGCACATGAGGGGATAGTAGGATTTCAGCACAATATTAAAAGAAATATTTGGGGAATTATTTCTGAAGTTAACATTTGAGATAACAATCATATTCTACCTAAAGGGGACTTCTGGTGCCACTGGTGGAGTTAGAACACTAGAACAGATGAATCATAGGTCTGTCTCAACCTGGCAATTGTTACCTCTTTACTTACTGTAAACTGATCATCTGGTGCCATTCTAGCCATTGATCCCAGAGCTCTATTTTATCAAAATAGTATTTATTGTAGTAGAATTGCCATTGTTTGGAGTCAAAGCATCAAGTTTTGTTTGATTCTGGCTCTGTTATTTAGCAGCTATATGTCTTCAGGTAAGTCATGTCACTTTGTTGCTTCTTGGTTTCTTTCTCTCTAAAATGAAAAAAAGAGAGACAAAAACAGGGTTTTTCGTCTTCTTTTATCCTTTTGAAGTCTAACGAAACCTATAGAACCCTTCTCAGAATCATATTTCAAATACATAAATGTATAGAGTTACAAAGGAAACTGAACATATTGAAATATATTTTGTATCTAGCTAGCTTTGAGGTTATTTTGTTATTCATTTTTGTCTGAATCTTCATGACCCCATTTGGAATGTGACGGTAGTTGGCCATTTTCTTCTCCAGCTCATTTTCTACATGAGAAAACTGAGGCAAATATGATTAAATGATTTGCAAAAGGTCATATAGCAAAAGGTCATATAGCTAGTAAGTGTCTGAGGCCAGATTTGAACTCAAAAAGGTGAGTTCTCCTGATTTTAGGCAATGCATTCTATCCACTATACCACCTAGCTTGCTATCATATATACATATTTTGAAATTTAAAATTTAGAGATTTCATGTTAAGTACATTAAGTTCACAAACCCTGAGATTACATAATTGTTATAGTTCCATCTAGCTCTGATTGTTATGATACTGTATTGAAATAAATCTGGCCATCAGGAGCATTGGCTTAGTAACCAAAGAGAAATAATTTGGCAGCCTAGTAAATTTAGTAACAATTTTTAATATCAAAGCTAAATGTTATATTTCTAGTAAGACTTCAATAGTTCTATTAGTTTACAACTTGTTATAGTAGATGTAAATTGTGATGAAATTTATCTGAGGGAAAAATCAGTATATTAAGACAAATAATAGTTTTAAAGAGGTTCAAAGGAAACAATCTCCTTAGAAAACAATTTATTCTTGGAAGTTTAAAAACATCCAACAACCAATTTTCCCTTTGATATTGCATTGGGAGACATATTAAAGCAAAATAAGTAACTAAAATTAGTCATGAGCTCTGGATTTCTCTTCATGATGTACGTGTTTAGATATATAAAATATATTCCTGGAGAAGCAAATGTTTGTGCATGTGTATTAGTAAAGCAGATGTTTATAATAATATATTATGTTTGTGTGCAAAAACACGAAAAATTATATACACATAAAGATAACAAACAAATATTTACCTGGTAACATTAGGTCTGCTTGCATATTTTACTTGGCCTTTTATTTCCTTTAATTTGTGAAATTTTACTTTATTTTTCCAATTAACATTTCTCAATTATCACTCTTTTTCATGAATGCAATTCAAAAGATACACCAAAACCGTTACAACAAATATGCACAGACAAGCAAAATAAATTCTTTAATTATTCATTTAAGTCTTGCTCTGGATTTTCCTTTCATTACCTATGTTAAAAGGCAGATAACATGACTCGTCACTGATGCTCTAGAATTATTGTTGGTCACTGTACTGATCAGAGTTCTCAAGTTTTTCATAGCAATTTGTCTTTCCAAGATTGCTGCTCTATGCATTTTGGTGTTGTTAATTTTATTTTCATAATTTTTGTCAGATTAACAAATGGTTTCTGGGGTTACTTTATTCATTTTAAAATCCACTTAGCTTTTTATTGATCAATTTTCTAGGTTTTTTTTTTTTCCTTTTACAGTTCATTTCTTCAATAATTCTCAACATTCTTTATTTTGGACATTTTTAGTGGCTAATTTATTTTCTATCAAAATATATAATTTGACTAGCTTTTATATTTTTAAAAAATGCATAGTCCATTTGTTGTACATACATTCAATATAGTATTCTTTTTCTGTAAGGTATTTAGGCATCATATTTCCTCATGAATATCTATTTGAAATCATTATTTGAATTCTTGCTTTTTCAGAGCCCCTGGAAGGAGAGGCTTATTTATTCTATCGTCTCCTTTACACTGTGTTTACATATTTTGAATGATTGCCTTATACTCATTCCATTTATCCCTTCTCTTTCTTTTTGTTGGTGAACTCAATTAATTGGCATTCAGGATTTTAATTATTAGGCTTACTTTCATTTTTTTTTAATTTTTATTTTTCTCTTCTTTTTAGTAAGAATTTAGTCCCTGCAGTTTGTTTTGGATACAATGATCTTACTTTCTTCTCTTCCCCTTAACTTCCCCTTTTTTCCTTCAGCTTACAAAATCTTAATTTTTTAAAGTTTAATCTGATACTTTTTCTATGTATGTGTCTGTCTCTATCTTGTTATCTCCCTCTTCTTATCTCCTATATTTTATCTTTCCCTTTTTCAATACAAAAAATGGCATGTAGTCATAAGATTATTCACTTCAATCTAGAAGAGGACTAGATAATATCTTCCTCAACCTCCTCATCCTAAAAAAGATGATTTTAAGTCTAGATCATTTAGGAGACATACACAAGTTCACACAGCTAGAAAATGTCTTAAGTATGTATAAACTCTAGTCTTCATAACTCCAAATTTAGAACTCTAATTACTACACCAAGTCAAGTCTCAGTCTTCCCTGTTCTCTCATGTTCTATTATTTCACTGACTTTAAGTTATACCACCTTCTAGGAACTATTGCATTTTCCCTACATCTACTTTATTGCTCTTGTATAATTCTCTAGAAACTATTATGACTAATATTAAATACATTGGAAGAAGAATGTTAACCAGATTCTCCAATACTTGAGTTAGTTTTCTTTCCACTTTACTATCTGGCAAGAGAATGAGGAAAGCAAAGGCAAAAACATTTGGAGTGTTTGCCTGCTAAGTCAGTCTCCATTTGTTTATTTACAGTAGATATTTTATTAGAAATTATCTTTTGGCATACTTTCTCCCCAATTTTCCACTTCCCATCATCATTCCTTTTGTTGTTGTAGGAACTTTTCCTTATTTGAGATGATTGATAGATGAACTTCAATTGTCTCTACCTCTGCCATTTTCTCAGCACTTATATACATGGAATATCATGAGATAATATCCTGCTTCATTAATTCCAATATTGTCCATAGTGTCTTCTAACTAGTTTCCTCTTGCAAAGGCTCCTTCGATTTTCATTTAAATTACATTTTATCCTTACATTACAACTGGGCATCTAAGGCAATTCACACATGAAAAGACTATACTAGAAACATTCAAAAGATTGGAATATTCTTAGGTGCTTTAGACATAGGACATGGACTAATAATTTTGTTGATGTAGGGGATTCCCAGATAAGGAAACACTTTCACCAATGCAAGTCATACCTCTTCTACAGCTTAACATCTGAGAGCATTGCCTAGAGCACTGAAAAGTTAAGTGATTTGCAGAAGGTTATACTGCCAGCATATATTAGAGGCAGGTGGTATTATTGATGTCTTAGGGAAACAAGATAGTGCAGTAGAAAAAGGATTGTATCTGGTGCCAAAGGTCTTGATTTCAAAGCCTGGCTCTATTGCTTACTGAATATGTCCATGGGAAAATAAGTTAGGTATGGTGGGATATACTTGCAATGTCAGAGGTTAGCACATACTTTGACCTGAGGAATTCTGAGCTTCTGTGGGCTGTGCTGATCATGTGTACATAGTAAGTTCAATACCAGCATAACGAGCACCTCAGAGTAGGGACCACCAGGTTGCCTAATAAGGAGCACCATTAGTATTGATTCATATTTGAGAATACTGTCAAATAGGTGAAATAGCTATCTAATTTAAAGATCAGAATTAGGCCATGGAATCATTGCAATTAAATTTGTGAATTTCTGACTCCAAAAAAGTAAATAGATGTTAATTTGCTCTTCTAATAATGACATTTTATGAATATTGCAATGATATCACTCTTATGAAGTAGACTTTTATGTCCTGAGCAACCTAACTTAAAGTTCAAAATGAAACATGTCAAGCTATCTTCCACATTAGTATTTTAAGTATTTAAGCCCAGTACCAACTTTTTAAAAATTTTTCTATATCAAAGTAGTAATATGAGTTTTATTTCTCAAACTAATATACAAAATAATTTAATAAGTTTTGCCCGCATTTGTATTTTACCAGAAAAAAAAAGGACATAAAAATGCATTGTCATGAAATTTTTTTCTGGAAGGGAGAGACAAGATGACTAAAGCAAGAATTTGCCTGAACTCTCCAAATTCACCTTTGAACAACTATAAAATAATACTTCAAAATGAATATTGGAATAACACAATCAATAAAAGGATGGGTTAAAATAAATTTACCAGCCCAAGACAACTTAGAAAGTCAGCAGGAATGGTCTGTCTCACTGGGGTAAAGGAGGAACACAGTTCAGCACCTACAGTAACCCTGCAAGCCAGAAGTACACCACACCCTGGAAAGCCAGCAGGGAGGTAGAGAGCCCTGAGACAGGTCAGCAGTGAGACTCCAGAGCCATGGTGCAGGTCAAGCCCTCTGTCCTTAAGCCCACAAGCAGAGTCCATATTTAACATAAATTGAAGGATCATAAAACAGTTTGTATAATGAAAAAAAATAAGAAAGTGACCAAAGAAAGTTACTATAGTGACAGGGAAGATCAAAACAAAACTGAGAAAAGCACAGGAATGTCAAAATGGCTACATGAAAAGCCTGAAAGAAAAATGTGAATTGATTTCAAGTCCAAAAAGAACCACTAGGAGAGGTCAAAAAGTATTTCAAAATCAAATGATAGAAATAGAAGGAAAAAAATGGGAAAAGAAATGAGTGATGCAAGAGAATCATGGAAAAAACAGTCAGTAGTTTGGCAAAGGAAGCACAAAAAATGGAAAAAAATGTACAAAAATTTGCTGAAGAGAAGAACTCCTTAAAAACTAGAATTGGCTGAGTTGGAAAGGAATTATAGAAGTCCACTGAAGAAAATAATTCCTTAAAAATTAGAATTATGTAAATGATTTTTAGGACTCCATAAGACATGAAGAAACAATAAAGCAAAATATAAAAATGCAAAAAGAAAAGAAAAGAAAATGAGGAACATCTCATCAGAGAAACAACTGACTCAAAACATATATTCAAGACAAATAAAATGAGAATTGTTGTGCTATGTGAAAACTATGATTTTTTTTTTTTTGAAAAAGGACCTGGGCATCATCCTTCAAGAAATTATCAAAAAACTGCCTTGATATCCTAGAATTCATGGGTAAAAGAGAAATTGAAAGAATTCAACAATTAACTTTTTAAAGAGATCTCCATATGAAAACTCTCAAGAATATTATAGCCAAATCCCAGAGCTCCCATGTCAAGAAGAAAAAACTGCAGGCAGTCAGAAAGGAACCACTCAAATATCATGGAGCTCCAGTCAAGATTACATAGGCTCCCAGTGTCTATATTAAAGGGTCAGAGGATTTGAAGTATGATGTTCTGGAGGCTCAAGGAGTTAGGATTATAACCAAAAATCTCCAACACAGAAAAATATTATAATCCTTCAGGGGAAAAGTGGACATTCAATGAGAAAAATGACTTTCAAGCATTCCTGATGAAAAGACTACAGCTGAACAGAAATTCTGATTTTCAATACAAAACTCAAGAGAAATATAAAAAGATAAGAAGAATAGAAAAAAACCCAGTGGATTCAATAAAGTTAGACTTTTATATATCTACCCAGGAAATTGATACTTGTAGCTCTTAAGAATATGATCACTATTAGGGTAGTTAGGAGGAGTATACTTAGACAGAGGGTGTGGGCATAAGTTAATTACATGGGAAGATATAAAAAAAATGAGGTGTCAGAAAGAAGATGATATTGGGAGAAGAAGGAAGGAAGAGTTAGAATGGGGTAAATTATCTCATATGAAGAGGTATGCAAGAAGATGTTACAGTGGAGGGAAACATGGAAGGTTGGCAAGAAGCATTTGAATCATATTATTAGAATTGGGTCAAAGAGGGAATAATATGCCTACACAGTTGACTATAGAAATCCATCTTACCTTATAGGGAAGTAGAAGTGGAGGAGGATAAGTAAAAGGGTGGTAGGTGATGGAAGAGAGTGCAATCAGGGTGATGGTATTCAAGAGTTAGTAATGTGAACTGTGGTTGTGAATGTGATGAATTAGCCCATAAAATGGAAGTAGATAGCAAAATGAGCTAAAAACCAGACTCCTACAATATGTTATTTACAAGAAACACATTTAAAATAGAGACACACACAAGTAAAGGTAAGGGGCTAGAGTAGAATCTACTATGCTTCAGCAAAATTAAAAAACAAAAACAAGAACAGAGGTAGCAATCCTAATCTCAGAAAAAGCAAAACTGGACTTAATGAAAAGAGATAAGCAAGGAAACTAAATCTTGCTAAAAGGAATAATAGAAAATGAAGTAACATCAATATTAATAATATATGCACCAAATGGCAAAGGATCTAATTTTTTTTTAAGAATGTGATATTTAATGTGGTATATAAATGAGGTAAGGAGGAAATAGAAAAACAATACTAACTGAGGAACCTAAAATTTTCCTCTGAGTATTAGATAAATCTAATAAAAAAAGCAAAAGAGATAAATAGGATTTTTGAAAAGCTACATATGATAGATCCCTGAAGAAAAGTGAATGGGAATAGAAAGAAATATACATTTTTCCTTCCCCCCTCAATCTCTTCTGGCACCTCTACAAAAGCTGGTGATGTTTTAGGACATTGAAAATCTCACAATCAAATGTAGAAATGCAGAAATTCTGATAAGAATATAGTTCAAATGTTTCTTTCCACTCCTTCATGTTTCCCTCCACTGTAACAGTAAGACCAACAGAATGGATAAGAAAACAAATCCTAAAACATGCTGTTTATGAGAAACAGTTAAAAAAAAAGAAACAAAATAAAACTGAGAGAACAGGGAAAAATTATTGGGCATCAAGGAGATCAAAAAAAAGCAGTAGTTGCAATCATAACATTTGACAAAGCAAGAACATTCAAAAATAAGAAAGATTAAAAAGTTATGTTATGCTGAAAGAAATTTTACACAAAAGCCAATATGAGTAATAAACATATGCTTTAAATGCTTTTGCCTCCAAATTCATACCGGAGATATTATCTAAATATTAAGAGGACATAGACAGTAACATAATGACAGGAGACTTCATTATACTTCTATCTATTTCAAATAAGTAAAAGAGAAAAATAAAAAAAATACATTTAGAATTGCACAAATTTCTGGGAAAAAAGCTAGAATTAAGAGACCCATGATGTCTTCTAAATGGGGAATCCAAAGACTACATATTACTTTTCATCTTATGGAACCTTTACAAAAAATTACCCAGAGACATGCACATAGAAATATTTCAAATAATTATAAAAATGAAAAAATAGTAAATGCATATTGTGTAGAAAATAATTCAATATTTAGAAGTTTGCAACAAATCGAAGATTTATTGAGGGGCTACAAACAAAAATGTACACTGCATAAACACTTCACAATGAAAATTTAGTTAATAAATATGTCAAAGAAAATCAAAGACAATAGCTAGAGAAAAGCTAAACAGAACAGCTAAAGAAAGTTTTAGTGATTAAACAACTTTGCAAAATGTATGAGATACAGCTAAAGTTTTACTTATAAAGAAAATTAAATATCTACAACAATTCACAAAAATAGAGGATTCTTGAACTGAATAATCATTTTAAAAAACTAGAAAGTCAACAAATACACAAAACTAAAGCACAGAAAATGAGACATTTGAAATTAGATAGAAACATGAATTGGGCAGACAAAACAGAAATAATCAAATAAAACTAAAGTCTGGTTCTTTGAAAAGGCATATAAATATTAATAAGCTTAGCCAATTTGTTTAAAAATAAACTAGTAAATAAAGCAAACAGTAAATGAGCAAGGAGAAATGAAAGTATCAGAAGATATAGGGAACAATAAAGAGAAGGTATTTGCAAGGATTATATACTAACAAATCTCTGAACACAAAAGAAATGGAAGAATATCTTCAAAAATATAAAATAACCATATTATCAGAAAACCATATAGGGATACAAAATATCAAATTTTATTGAAAGGAAATAGATCTTGTGAAAAGGAGGTGTCAGAAGGAAGACATCCATTTTAGTCCTGCTGGAATCACAGGAATATTCTATCAATTAAAATAAAGAGTACCCATACTTCACAAATTATCTTCAAAAATTGAGAATGAGTGGAGCCAAGATGGTGGAGAATAGGAAAGGACTCATCTGAATTCTCCACAATTTGCCTTCAAACAACTTTAAATAATGCTTAAAAACAAATTCTGGAGCAACAGATGCCACAAAAGGACATGGCAAAGCAACTTTCCATCCCAAGACAACTTAGGTTAGCAGCAAAAGTTTATTACACCAGGCTGAGAGTGGAGATCAGGAAGTACCCTAGCAAACAAGGGACAAGCCTTGGAAGCAACTGAATCAGAAACAGTAAAGGCTTCTTCTGGACCTCTGAGCTTCTACAGGTTAAAGGGATCAGATATCTTCTCAGAAGATTATTACAGAGATCCTTTTGCTGACACTGACTTTAGGGCTTAGTTGCATTATACCATATCCAAATTAGAGCTGAAATCCTGAGCCATGGTCTCAGGGTAATGCGGGTCACTATCCTATAGGAGTTTGCAGATTCAAGGGAACAGGGAACTTAATCATAGTTCCAGGGAAGGCAAATGACCAGGAGACTAGCAAACAGACTTCTCCTTACATTATACCACCTTGGAAGAAGCGAAAGCTCACAGAACCCAGAGCTAGTTCTGAAAACAAAAATGTTGAAAAGGGAAGTGAAAGCAGCTGGAAAGAAAACATTCAGAAGGTAGAACCAAGATGGCAGAGACAGTCAGGAAATTGCCTCCTATCTCCCCAGATTCCCAGAGAAACAACATAAATCAGGTCTATAAGCATTCTGGAATGACAGAACCCACAAAAGATGAAATGAAGCAATTTTTCAGACCAAGATGACTTAGAAAGACTTGAGGAAATATCTGTCTCACTTGGGGAAAAAAAGGAGAGCAACCCACAGCAAACAAGGTCCAGGCAAGCAAGCAGGAGGCTCTTAGACACAGCACAGATTAACAACCCAGGGCTCTGGACTCCTGGCAGATCAGTGGAAGAGCAAACCAGTTGTGAGAACTTTAGTCCCAGGATAGGAGGCAAAGAGCCAGTACCAGTACCATAACTCCCAACACAACAGGCATAAGTAGACTGGGACACCACAGTGCAGTGGGTAAGCGACAAGTACCTGGGGTCCCAGCTGACAAAGGCAGTGAACAGGCACCTGACTTCCACATGAGAAGCTTTGTACAGTGTCCTTTATGTCTGAGGAATAGAGTCCTATTTTAAAAGTCACAAAATGGGCTAAAAAATGAGCAGAAAATAGAAAAGACCTTAGACCATAGAAATCCACTGAAGAAAACAACTCCTTAAAAAGTAAAATTGCCCAAATAGAAAAGGAGGTACAAAAACTGACTGAAAAAAATAATTCCTTAAAAATTAGAATTGGGTAAGTGGAAACTAATGACTGAGATAAAATCGAAAGAATAAGAAAATGTAAAATAGCTTATTTGAAAAACAACTGACTCAGAAAATAGATCTAGGAGGAAAAATTTAGGAACTATCGAGTTATCTGAAAGCCATGATCAAAAAAAGAGCTTCGACAGAAACTTTCATGAAATTTTCAAGGAAAATTTCCCTTATATCACAGAGGGTAAAATAGTAATTGAAAAATCCATTGCTCAGCTCCTAAAAGAGATCCCAAAATGAAAACTCCAAGAAATATTGTAGTGAAATCCCAGAGCTATCAGAAAATACTGCAATATAGTCAGAATAAAAGCAATTTAAATATTAAGGCACTATAGTGAGGATTATACAAGACTTAACTGCTTCTACATTAAAGAATCAGAGACCTTGGAATATGATCTTAAGGAAGGTAAAGGAATTTAAATTAAAAACAAGAAATAACTACACAGAAAACTTGAGCATAATCTTCTTTGGGGGGAGGGGAGGGAATGGACATTCAATGAAATAGGGGACTTTATATATTTGAGAAAATACACTTTTATCAGAAACACTGACTGTAAAAATTTTTTCCCATCTTTCTGCTTTCCTTCTAATCTCAGTTGGATTGATTTTGTTTGTGCAAACTTTTTAATTCAGTGTAATCAAAATTATCCATTTTGAATTCTATAATGTTCTCACTTATTTGACAATAAATTATTCTCTTCTCCATATACATCACACATAATCTATTTCTCATAATTTGCTTATCTTATCACCCTTTATGTTTAAATCACAGACACATTTCAATTCCATTCATATCTTGGTATATGGTATAAGAGGTTGGTCCATGTCTAGTATGGGCCATGCTATTTTCCAGTTTTTCCTGAAAATTTTGTCAAATAACGAATTCTTGTCCCAGTAGCTAGAGTCATTGGGTTTACGAAATGGAAGATTACTTTAATTATTTCCTAGTGTGACTTGTGAACATAATCTATTCCACTAATTTACCAATACATTCTTTGGCCAGCATGAAATAGTTTCAATGATTGCTTTAAAATATTCTTTTAGAGGGGATGAAGCCAAGAAGATAGAGTAGAAGCAGGGAACTACCTGAGCTATTCCCCTGAATTCCTCAAAATACCTGTAAAAATGACTCTAAAAAATTCTAGGACAACAGAAACCACAAAATAACAGTGAGACAGATTTCCATGCAAAGATAATTTGAAAGTCCTCTAAGAAGGGTCTATTGCACTGGGATCCAAGCAGAGTGCAGGCCAACATGGGCTATACTGGCACAGACAGGACTGGAACAGGCCTCAGGGGCTGAATCGCTGGTAGTTATATCAGTTTCCAGACTTCTGAACCCACAAACACAAAAGACAGCTTCAAATGTCAGGGGGAAAGTTCTCTCCACTGGATGAAAAGGGCATGGTGTCTAGCCCCAGCCCCAGGGTGGCAGCAGCCACTGTTGCAGCAGTAGATGTTTCTGCACCTCTTGGCCTATGGTGGGGGATTTGAGCAGGTGATCTGAATGGCAGTCCTAGGGCAAGGAGGAGCTTTGGCATGGCAGATCTAGTGGTGGCTGTGAAGGTGGAATCTTAATCGCAGTCCCTGGGCAGAAAAGAGTGCTTATGGTTGCTGACAGACCAGAGCAAAGGCCAGAAGAGGAGTAAACACCTCTCCTTTCATCATACCATTTTGTAGGAACTGAGAATTTACAGGTCCTTAGAGATATCTCTGAAAACAGCTGCACAAAACCTCTGAAACTTGGGGCAGTACACCCTTCACTTCACAAAGAGCTGAAAAGTTAAGACTAGAAAAATGACCAAAAAGGGGAGAGGGAATACATTTATAGAAGTTTATTTCTTGATGCAAAGGTATTTTCTTACTACAAAGAAGACTAAAACATACAATCAGAGGTAAATCAAAGTATACAACCAGAGAAAAACACCAAGGTCAAGGCTCCTACTTCCAAAGCCTTAAAATAAAATATGAAATGGTCTCAGGTCATGGAAGAGCTCAAAAAGGATTTTGAAAATCAAGTAAGAGAAGCAGGTGAGAATTTGGGAAGAGAAAATAATGAAAAATGAATCAACAGCTTGCTAAAGGAAAATAACGCATATAAAAATAGGCTAACCTAATGGTAAAAGGGTTCCAAAAAGCCAAAAAGGAAAAAAAAAATGACTTAAAAAGAAGAATTGGTCAAATGGAAAAGGAGGTCCAAAAAGCTCACAGAACAAAATAATTCCTTCAAAATTAGATGGAGCAAACTCAAGCTAATGCATGAGAAATCAAGAAATTATAAACAGAACTAAAAGAATGAAAAAAAAAGAAGACAGTGTGAAATATATCACAGGAAAAACAAATGACTTGGAAAATAGATCCAGGAGAGATACTTTAAAAGTAATTGATCTACCTGAATACCAGGATCAAAAAAGAGCCTAGACATCATCTTTCAAGAAATTATCAAGGAAAACTGCCCTGATATTCTAGAACCAAAGAATAAAATAGAAATGGAAAGAATCCACTGATAACCTATTGAAAGAGTTTCCAAAAGGAAAACTCCTAGGAATATTGTAGAAAAATTTCACCATTCCCCAGTCAAGGAGAAAATATTGCAAGTAGCCAGAAAGAAACAATTCTAGTAATGTGGAAACATAGTCAGGATAACACACGATGTGACACCTTCTACACTAAGGGATCAGAGGGCTTAGAATATGATATTCTAGAGGTCAGAGAGCTAGAATTAAAACCAGGAATCACCTACTTGGCAAAACTCAGTATAATACTTCAGGGGAAAAATGGAACTCAATGAAACAGTGGACTTACAAGCATTCTTACTGAAAAGATCAGAGTTGAATAGAAAATTTGACTTTCAAATACATGAATCAAGAGAAACAGGAAAAGGTAAACATGAAAGAGAAGCCATAATGGACTCATTAAAGATGAACTGTTAATACTTTTACATGGAAAGATGATATTTGTAACTCCTGAGACTTTTTTCAGTATTAGGGTGGTTAGAGGGAATATGTATACGTATACACACATACATACTATACATATATCTATGTATATAGATATATGTATATAGATATGCATATATACATATATTCTACACACATATATATATACATGCATATATACACATATTTACATATGTATATATACACAATATACATATATACACATGCATGTGTATATATGTGTGTATATATATATCATAATACATACATATATATGAGAATACACACATATGGGTGTATATGTATGCATGGTATGTATGTGTATATATAAATCATATATTTATAGGTATATGTATGGATATGTTTATGTATATATATGTGTGTATATACATATAGATATAGAAGAAGGACATAGGGTGAACTGAATATGAAAGGAGGATACATAGAAATGAAATTAAGTATTGAGAGAAATTCACTAGGAGAAAGAGAAAGGGAGAGGTAGAACATAGTAAATCATATCATATAAAATAGTCAAGAAAGAGCTTTTGCAATGGAGGGGAAGATGGTAGAGGTGAGAAGGAATAAGTGAGTCTTACTCTCACCAGATTTGGCTTAAGGAGGGAATAACCCACCTATGGGAAACTCCCTTATCCTGTGGGAAAGCAGGAGGTAAGGGAATAGGAAAGGAGGATAATGGAAGGGATGGCAGATTGGTGGAAGGGGTAGTAATCCAAAGCAAATACTATTGTGCAGGGACAGGATAAGGGAGAGAATGAAATAAATGAAGTGCAGGACACGATAGAGGGAAATATGATTATTTTTCCACAACATGGCTGTTATGAAAGTGCTTTGCATGACATTACCCATGTATATCAGTAAGTACTCCAACAAACACAAAGGGGCCTGCTATCACAGATTCTTTGATCTGCTTTTTTTGAGGGGTTAACAATCTTCTTTAATCAAATACACATATCATTCACATAGTTCAGGGGCAAAAGTCAGCACCCTGAACTTCAGAGAAAATACAGAATAATGAAAGATCAACAGAAATGGCTTCCAACTGTCTGACCATAATCAATATATATATCACAAATCAACAGACAGGTCCAACTCTCTGATTATAGTTCCCAGAGAGGGAAGCACCAACTTCTGGGTTTTCAAAGCAGGGTGCTCCTTAGCAGCTTCTCAGAATCTCATCTGGCCAAACACTTGCAGTCAGTAAACCCCAAAGTAAAACCTCACCCTCAGAATATTTATCCATTATTTAGAGCTAGAGGCCATTACAACTCTTGAGAACCAGTGCCTCATTAACAAAATGTGTGGGTCTTCCTACAAATCTTCCCTAATCAAATCTTCCCTTAATTGGCAGGCCCATTAATGGGTGAGGAAGATCTTTAATCACATTAAAATAATTAACAATACAAATACATATACTACTTCTAGTTTTAAAAAACCCAAAAAACTCTTATTTCTGTACTTTACTCCTTGTAAAGATTCTTGGTTGATAAAGGCAAGATTCAATTGGAGGTACTTGACTATACTAAAACAAAAGCAGCAAAAGATCCTACTTTGTTTGTCATCACCCTCCACCCTTCCAGGATCCTTGGTCTTAAAATCTCTGTGGCCTTGGATCCTGTTAACAAATAGAAGCATTATACTTCTTGAATATCCTAAAACAGAAACAGCAAAAGATCCTACTTTACCTGCCAATACCATGACCTATACTGAATTGCTTGCTTTCTCAATGAGGGTGGGTGGGGAGGGAGGTGGGGAGACAATATGAAACTCAAAGCTTTAAAAGTGAATGTTAAGGGGGTGGAGCTAAGATGGCGGAGTAGAAAGACTCACGTATGCTAGCTCCGAACCCACAGCCCATAAATTTCCTGCAAGAAGAACTCCCCACAAATTCTGGAGCACTGCAAGGCGCGTAGAAACACAGTGGAAAAGATTTCTATTCCAGAGAGCCCTGGAGAGCCATCCCCAGGGTCCATCGCGCCCCGGAAAGTGGAGTCCACCCCTGTGCTGCCCTGAACCTCCGGCAGCTGGGAAAGTCCCTCCACCCACAGACGCTATAGGTCAGTGAGAGAGATGTCTGAGCTGGCCGAGAGGGGAGCGGGGTGTCTCCGTGACTCGGGCCCCCTCGGGAGGAAGCTGCGGAGGCAGCCTTGGGGGACTCCTGGCCCAGCAGGCAGAAGTTCAGGGCCATTAGGGAAGGTCTCTGCATAAACCCCCTGAGGGAGCTGAGCCTGGGAGACAACCCTGCCCCCACCCCAGCACCAGAACTTAAGCTCACATTGAATAGCAGCCGCACCTGCCGCAGAAAGCCCATTTGAATCTCAGACCCCAAGCACCCAAGCACTAGCTGGGCAGATCTAGGTGGGGGTGCAGAGGAATCTCAGAAAAGTGAATGTTAAAAGTCATTTTTACCTGCAACTGGAAAATAAAATGTACAGGCAATTGGGGTATAGAAATCTGCCTTACCCTACAAATAAATGGAGGGGAGGTGGATGGGAGAAGGGGGTTGATAGCAGAGAGGGCATATTGGAAAAAGGAGTGGTTGGGGAGCACGCTGAATGTCAAATTTTCCATTCACCTCTGGTCTTCTTGTCAGGAAAATTTGACCCTCACCTATTTCACTGAATGTCCATTACCCCATCCACCTATGATTATGCTCAATTTTGCTGGGTAGTTCATTCTTGGTTGTAATTCAATCTTTTTTCCCTCCTGAGTATCATATACTAAACTCTTTCCTTAAGGCAGAAGATGCTAAGTCCTGGATATTACTGAATATGACTCCTTGACATTTGGGTGTATCTTTCTTGTTGCCTGCAGTATATTCTTCTTAAACTAATGGTTCTGGAATTTGGCTAAAATATTCCTTGGAGTTTTCATTTTGGGAATTCTTTCAAGAGGTGATTGATTATTTTACCCTCTGGTTTTAGGATATCATGGCAGTTTTCCTTGACAATTTTCTTGAACAATTCAATTCAGGCTCTTTTTTAAACTATGATTTTCAGATAGTTCAATAATTCATAAATTATCTCTCCTGGACCTATTTTCCAAGTCAGTTGTTTTTCCAATGAGGCACTTTATATTTTCTTCTAATTTTTTCATTCTTTTGATTTTGTTTGACTGATTCTTGATGTTCCATATAATCATTAACTTCCACCTGCCCAATTCTAATTTTTAAGGAATTATTTTCTTGACTTAGCTTTTACATATTCTTTTCCATTTGTCCAATTTGAATTTTTAATGGAGTTTTTTCTTCAGTGAAGTATTTTTCCCCATTGGCCAATTCTATTTTTATGGAGTTATTTCCTTCAATTTTTGTTCTTTTTCTAAGCTGTTACTCTTTTTTTCTCCATCCATTCTCTTGCATAGCTTTCATTAATTTTTCCAATCTTTCTTATACTCTTATTTGATTTTTAAAATCCTTTTTACATTCTTACATAAAGATTTTTGGGGCTTGAGACCAGTTCATATTCCCCTTTGAGGCTTTACATATAGGCATTTTAACATTGTTGTCCTCTTTTGAGTTCATATTTTGATCTTTCTTGTCATCATAGTAGCTTTCTATGGTCAGGGTTCTTTTTGGATTTTTCTCATTTTTTAAAGTTGAGCTCTACTCCTAGGGTAGAGTGGAGACTGTCCCAAGCTTCTTGTACTGGGAATCAGGGGACTGGTTACTGGATTTCTGTACTGTCACTTCTAGGGTTAGCAGATTGTCACTATGTAGGGTGTTCCAACCTAGTTGAACCTGCTGTGTTGGAGGCTCTTGGACTACCAGTTTGCCTTCTACACTGGGACTGCAGTCCTCCCAAATAGCCTGCTGTGCCACTGGATTGTTGAGCCAGAACCATAAGGTCTCGGGTACTGATCTGTGCTGTGACTAAGAGTCTCCTGCTTATTTACCTGGACACTCTGTATGCTGGACCATACTTCCCTTTTACTCAAGTGAGTTAGACCTTTCCTGAGACCCTTCTAGGAAATCTTGGGTAGGAAAATCGTTTCACTCTGTCTTTTTAAAAAGTATGACACTCCAGAATTCAGTTAAAGGATGGATTTAACACTTTTACCCCTAGAAGCAAAGTGGGGATAGCTCAGGCAACTTCCTTACTTCTCTGTGTCATCTTGGTTCCTCTCTTGAGTGTACATTTTCTTTTTCTCGATGACACATGACACCCACACAAAAAGTGACAATGTTTTAGGGCACAACAGTCTCACAATTAAATGTAGAAATATTAAATACCTCCTTTATACATTACGATGGAATAAAAGTTACATTTAATAAAGGACCATGAACAGACACATTAAAATTCATTGGAAACTAAGTAAGCCTAAAAACCAAGTGTGTTAAAGAGTCAATTATAGAAACAATCAGTAATTTCATCAAAGAGAATGACAAAAATGAAACAACACAACAAAAGTTATGGGATACATCCATAGCAGCATTTAGGGAAAATTGTATATCTGTAAATATAACAAAATAGAGAAAGATCAGATGAGTGAACTGGGCAGGCAGCTAAAAACATTAGAAAAAGAACAAATTAAAAACCTATAATTAAACTCAAAATTGGAAATTCTGAAAACCAAAGGAGATATCAATAAGATTAAAAATAAGAAAAACATTGAAGTAATAAATAAAGGTAAGACTTAGTTTTATGAAAGACCAGTAAAGTAGATAAACAGTCAAATTGATTTTTAAAAAAGAAAGAAGAAAACCAAACTACCAATATCAAAAGTGAAAAGGGTGAATTCACCATCAGAGAAGGGGAAATTAAAGCAATAGCTAGTAGCTATTTTGACCAATTGTGTGCCAATAAATCTGACAATCTAAGTCAAATATATGTATAGTTACTAAAATACAAATTTCTGAGATAAAAGAAGGAATAGAATATTTAAATAACCCCATTTTAGAAAAAAAGTGAACCAGCCATCAATGAACTCCCTAGAAAAAAAATTCTAGGTAGAGATGGATTTGCAAGCAAATTCTATCAATTATTTAGAGAACAATTATTTCCAATATTACATAAAATATTTGGGAAAACAGAAAGAGGAGTATTACCAAATTCATTTTATGATATAATTATGGTGCTTATACCTAAATTAGTAAGAGTCTAAACAGAGAAAGAATGCTATACACTAATTTCCTAATGAATTTCATACAAAATCTACTAAAACACTGCTTGAAATAATTAACTTCAGCAAAGTTCCAAGATATAAAGTAAACCCACATAAATCATCAGTCTTTTTATGTTCTACCAACAAAGCCCAGCTACAAGAGATCAGGAGAGAATTTCCATTTAAAATATCTATAGGCAACATAAAATATTTAGGAGTCTATCCGCACATTCCTAGAAACTATATGAATACAATTATGAAACACTTTTTCACACACAAAAAAAAGTCACATGTAAACAATGGGAAAAAAATGGGTTGTTTATGGTTTGGCTGAGGTAATATAATAAAAATTACAGTTCTACCGAAATTATTCTTTTTTAATGCCATACCAAACTCCTAAGAGTATTTTATGGAACCAACTAAATAAGTTCATCTGAAAAAGCAAAAAGTAAGAATATTAAATGAGAATTAATGAAAAGATACAAAGGAAATTAGTCTAGCTATGCTTGATCTCAAACTATATTATAAAGCAGCAATCATCAAAATTATTTGCTACTGACAAAGAAATAAAGTGATGGATCAATGTTTAGTTTAGTTACACAAGACATGGGAGTAAGTGACCACAGCAATCTATTGTTTAAAAACTCAAAGCAGAAATGGCTTCCAACTGTCTGACCATAATCAATATATATATCACAAATCAACAGACAGGTCCAACTCTCTGATTATAGTTCCCAGAGAGGGAAGCACCAACTTCTGGGTTTTCAAAGCAGGGTGCTCCTTAGCAGCTTCTCAGAATCTCATCTGGCCAAACACTTGCAGTCAGTAAACCCCAAAGTAAAACCTCACCCTCAGAATATTTATCCATTATTTAGAGCTAGAGGCCATTACAACTCTTGAGAACCAGTGCCTCATTAACAAAATGTGTGGGTCTTCCTACAAATCTTCCCTAATCAAATCTTCCCTTAATTGGCAGGCCCATTAATGGGTGAGGAAGATCTTTAATCACATTAAAATAATTAACAATACAAATACATATACTACTTCTAGTTTTAAAAAAACCCAAAAAACTCTTATTTCTGTACTTTACTCCTTGTAAAGATTCTTGGTTGATAAAGGCAAGATTCAATTGGAGGTACTTGACTATACTAAAACAAAAGCAGCAAAAGATCCTACTTTGTTTGTCATCACCCTCCACCCTTCCAGGATCCTTGGTCTTAAAATCTCTGTGGCCTTGGATCCTGTTAACAAATAGAAGCATTATACTTCTTGAATATCCTAAAACAGAAACAGCAAAAGATCCTACTTTACCTGCCAATACCATGACCTATACTGAATTGCTTGCTTTCTCAATGAGGGTGGGTGGGGAGGGAGGTGGGGAGACAATATGAAACTCAAAGCTTTAAAAGTGAATGTTAAGGGGGTGGAGCTAAGATGGCGGAGTAGAAAGACTCACGTATGCTAGCTCCGAACCCACAGCCCATAAATTTCCTGCAAGAAGAACTCCCCACAAATTCTGGAGCACTGCAAGGCGCGTAGAAACACAGTGGAAAAGATTTCTATTCCAGAGAGCCCTGGAGAGCCATCCCCAGGGTCCATCGCGCCCCGGAAAGTGGAGTCCACCCCTGTGCTGCCCTGAACCTCCGGCAGCTGGGAAAGTCCCTCCACCCACAGACGCTATAGGTCAGTGAGAGAGATGTCTGAGCTGGCCGAGAGGGGAGCGGGGTGTCTCCGTGACTCGGGCCCCCTCGGGAGGAAGCTGCGGAGGCAGCCTTGGGGGACTCCTGGCCCAGCAGGCAGAAGTTCAGGGCCATTAGGGAAGGTCTCTGCATAAACCCCCTGAGGGAGCTGAGCCTGGGAGACAACCCTGCCCCCACCCCAGCACCAGAACTTAAGCTCACATTGAATAGCAGCCGCACCTGCCGCAGAAAGCCCATTTGAATCTCAGACCCCAAGCACCCAAGCACTAGCTGGGCAGATCTAGGTGGGGGTGCAGAGGAATCTCAGAAAAGTGAATGTTAAAAGTCATTTTTACCTGCAACTGGAAAATAAAATGTACAGGCAATTGGGGTATAGAAATCTGCCTTACCCTACAAATAAATGGAGGGGAGGTGGATGGGAGAAGGGGGTTGATAGCAGAGAGGGCATATTGGAAAAAGGAGTGGTTGGGGAGCACGCTGAATGTCAAATTTTCCATTCACCTCTGGTCTTCTTGTCAGGAAAATTTGACCCTCACCTATTTCACTGAATGTCCATTACCCCATCCACCTATGATTATGCTCAATTTTGCTGGGTAGTTCATTCTTGGTTGTAATTCAATCTTTTTTCCCTCCTGAGTATCATATACTAAACTCTTTCCTTAAGGCAGAAGATGCTAAGTCCTGGATATTACTGAATATGACTCCTTGACATTTGGGTGTATCTTTCTTGTTGCCTGCAGTATATTCTTCTTAAACTAATGGTTCTGGAATTTGGCTAAAATATTCCTTGGAGTTTTCATTTTGGGAATTCTTTCAAGAGGTGATTGATTATTTTACCCTCTGGTTTTAGGATATCATGGCAGTTTTCCTTGACAATTTTCTTGAACAATTCAATTCAGGCTCTTTTTTAAACTATGATTTTCAGATAGTTCAATAATTCATAAATTATCTCTCCTGGACCTATTTTCCAAGTCAGTTGTTTTTCCAATGAGGCACTTTATATTTTCTTCTAATTTTTTCATTCTTTTGATTTTGTTTGACTGATTCTTGATGTTCCATATAATCATTAACTTCCACCTGCCCAATTCTAATTTTTAAGGAATTATTTTCTTGACTTAGCTTTTACATATTCTTTTCCATTTGTCCAATTTGAATTTTAATGGAGTTTTTTCTTCAGTGTCTTGGACTATGGTGGGGGATTTGAGCAGGTGATCTGGATGGCAGTCCTAGGGCAAGGAGGAGCTTTGGCATGGCAGATCTAGTGGTGGCTGTGAAGATGGAATCTTAATCGCAGTCCCTGGGCAGAAAAGAGTGCTTACGGTTGCTGACAGACCAGAGCAAAGGCCAGAAGAGGAGTAAACACCTCTCCTTTCATCATACCATTTTGTAGGAACTGAGAATTTACAGGTCCTTAGAGATATCTCTGAAAACAGCTGCACAAAACCTTTGAAACTTGGGGCAGTACACCCTTCACTTCACAAAGAGCTGAAAAGTTAAGACTAGAAAAATGACCAAAAAGGGGAGAGGGAATACATTTATAGAAGTTTATTTCTTGATGCAAAGGTATTTTCTTACTACAAAGAAGATTAAAACATACAATCAGAGGTAAATCAAAGTATACAACCAGAGAAAAACACCAAGGTCAAGGCTCCTACTTCCAAAGCCTCAAAATAAAATATGAAATGGTCTCAGGTCATGGAAGAGCTCAAAAAGGATTTTGAAAATCAAGTAAGAGAAGCAGGTGAGAATTTGGGAAGAGAAAATAATGAAAAATGAATCAACAGCTTGCTAAAGGAAAATAACGCATATAAAAATAGGCTAACCTAATGGTAAAAGGGTTCCAAAAAGCCAAAAAGGAAAAAAAAATGACTTAAAAAGAAGAATTGGTCAAATGGAAAAGGAGGTCCAAAAGCTCACAGAACAAAATAATTCCTTCAAAATTAGATGGAGCAAACTCAAGCTAATGCATGAGAAATCAAGAAATTATAAACAGAGCTAAAAGAATGAAAAAAAAAAAGAAGACAGTGTGAAATATATCACAGGAAACACAAATGACTTGGAAAATAGATCCAGGAGAGATACTTTAAAAGTAATTGATCTACCTGAATACCAGGATCAAAAAAGAGCCTAGACATCATCTTTCAAGAAATTATCAAGGAAAACTGCCCTGATATTCTAGAACCAGAGAATAAAATAGAAATGGAAAGAATCCACTGATAACCTATTGAAAGAGTTTCCAAAAGGAAAACTCCTAGGAATATTGTAGAAAAATTTCACCATTCCCCAGTCAAGGAGAAAATATTGCAAGTAGCCAGAAAGAAACAATTCTAGTAATGTGGAAACATAGGATAACACACGATGTGACACCTTCTACACTAAGGGATCAGAGGGCTTAGAATATGATATTCTAGAGGTCAGAGAGCTAGAATTAAAACCAGGAATCACCTACTTGGCAAAACTCAGTATAATACTTCAGGGGAAAAATGGAACTCAATGAAACAGTGGATTTACAAGCATTCTTACTGAAAAGATCAGAGTTGAATAGAAAATTTGACTTTCAAATACATGAATCAAGAGAAACAGGAAAAGGTAAACATGAAAGAGAAGCCATAATGGACTCATTAAAGATGAACTGTTAATACTTTTACATGGAAAGATGATATTTGTAACTCCTGAGACTTTTTTCAGTATTAGGGTGGTTAGAGGGAATATGTATACGTATACACACATACATACTATACATATATGTATATATATGTATATATATATGTATATACATATATTCTACACACATATATGTATATACATGCATATATACACATATTTACATATGTATATATACACTATATATATATACACATGCATGTGTATATATGTGTGTGTATATATATCATAATACATACATATATATGGGAACACACACATATGGGTGTATATGTATGCATGGTATGTATGTGTGTATATATATCATATATTTATAGGTATATGTATGGATATGTTTATGTATATATATGTGTGTATATACATATAGATATAGAAGAAGGACATAGGGTGAACTGAATATGAAAGGAGGATACATAGAAATGAAATTAAGTATTGAGAGAAATTCACTAGGAGAAAGAGAAAGGGAGAGGTAGAACATAGTAAATCATATCATATAAAATAGTCAAGAAAGAGCTTTTGCAATGGAGGGGAAGATGGTAGAGGTGAGAAGGAATAAGTGAGTCTTACTCTCACCAGATTTGGCTTAAGGAGGGAATAACCCACCTATGGGAAACTCCCTTATCCTGTGGGAAAGCAGGAGGTAAGGGAATAGGAAAGGAGGATAATGGAAGGGATGGCAGATTGGTGGAAGGGGGAGTAATCCAAAGCAAATACTATTGTGCAGGGACAGGTTAAGGGAGAGAATGAAATAAATGAAGTGCAGGACACGATAGAGGGAAATATGATTATTTTTCCACAACATGGCTGTTATGAAAGTGCTTTGCATGACTACCCATGTATATCAGTAAGTACTCCAACAAACACAAAGGGGCCTGCTATCACAGATTCTTTGATCTGCTTTTTTTGAGGGGTTAACAATCTTCTTTAATCAAGTACACATATCATTCACATAGTTCAGGGGCAAAAGTCAGCACCCTGAACTTCAGAGAAAATACAGAATAATGAAAGATCAACAGAAATGGCTTCCAACTGTCTGACCATAATCAATACATATATCACAAATCAACAGACAGGTCCAACTCTCTGATCATAGTTCCCAGAGAGGGAAGCACCAACTTCTGGGTTTTCAAAGCAGGGTGCTCCTTAGCAGCTTCTCAGAATCTCATCTGGCCAAACACTTGCAGTCAGTAAACCCCAAAGTAAAACCTCACCCTCAGAATATTTATCCATTATTTAGAGCTAGAG
Source organism: Bettongia penicillata ogilbyi (assembly GCA_023548195.1). Classification (NCBI taxonomy): domain Eukaryota; kingdom Metazoa; phylum Chordata; class Mammalia; order Diprotodontia; family Potoroidae; genus Bettongia; species Bettongia penicillata. Next base: position 3,418,637 of record JAJHZJ010000353.1, read on the forward strand.
GCCATTGCAACTCTTGAGAACCAGTGCCTCATTAACAAAATGTGTGGGTCTTCCTACAAATCTTCCCTAATCAAATCTTCCCTTAATTGGCAGGCCCATTAATGGGTGAGGAAGATCTTTAATCACATTAAAATAATTAACAATACAAATACATATACTACTTCTAGTTTTAAAAAAACCCAAAAAACTCTTATTTCTGTACTTTACTCCTTGTAAAGATTCTTGGTTGATAAAGGCAAGATTCAATTGGAGGTACTTGACTATACTAAAACAAAAGCAGCAAAAGATCCTACTTTGTTTGTCATCACCCTCCACCCTTCCAGGATCCTTGGTCTTAAAATCTCTGTGGCCTTGGATCCTGTTAACAAATAGAAGCATTATACTTCTTGAATATCCTAAAACAGAAACAGCAAAAGATCCTACTTTACCTGCCAATACCATGACCTATACTGAATTGCTTGCTTTCTCAATGAGGGTGGGTGGGGAGGGAGGTGGGGAGACAATATGAAACTCAAAGCTTTAAAAGTGAATGTTAAGGGGGTGGAGCTAAGATGGTGGAGTAGAAAGACTCACATATGCTAGCTCCGAACCCACAGCCCCTAAATTTCCTGCAAGAAGAACTCCCCACAAATTCTGGAGCACTGCAAGGCGCGTAGAAACACAGTGGAAAAGATTTCCGTTCCAGAGAGCCCTGGAGAGCCATCCCCAGGGTCCATCGCGCTCCGGAAAGTGGAGTCCACCCCTGTGCTGCCCTGAACCTCCGGCAGCTGGGAAAGTCCCTCCACCCACAGACGCTATAGGTCAGTGAGAGAGATGTCTGAGCTGGCCGAGAAGGGAGCAGGGGTGTCTCCGTGACTCGGGCCCCCTCGGGAGGAAGCTGCGGAGGCAGCCTCGGGGGGACTCCTGGCCCAGCAGGCAGAAGTTCAGGGCCATTAGGGAAGGTCTCTGCATAAACCCCCCTGAGGGAGCTGAGCCTGGGAGACAACCCTGCCCCCACCCCAGCACCAGAACTTAAGCTCACATTGAATAGCAGCCGCGCCTGCCGCAGAAAGCCCATTTGAATCTCAGACCCCAAGCACCCAAGCACTAGCTGGGCAGATCTAGGTCGGGGTGCAGAGGAATCTCAGAAAAGTGAATGTTAAAAGTCATTTTTACCTGCAACTGGAAAATAAAATGTACAGGCAATTGGGGTATAGAAATCTGCCTTACCCCTACAAATAAATGGAGGGGAGGTGGATGGGAGAAGGGGGTTGATAGCAGAGAGGGCATATTGGAAAAAGGAGTGGTAGGGGAGCACGCTGAATGTCAAATTTTCCATTCACCTCTGGTCTTCTTGTCAGGAAAATTTGACCCTCACCTATTTCACTGAATGTCCATTACCCCATCCACCTATGATTATGCTCAATTTTGCTGGGTAGTTCATTCTTGGTTGTAATTCAATCTTTTTTCCCTCCTGAGTATCATATACTAAACTCTTTTTCCTTAAGGCAGAAGATGCTAAGTCCTGGATATTACTGAATATGACTCCTTGACATTTGGGTGTATCTTTCTTGTTGCCTGCAGTATATTCTTCTTAAACTAATGGTTCTGGAATTTGGCTAAAATATTCCTTGGAGTTTTCATTTTGGGAATTCTTTCAAGAGGTGATTGATTATTTTACCCTCTGGTTTTAGGATATCATGGCAGTTTTCCTTGACAATTTTCTTGAACAATTCAATTCAGGCTCTTTTTTAAACTATGATTTTCAGATAGTTCAATAATTCATAAATTATCTCTCCTGGACCTATTTTCCAAGTCAGTTGTTTTTCCAATGAGGCACTTTATATTTTCTTCTAATTTTTTCATTCTTTTGATTTTGTTTGACTGATTCTTGATGTTCCATATAATCATTAACTTCCACCTGCCCAATTCTAATTTTTAAGGAATTATTTTCTTGACTTAGCTTTTACATATTCTTTTCCATTTGTCCAATTTGAATTTTAATGGAGTTTTTTCTTCAGTGAAGTATTTTTCCCCATTGGCCAATTCTATTTTTATGGAGTTATTTCCTTCAATTTTTGTTCTTTTTCTAAGCTGTTACTCTTTTTTTCTCCATCCATTCTCTTGCATAGCTTTCATTAATTTTTCCAATCTTTCTTATACCTCTTATTTGATTTTTAAAATCCTTTTTACATTCTTACATAAAGATTTTTGGGGCTTGAGACCAGTTCATATTCCCCTTTGAGGCTTTACATATAGGCATTTTAACATTGTTGTCCTCTTTTGAGTTCATATTTTGATCTTTCTTGTCATCATAGTAGCTTTCTATGGTCAGGGTTCTTTCTGGATTTTTCTCATTTTTTAAAGTTGAGCTCTACTCCCAGGGTAGAATGGAGACTGTCCCAAGCTTCTTGTACTGGGAATCAGGGGACTGGTTATTGGATTTCTGTACTGTCACTTCTAGGGTTAGCAGATTGTCACTATGTAGGGTGTTCCAACCTAGTTGAACCTGCTGTACTGGATGCTCTTGGACTACCAGTTTGCCTTCTACACTGGGACTGCAGTCCTCCCAAATAGCCTGCTGTGCCACTGGATTGTTGAGCCAGTACCATAAGGTCTCAGTTACTGATCTGTGCTGTGACTAGGAGCCTCCTGCTCATTTACCTGGACACTGTATGCTGGACCATACTTCCCTTTTACTCAAGTGAGTTAGACCTTTCCTGAGACCCTTCTAGGAAATCTTGGGTAGGAAAATTGTTTCACTCTGTCTTTTTAAAAAGTATGACACGCCAGAATTCAGTTAAAGGATGGATTTAACACTTTTATCCCTAGAATCAAAGTGGGGATGGCTCAGGCAACTTCCTTACTTCTCTCTGTCATCTTGGCTCCTCTCCTGAGTGTACATTTTTTTTTCCCGATGACACATGGCACCCACACAAAAAGTGACAATGTTTTAGGGCACAAAAATCTCACAATTAAATGTAGAAATATTAAATGCCTCCTTTATACATTACAATGGAATAAAAGTTACATTTATTAAAGGACCATGAACAGACACATTAAAATTCATTGGAAACTAAGTAAGCCTAAAAACCAAGTGTGTTAAAGAGTCAATTATAGCAACAATCAATAATTTCATCAAAGAGAATGACAAAAATGAAACAACACAACAAAAGTTATGGGATACATCCATAGCAGCATTTAGGGAAAATTGTATATCTGTAAATATAACAAAATAGAGAAAGAGCAGATGAGTGAACGGGGCAGGCAGCTAAAAAAGTCAGAAAAAGAACAAATTAAAAACCTCTAATTAAACTCAAAATTGGAAATTCTGAAAACCAAAGGAGATATCAATAAGATTAAAAATAAGAAAACCATTGAAGTAATAAATAAAGGTAAGACTTAGTTTTATGAAAGACCAGTAAAGTAGATAAACAATCAAATTGATTTTTAAAAAAGAAAGAAGAAAACCAAACTACCAATATCAAAAGTGAAAAGGGTGAATTCACCATCAGAGAAGGGGAAATTAAAGCAATAGCTAGTAGCTATTTTGACTAATTGTGTGCCAATAAATCTGACAATCTAAGTCAAATACATGTATAGTTACTAAAATACAAATCTCTGAGATAAACAAAAGAAGAAATAGAATATTTAAATAACCCCATTTTAGAAAAAAAGTGAACAAGCCATCAATGAACTCCCTAGAAAAAAAATTCTAGGTAGAGATGGATTCGCGAGCAAATTCTATCAATTATTTAAAGAACAATTAATTTCAATATTACATAAAATATTTGGGAAAACAGAAAGAGGAGTATTACCAAATTCATTTTATGATATAATTATGGTGCTTATACCTAAATTAGTAAGAGTCTAAACAAAGAAAGAATGCTATACACTAATTTCCTAATGAATTTCATACAAAATCTACTAAAACACTGCTTGAAATAATTTACAACTTCAGCAAAGTTCCAAGATATAAAGTAAACCCACATAAATCATCAGTCTTTTTATGTACTACCAACAAAGCCCAGCTACAAGGGATCAAGAGAGAATTTCCATTTAAAATATCTATAGGCAACATAAAATATTTAGGAGTCTATCCGCACATTCCTAGGAACTATATGAATACAATTATGAAACACTTTTTCACACAAAAAAGTCACATGTAAACAATGGGGAAAAATGGGTTGTTTATGGTTTGGCTGAGGTAATATAATAAAAATTACAATTCTACCGAAATTATTCTTTTTTAATGCCATACCAAACTCCTAAGAGTATTTTATGGAACCAACTAAATAAGTTCATCTGAAAAAGCAAAAAGTAAGAATATTAAATGAAAATTAATGAAAAGATACAAAGGAAATTAGTCTAGCTATGCTTGATCTCAAACTATATTATAAAGCAGCAATCATCAAAATTATTTGCTACTGACTAAGAAATAAAGTGATGGATCAATGAAATAGTTTAGTTACACAAGACACGGGAATAAGTGACCACAGCAATCTATTGTTTAAAAACTCAAAGATCCCAGCTTCTGAGATAAGTACTCACTATTTGACAAGAACTGCTTGGCCACCAGGAATAGAGTAGGGCAGAAACCATGTACAGACCACATCTTACACCAAACACCAAGATAAAGTCAAAACAGGCAAATGATTCATATAAAAGAGAAATACCATAAACAAATTAGAATGGCAAGGAATACTTTACTAGTAAAATCTACAGAGAAAGGATGAATTTTTGACCAAACAAGAGATGAAGAATGTTGTTCATCTAATGGATAATTTTGATTATCGTAAATTAAAAAGGTTTTCCACAAATAAACCCAGTGCAACAAAGATTGGAAGGAGAGCAGACATCTGGGAAAGAATTTTTACAGTAAGTGTCTTTGATAAAGTACTCATTTCTCAAATATATAGAGAGCTGAGTCAAATTTATGAGGATTGAAAACATTCCCTAGTAATTCATTGGTCAAAAATATGAACTGGCAGTTTTCAGATTAAGAGATCAAAGCCATTTTTAGTCATATGAAAAATATCAAAAAAAAGATGTCAGAAAAACATGAATTACATGATTTGATGCAAAGTGAAGCGAGCAGAACGAAAACATTGAACACACTAATAGCAACTGTGTGTAATGATCAAGTATGAATGACAGTTTTTCTCAGCATTATCCAAGGTATTCCCCAAACACCAAAGATGGAAAATGCTATGCAAATCCAAAGAATGAACTGAGAGAGTCTGAAAGAAACATACTATTTTCATTTATTTTTTCATGTATTTTCCCCTTTTGCTCTTTTTCTTCTTTTACAGCATGACTAATATTGATGTTTTACATGATTGCATATATATGTATACATATATATTTGTGTGTATGTAATGTACATGTATGTAATATATTAAACGTATGTATTGTATATTTTTGCATATATAATGATATATAATTTGCATATATAATGTACACACATAATGTATATATGCAATTTGTATATATGATGTAAACATGTAATGTGTGCATATATAATGCATGTATGTGCATATGTGTGTGTTTTGTGTGTGTATGTGTATTTATAGACATAAACACACATACACACATATAGGTTTCATATATCAAGTTTCTTAGCATTTAAAGGAAGAACAAGGAGAAGGTCGGAGGGAGACAATTTGGAACTCAACATTTTTTTAAAATGAATGTCAAAATTCATGTTTACATGTAATTGGAGAAAAAACTAAAATAAAAGACAAGAGAAGCATGAAAAAGGAAAAATGAAAGTGAAATCATAAAGGACTCAATAAAGTTAAATACTACATTGGTGCATGGGAAGATGATATTTGTAACTCATAAGAACCTTTTAATTATAACCACATTGGAAAAATACTCTTAGCCACTATTGATTAGACCCAGAAACCTGTGGCTTTATAGGTTCTTGGGTGTGGCCTTTTGACTAAGTTCGAGTTTTAAAGAACCAATTCTTTTATGAAGGGGATTTGTTCATGAAGTTTGGATTCAATCAAAGAGAAATACTTGAGGACCTTGAGAGCTACATGTGTAAGGCCTCAGGTTTCCCACTCCTGGGTCAGAGAAATGTGACTTAAAACAATTCTGACATACCACCCCATGTGTGTCAGATTAGCCAATATGACAGAAAAGGAAACTAATAAGTATTGGAAGAGATATGGGAAAATTGAGACACTAATTCATAATTGGTGGGGTTGTGAACTGATTCAACCATTCTGCAGAGCAATTTGGAATTATACCTAAAGGGATATAAAGCTCTTTCACCCAACAATACCACTACTTAGTTCTGTATCCCAAAGAGGCCTTAAAAAAGTAAAAGGACCTATATAAACATACACATTTATAGCAGCTCTCTTTGTAGCAAAAACTTGGAAATTGCAGAGCTGTCCGTCATTTGGAGATTGGGTGAATAAATTGTAGTATATGTCTGTGATGGAATATCATTGTGCTATAAGAAATAATAGCAAGATCCTCTCAGAAAAATATGCAAAGTGAAGTAAGCAAAACCAGAAAGGCACAGTCCACAGTAACAGCAATATTGTACGATGATCAGCCGTGAATGTCTTAGCTATTCTCAGCAATACAATGATCCTTTGGTTGTCCTTTGAACTAGAAGAGGACTAAAATGACTTCACTGGGATAGAGTCAAGTTTCAATGTGTTCAACTGTGGCTGATCAGACCAATATGAGCTCAGAATGCTCTACCACAGGTCTGGCACAAATAGCCTATCTGAACATTTGGGGTGTATACTCTAAATGTGTGCATTCTGGGTTTCCTTTGAACTGTTTCAAATCTGCTTTGCTCATAGAGCACAGCACCTTCTCTGATGTGTGCACACCAAGCTGAGTGGTCCTTTGCTAGTGTCTCACATGTCACAAAATTAATTCCAAAGTTCTTGAGAGAGACCCTGAGAGTGTCCTTGTGCTGCTTCTTTTGACCACCATGTGAATGCTTACCCTGTGTGAGTTCTCCATAAAAGTCTTTTTGGCAAGTATGCATTTTGCATTCAAACCACATGTAATTTAGTTGGAATAACAACCTCAGTGTCTGGTTCCTTATCCTGCCAGGTGATCTTCAGAATCTTCGTAAAGCAATTCAAATGGAAGCGATTCAGTTTCAGTCCTGAAAGACTCATAGTGAAAAATGCTATCAATCCCTAGAGAAAGAAATGATAGAATCTAAATGCAGATGAAAGTAACCTTTTTTAAACTTTTTCCTGGATTTGCTTTTGTTTTGTGTTTTTTTTCACAATATTGCTCTAATGGAAATGTGTTTTACATGATCACACATGTAAAACTTCTATCTAATTGCTTGTCTTCTTAATAAGGGGTGAGAAGAGAATTTGAAACTCAAAATTAAAGGAAAAGGCTTTATATGTAATTGGGGAAAATGAAATATTAAGTCAATATTTTTAATTGAGAAAAGACCTTACCAGTATAATTTTGTGAGGCAAGTCCTACTTTCTATACCACCGAAAGATAAAAAAGAGAAAGAAAATCATGGGTCAATTTATTTAATGAATATTGAGTCAAAAATTTCAACAAAATCCTATTATATAAACTACAGAAATTTATCCAAGAAATAATTCAGTATGATCAAGTTTGATTTATACCAGGGAAATAAGGATGGTTTAATACTAGAAAAGTAATTAACATAATTCATCAAGTGAACAACCAAAGCAAGGAAAACATGTTCATCTTAATAGATGCAGAAAAAGTCTTTGACAAATTAAAACATATATTTATGCTAAAAATCCACTAAATCTATGCATACAGGAAAATATTTTTAATATTGAAAAACCTTTCTAAAACCAAAAACAATCATCATAGGTAACAGGAATACATTAGTACTTTTTCCAATAAAAATAAATCAAGGATGCCTACCCTCCCCACTATTATTTGAAATTGTTCTTCAAATGCTAGCAATAGCAACAAAACAAAAGAAAGGAATTAAAGGAGTAAAGTTTATTAATGATACACTGGTTTACTTGAAAAACCCCAGGGAATCTACAAAGATACTAACAGTGACAATAGCTTCAGTAAAGTTGAGATACAGACCAAACAATCAATAGCAGTTCTATAAAATAATAAGAAAGCACAAAAAGAAATAATAGAAAGGAAAATCCTATTCCAAATACCTTCTATATTAAATATCTAAAAAACTGGATATCAACTTCTCAAAGTATGAAAAAGACCTTTTTCTGGGATGTGAATAGGGAAGAATTTGTGGCGGCGGTGGGGGGGGAATGTGTTGATGTAAAAACAGAAAATGTCAGTAAAAACTAATAGAACAAATGTTACAACATCACCAAGAATATAGTTATCCTAAAAAAGGTTAGAAGAAAAGACAATTCCACATGAATACAAGGAAGAATACATATATCTGTATGCTTGAGTGGGTATTTTATTCCCCATGGCTGTAGAGCAAAGCAAACATTTTCTTCCTCTTCTTTAAAATCCCTTTTAAAGAAATAAAGAAAAATTTCAAAGGCTGGCAGAATATTCAGTGCTCATGGCCAGTACATGCCAGTATAACAAAATGGTAATATTACTAAAATAAAGTTATACTTTTAATGCTGTATCAATCAAATTATCAAGAAAATACTTTACAGAACTTGATAAAAGAGTAAGGAAATTCATTTGGAAAAATGAAAAGTTGATAATACAAAGAGAAAAGATGAAAAGAAGCAAATGTTAAGAGTACTTAACTTCCACAACTCAAGCAATATTATAAAACAGGAGTATTCATGCTTTATAAATGTTTAAATTGTTTAAAGATAATAGAGACACATAAATGAAACACACAGACTAGGGGAATCTTTTTTTTAAATGTTGAATAAAGTAGAAAACAAATTACCCAAGGTAAAACTATCTACTGGGTAAAAACTTCTAGGAAAACTGAAAAGCAGTCTGGCAGAAATTAAGCTTAGAGTTAACAGTTTACATCATACTCCACAATCCATTTAAGTGGATGTATTACATTAATATTAAAAATAATACCATTTTTAAAAATTGGAAGAGAAACATATTGTATACTTCTTGTAGCTATAAATAGATAAATTCTTAACCAAACAAAAGATTAAGGTAATTAAAAAGATAAACTAGAAAAATTTGATTACTTGAAATTGAAAAGTTTCTACATACACATTAATGCATCTATGAAAAAAGAAAAGTCAATGGGGAAAAATATATCTAATTTCTCTGATAATATTTTTGAATTCAAGCTTTTTTAAAAGTATATAAAGACATGCATGCATAAATACACATGCATATATACATATTTATATTACTTGGTGTGTAAACATAATATATGACATGTGTCTATAAATTGCCCATAAAAGTATATGTATATACGTGCATTTTGCATATATACATATATGTGTTTTGTCAGGTTTTAGATTTTGTATATTTTTAAGCTTTTTCAATGTATTGAACAGTTATAGCAACTTTTTTTCTCTCCATAAAAATACATTTTGTTGTATATGATGACTCTCTAAGAGGAGATTTGTGGGATATTATGGTAATAGGTAAAAACACATATAATCAATAAAAACTTGAAAAAAGACAAAAGAATATCTATTTCCTAGAATAAAGTTAGCCCTAAAGATAAGAAAAAGAAAATCCAATGCAAACACACATACATAATGATACACATGTCCATTTACTTAGATATATATTGTGGGACTCTTGGTTTTTGAATATCGCATATATTTTCTAACTTTTCCTCAAATTAATGACATGTTTTGTTGATTTTTCTCTCCTCTTTTGTTCTTGATTAAAAACTCTTTCTTTTTTTTAAATTTCAGGTACAGGTCACATGACCAATACAATAGCACATAAGATATTTTCTCAAGCTCCTAAGAACTCTGAAAAAAAAAAGTTAAAGTGAAATTATGCCCCAGAGTTAAAGAAATTATATGTAGCTCACTCTACAGGATATGTAAGTGATAAGCTCTACAAAGTTCATAGTGTTGTAAATTAACAAGAAGAACACTATTTGCTAATGCATTCTCTAGCTCCACCCATCACCTTACTACAGAGAAATTTATGACCAGGCCTATCTGCTTGTCTTCTGGGACTCCCTTAGCAATTTCTACTGCAATCTGTTCTTATACTTGCCTCACTGTCCCTTACTGTAGCACTCTGTTGTAACAAGTAGCAGACTTCAACTCTTCCTGGCATGTGTGCTAAAAGGGAAAAAGTATAAGGAGGAGACTCTGGTGTACCAGGAATAGCCCAAGGCAACAGAATCTCTGCTCAGAGCATCCAATTAACCATCCTCCAAGCTCAATAAAGTGTCAGACAACTGACTCAGATCAGTCATAAAACTAATGAGTAGAAAGAACTGTATGTAAAGCTGTGCAGGACATGAAGGAAAGGGGGCTGGCATCTGATGGAAGCCAGTCTTGCCTTACTCCCAGCACTCACCAACAAAATTTTACTGGGCCAAAGATTGAAGCTGATGGAAAATAAATTCACTAAGGTGGGAGGGGTGCTGAAAAAATCTTTAAGGTCAAGTCCTGTGTGTAAATCCATCATCAAAGTAGAAGGAATCAGTACATGAGTGATAGTAGATGATAAGGGAAAAAAGAATGCAACTGCTAAAGGTCTCAGGAAAAAGAAAACTCATTTCAATAACTGTAATACCAGCATATAAGCCAAGCTAGAAAACAGTAGTATTAGAAGACTGAATGTACCATTTTTATTGCTTTTTTTTCCCTCAAACATAATGCAGCTAAGATGAGAAGAAAAACAGTTAACTGGAGGAAAGTATCTTGGAAGAAATTTTCTCTGATAAAAAGTACCATTAACGAGATATATAACAAGCTGATTCAAATGCATGAGTCATTTCTCAATTGATAATTGATTCAAGGATAGCAACCGACAGTTCTGAATGGAACAAAACTAAGCTATCTTTGTTTTGTAAAAAAAATATTAATAATTGAAAAAATATATGTTAAAGCAATCCTGAGGTTCTAACTCATATCCATCCATCAGACAAGAAAGGTTTAAAAAATGACACCTGTTGAAGAATCTTCAGAAAAAAGATTATTGATGCAGTGTTTGTAGAGCTGCAATTTCTTCTAGTCCTCCTGGAACTATGCTGCCAAAGTTTTTATATATGTATGTGTGCATGTCTATACAAATATGTGTATACATGCATGTGTACATACATACATATATGCACACATATACACTATGTATAGTATATGTATGTATATAGATATTCCTTTAACCCAATGATATCACCACCACCAGGTCTATTCTCCAAAATTATCAAAGAAAGAGGAATTGCCTCCATGAGTACAAAAATATTTATAATAGTTCTTTTAGCAGAGAAAAAAAATAACTAGTTAGTAATAGAGCAACCATCATTTTAAAATGGCAGAAAAATATGCTATACGATGGTAATATTATATTACCATTCTATAAGAAATGTTGAAATCTAGTTTCAAAGAAACTTAAGAAGATGCATATGAACTTCTTCAGAGTAGAGAGTAAAGTTAGGAGAAAAATTTGTATAAAACATTAGTAGCCAACAATTTTGAAAGATTTGAGAACTCTAATCAACCCAATGACCAACCATAATGTAAGAGGAGCAATGGTGAAGGATATCACCCATATCGTAATAGGAGAGTAAATATGAAGAATAAGACACATCTTTGACATGACCTATATAGAAATTTGATTTTCATAACTAATGATATATACTGCAAGGATTTTTGTTTTTTTCTTTCAAAAAAAAATCTTTTACTAGAGTATTTGAGAGTGAGCAAAATAAATGCTAGGCAATTGTAAAATACAAAATTTATTGGAAAAACATCCCATGTGTGAAAAATGGAAAAAAGCACATGATAAGATGAAGTAAAGAAGCACCTGGACCAGCTAAAATATACATGTGAAACTCATGCTGGAAATCAGTTTTCAATATCCTTAAGGAAAATTTTTAACAATTTCCAGAAGGATCAAAGCTTCCAAAAAATTGTAAGCTTTTATATCAACTTTACCATGATTAGATAGATAGGTAGATGAATACATATACATAATATATACAAAAACATACAAAATACATAGCAACATAAATAATAAAAGGTAAACAAAAATATATTGTTGAATATTAGTCCATTTATCTATTTGAGGAAGACTGGAATTTTAATTCTTTCTCAAACTCTTCCTAGCTTTGTGTCCTTGGAAAATTCACTTGTCCTTTTTTAGTCAAAGTTCATATATAAAATGGGGATAAAATTGTGATCTAACCATAAGATTGTGTGAGGAGCAAATCAAATAATATTAACATATAAAGCACTTTGAAAAACTTAAAGTACCATTTATATGTTAGCTATAATAATAACAATAATATTCCTTTTTATTTGTCATCTCTATGATTATGGGAATATCTTATGCATAAAATCATAGTATCATTAATGGTAGTATAAAAAGGATATAGTCTTTTACAGATGATATTTTAAAATAAAAGAACATGTCTTCATAGTTAGACATATAGGTAATAAAGTTGTACGATTAATATGGAGTTAATTTTCGATGTTTTTTAAATCATCAACATGAAGAAAGAAAATTACAAAATATATGTTCACTTAAGAATTTTGTGATGATCATGGAGGTTTTGCTGTACAGATACTACATAGAAAAAGCAATCTTTATCCAGTTAATATCATGTGAATATAATTTTTGTGGGAATATTGTGCTCTTTGCACCAATACTTCCGATATACTCCTACAACCTTAATCTTCACTATGGGAGAGTAAGCTCTGAGTCTCCCACCGACAGAAAAAAAAATGTATTTCAAAACTATATAGCTAATGTGAGTATAACATTCAATTAAGTATAGTTTTATCCATCTATTCATCTATCTATCTATCTATCTATCTATCTATCTATCTATCTATCTATCTATCTATCTATCTTCTACCTATGGTTCTGGAGGCAGTGATCTGCGCTACATTTGAATAGGAGATTCTTAGCTTGTCCCCAGAGTATAAAATCCTTTCATATACTAGAAACTGAAGGAATATTTGTAGACATTAATGAAAATGTTGGTCTATTTCATATTTATGAAATCATAGCACTTTAAATGGTATAATGTCATATAACAACCTTAAAAATCCATCACTGAATGATTCAATGAAATAGATAGTAAGGCTTATACTCACTCTCCCAGAGCAAGACTGTTATATTGTCTCAGGGATTTAGGAGTTTACCAGAGAAACTGATATATGTCTTTTGGTAATGCTATTTGCATGAGTCCCCATTTCATTATGTTCCCTTAACTTTTAGTCCTAAGAGATTAGCACACCAATTCCACTTTCCAAAGGAATATTGTGCTGCAGCAACACCATTTTCATAGTATGTGATGCTTGTCCAAATCTTGCCAGAAATCCTTCTAAAATCAACTATAATGTATTCATAGAAAGTGAAATATGATGTAAAAAAATAAGGGGTTTACTGTTTTGCTGGTGAATGCTATGAGAGAAAGAAGTATGACGGAAGCAGAGTACTCAACGATTCATTTCGTGTTTTTGCTTGCTACTCAGTCCTGATTCTTCTTCTTAACCTGAATGCACCATTAGCTAATAAGAAAGGAGGATTCCCCAAGCCTGCAATAATTCTAGCAAAAAGGCAAATGGCTATCTTCAAAAGATGTCTTGTGATGATAATTCCATCTCCATGCCTTTAAACAGGATGAGCTCCATGTTGGAATGGATTCCTTTTTCAACTTGGCTTCTTCATGTCACTGTTCTCTTCAAAGCTAAATTCATGACTCCTCCTACATGAGGTCTTTCTTCCATCCCTATTGTGAGCCTACCTCATTTTACTTTATGTTTACTGGATACATATTTTCTATTTGAGATGGTTCTGGAGGAGGAAGTGAAGCTGGTGAACTTGCATAACCCTCCCTCACTCACCATGCAAGTCATGTCATCATCTTAACATCATTGTCTTCTTTGAGAACAAAGAACAAACACAACAATCAATCAATATCAATTTGTTGATAACAAGGCATTAGGTTATCCAATGAAGAGCGACTAGTACTTATGAGAAAATGGTATATTAAGCTTTTGTTCTTTTTAACTTTCGTTATAGCAAAGAAATGGAAACTGGAGGATTATCTATCAAATGGGGACTGGTTGAGCAAATAAATGATGGTATGTGAATATAATGAAATATTACTCTGTCACGACAATTGTGGGAAACCTGTGAAAATGTGTATGTACAGATATAATCATAATATCATAGAATTAGAGTTTGAAATAGAATTAGAGTTTGAAAAGACCTTAGAGTTCACTAATTTGAATGACAAAACCAGAATGATTTATATAACTACAAAGTTGTTAATTAAAGTAAATTTGAAAGATTTAGAAAGTCTTATCACTACAAAGACAAAACATGTCTCCAAAAGACCAATAAGGAAGCATCCTTTACCTCTTGGCGTAGGTATGATAGACTAGAGGAACAGAATAGGATATACATTTTCAAATAGAAATGACATGTGGATTTCTTTTGTTTGACTTGACTTATTGTATGGAAGACCACAGACACATGTGAAGGGTATGTGATTATTATGCTAAAAAAAGAAAAAAAATATAAGAATAGGCAGCAAAAAAAATGCTAAATGCATAAAATAGAATAGATTCAAGTTTTCAGGAAGACAGAGACAAACAGGACAGCATTAGAATTAACCTGTCGAATCTCTCATATCCTTTTTTAAAAAGGCAAGTTAAACTTAATATAGATCCATGATGTGTACATAACCATTTTCTGTTCTTTATATGTGAAAACATTTGTATTTGTTGAGGTTTGTCAATTCCAAAATAACAAAAAAAATTAAAAACAAAAACAAAAGTCATAGCACACCACCTTCCCCAAATATATATCTGTATCTCTCATCTATCTATCTATCTATCTATCTATCTATCTATCTATCTATCTATCTATCTATCTATCTATCATCTATCTATCTATCTATCTATCTATCTACCTATCATCTATCTATCTATCTATCTATCTATCTATCTATCTATCTATCTATCTATCTACCTATCTACCTATCTATCTGTCTCTCTATTATCTATCTATATACACTGTGAAGATATAAAAACCAAAGTTACACATATTTACTTCACATTTGAGGGTTCACTCTTCTTTAAACACCCTTTATTCCTGTGATGAATGAGCTCAGGGTTAGAGTTGTAATTAAATAGCATTTGCTCATAGCAAGACTCAGTGCCAAAAAAAGGCCTGCCTACAAAATATTAAAAAGACCAGAGGAAAACGTCTCACACATTTGAAGGATTTAGAGAAGGCAAAAAGCCTCATAGAGAATGAAAAGGCATGGAGGAAATGCTGTCTACCTTAGCAGAGAGTGTACCTGTCTGGAGGATATCATAGATTAAACAAAGTATTAAAATGGTCTCGATAAATAGAGAAGGAATATAATTATTATTTTCCTTGAAATTTCCAAGACATGAATTCTACTAGAAAAAAAAAATCTGTTTCTTAGAAATTATAGACTTGCCTTGTTTATAGACAGTGTTCAATACAAATATTTTTGAAAGAATGAAAATGAAAGCATAGATGAATATATTTTGGGTATCATGTTTTCCTTTCTGTGGAAAAGTGCTGAGTGTAAAAATTTGAACTTTAGATAAAGAAAGGGAGATATACTGGGCATGAATAGCTCAGTTATCAATCTATAGATCACTATTACAATACATTATGCAATATATGTTACAATTTATGGCTAATGAAGGGCTAATATTTTGTATCCAAGACATCTCTCTCTCTCTCTCTCTCTCTCTCTCTCTCTCTCTATATATATATATATATATATATAGATAGATAGATAGATATATATAGATAGATAGATAGATAGATAGATAGATAGATAGATAGATAGATAGATAGATAGACAGATAGCTGTCAAAGGGTTATGGATAAAGTTAAATTTTGGAATTAAAAAAGTCATTGAAAGTTATCACTGAATTTACACCATCAAGGAACACCAGTTACCTATGCAAATATGACATATACCCAAGACTAGTTAATGAGAAATCTACCCATCTTTGTTTAAGAGTAACTAGCTAGGCAAGAGTAATTTCATGTATATTTCTTACATTAATCATAACGTTTATATAAGAATTTGAAGGTATGTTGTTTTCATGAGGGTCAGCAAGTTTTCTTTCATGATTTTACTTATGTATACATATTTCAAAAAGAAAAGGCGAAACAATCTATTTGATTAATGTGAACCAAGTTGCGACAAAGTCATAGGGGAATAGTACTGAGAGGATGAAACTTCCAGGAAAAAAATTAAAAGTCTATTTGAAATGGCACCAAAATTTTTTTTACAGTTATTTCAAAAATTAAAATTTCATTTTCATCCTGACTCCTTTTTAGGTCAGTTATTATTTTATTTCTTGGGTTCCAAGGCATAGGAGTTCAGAAAATGTTAGCATCATAAGATATTTCAACAGAGGTTGCTACTTAATTAGAGTCTTATAGGAGAGTAATTACTTTTCCTTCCATGAAAGATTATTGCAAAAATGAAACAGGGAAAGCATGTCTCAGGAGAATTAAGAATAATATTTCCACAGGTTTTGCTCACACTATAAGGTTTAACCCTGAATCTTTCTGTCTTGTAAATGCATAGAAATGTATTTTTTCTTAAGCATGAAAGCAACTGGAGCCCTGTAGTAACAAACTCAAGAAATAAAAAAATACAACTAAGAAACAATATGATCAGACAGGCAGTCAGTACAACAGAGTGGGTTTGCTGGGCTGATAAACCACTGAGGCCTTTGAGGAGCTAAAATTTTATCATCCATGACATCTCAATGAATATTTTGGTTTAATATTTTATGACTCCCACATTAAAAAGTGGAGTTTTGATCAGAATCTCTCTCTCTCTCTTCATATATGCTATATATTTGAATATACATAGATATAAACATGTATACACACACACATATATACATACATAAATAACAAGATCCATGTCTATATATTCTTAATGAATTGCATATGTCAGTGCTGAAAGGTTAAATGACTTGCCCACAGTTAGATAGTAAATTTCAGAGATGAAACTTAATCCCTGGTCTTCTTAATTTCAAGGTCAACTCCCATGGCACAATGTCTCTTGTAAGTAGAATGAATAAATCGATATTTATTAACTTGTGATGCTTAAAATTTAATATTATTTAAATTTTGTGGGTATTTTAACTATGCGTGATGTTGATTTCCCAGGCAAATTTTATGACAAAATGTGTGACTATAGACAATATGTTGTAGAAGGTGTTGAGAAAGATATGGGGAAAAACTGATTGGAAGTGTTTTTTTCTGTCTTCATAAAGTGCTGAAAGGTATTTGGATTTTTATTACATGCTGGATTTCCATGAAAAATTTTACAGTAAATTCACCTTTCTCAAGTATGCCATGGAAGGATTTTATATTGGATTTAAATACTCCATTTGTGCAGAATTGCTGTAGCTAGCTTAATGTAGATAGAGTGCTAGTCACTGATGGAGTTTAAACAAGATGGTGAGTATTTTGGTCTCTCTCCTAAATTGTGGATTTAGGAGCATGCAGTATTAGATATGAAAAAGAGTGGTATGATGTAATAAATAATGTCTTTATTAAAATAGGTTTGAGCAAAAGGGTATTTAAGCATTGGTCACATGGTTGTTTTAATCTGTTTTTAAGTTCCTACTGTATATAGATTGATTTACTACTTGATTTAAAATATATATATATTCAGACAATTATTACAAAAATCATGTACAGAATAATATATTAATAAAATATATTAAATATAATATAATAAAAATAAAAATCTGAAAATTAATATATTAATATATCTAAGATTTCTGATTCATTAGAGTAGAAACTATTCTATGCATATGGATCAGAATTTGTCAATAAATTGTTGGTTATGTCTTAATGATGATTCTGAGACTTAAGCAAATTAAAAACAAAGAAATAATTTGATCACGTAATCAATAATGTTAGAGGTGAGGCTGGACTACAGATTTTGTTGACTTCCAGGAAAGAGCCCTATACACTTGATCAAGCTGCTGTCTATGATTAACAGTACTCTAAATATGAGGAAACAATGAATATTATAGTGTGGGATAGAGACAGCTAGGCAGTATAGTCAATAGAGCATTGTGTCTGGACTCAAATCTAAATTAAAATTCTCTTTCTGACAATGGCTGTGTTAACCTGAATATATCATTTAACCTCTATTTGCCTCAATTTCCTCAACTGAAAAACCAGTGAAAAATCACACCTACCTCTCTGGGTTACATAAAAAAGAAAATATAAAAGAGATACTAAATGAAATAAAGAAATAATCCTTGTAAAGCACTTACCACAGTGACTAAACCATAGTAGGTTCTTAATAAATGTTTTTTCCTTCCTTCCAGATATTAATTATATGTAAGATATAACTGTGTGTATCTGTATTTGTGCATATGTGTGTATATATATATACACACGTGTGTGTGTGCATTAGAACATATACCTGTATAAACTTCAGAGTGTATATAGACAGTCCATATTAATATAATACACATTAATATATATATACATATCCACATATATACATACAAATGTATGAATAGAAGACAGTGTGGTAACATACGTATGGCACTGAATTTAGAATCAGTTTTGAATCCTGCCTCAGATAACTCCCTAATTGTTTGACACTAGCCAAATCACTTAACACCTCTACGCCTCTTTTCTGTTCTGTAAAATGAGGGAGTTGAACTTGACCTTAGGTTCCTTGTAACTCTAAATCTCTAATTCTATGGCAAATTAAGAGTAAAGAAATATTGCATTTCATTCAAATTTGGATTTTATTTTAGCTGTGTTTTAAAGGGAATATTTTGGGTCAGTAATCAACTGTGAAGGTAGTGATTAGAGTACGTGTATATGTATGTATATCTATAGATACATATATACACATGTATATATACATATATGCATACATATTTATATGTGTGTAAAAAGGGAGAAACTTTGAATTATTGTTGCAAGATTTCTTGGATATTTTTAAGAACTACTTTGAAGTTAACTTCATTTCTACTTCATGTTCTTCACAGGAATCACAGATTAATATGTACGTGAAAGCAATCTTTATGCAAGAAGAGAAAAGTAATAAAGAATAATAAGCCCATTGTGGAAACAAACTCTGCCATAAAACATTTTCTGAATAAAGGTTCAGTGTGAGTGGAGAAAGCATTTATTTATGAGGTTAACAAAGCTGATAGCAGAATCTACAAGGGTTGTTGTAGACTATTAATATAAGATCAAATATAATAAATATTGTTTACAAAAATCAAAGTTGGTATTAAAAATTTAGGATGTCCAAAATAAGGAAAATCCCATTGGTCTACTGTGAAACAATCAAAATGATATTCATGAATCACCATGTTTATGGAAGGGAAGACCTTGTATTTAGAATTTATCAAAACTTCTGCCTGTGATCTTGGACGCTTTCAAGCTTGTATGCTTGTGTAATGTTAAATTAAATGGGAAAATCTTTTCCATTAATTAATAGACCCATGTGACCTGCTTAAGTCACAAGGAAGTCTGAGTCACATGAGTCTAAGTCACTTGGAAGAGGAAGAGACAGAGCTAGAGCAGGGCTGAAAGAAAATTTGGTCAGCGTAGTCAGAACTGAGGGAGAGAGAGAAAAGCAGTTGCTAGCTAGCATAAGTGAGAGAGCATGTTTGTGATTTTTTAAGGGAGCTGATTTGTGGGAAATCTAACAGAAGAAAGGCTTGGGGAAGGTATTGCCCTCTGCATTGTTATTATGTATAGATTTCTTTGTTACTGTGATGGATTTGGCTTTCTGGTGTTGGGAATTTGACTTTCTTGTATTTGAATAAATGTTTTGGTTCTGTCTTCCACATGGTGAGTCTATTGCATTTTGTGATTCAGAACTGAGCCAGAATATTCATGGCCACCATAGGCTGTGACTATCACATTGGTGTTATAGTTTGTTTCCTGAAAATCTTTATAGATAGGATATTTTTAGGTTTAAATGAGAGGGTCAGTGCAAAATGCTTTATATTTATTTATCATCATTGCTTAGTATTATTATTTGGAACATCTTCCATTTTCCCCAAAGAATAATAACATATTGCATGAGTCTGCATGATATTGCTTCTCTAGTAATCTCTATAGACCAAAAAATGGTGAGGCCAATTTGAAATGAAAGTGCTTGAAAAATTCTGGTACATTCTAGAAATGGTAACTGCTGTCATGTGCTTCCCACAGTGTCTGGTCCGAAGCAGAAAGTGAGTGGTCACTGCTGAACTTGTTTGGTTGACTAATAAATGAGCAAACACAGAAAACAATATCCAGGATAACTACAAACCAATTTTAAATGTTTAAAAAATTTGAGATGTTTTATTTAGTATAATTAATAGCAACAATAAAAATAATCTTGTGAAGTATGTCTTGTTATTTTGCCTATTTTAGACAAGAAAAAAGAGAAGATGAGAGATTTTAAGTGCTATTATATTTATGAATCAGGATTTAAACCCAGACTTTCCTGAATTTAAATGTAGCGTTCTTAACTTGGAATAGTTGTCATGGATATCTGTGAATTTGAATGTGGATATCTTTACTTTCACTAAACTCCAACTGAAACTTAGCACTTCCTTCAGTTATAAATTGAAGGACAAAAACATTATTCTGAGAAGGGGTCCATAAACTTTACTGGACTGCCAAACAGATCCATGACACACACGAAAAGATAGCTCTTTTCTTTAACAGTATAGGAAACTTACGATGAAATCTCAATGATCAATGTAGATCTATACCTGCCTCACAACTTATGTTGTGATATTAGTTGAGAAACTAAGAGGTTAAGTTACTTAAAGTAACAGAGGAAGTATGTCATTTGCAACACTTGAAACTAGATCTTTATGCCACTTAAGTAGGTTCCATATTCATTACAAAGCATTAACTTTCCTAAATGTATTAGGATCTAGATTATGAGTTCATTTTAATATTATGTAGACTAAAAACACCTAGGCTTGGTTTTATATTTCATTTCCTCTCCATTTTTGAAAGGGAAATAAATATGCAATTGATGAATTAACAAATGTGTCTGGGGAAAATGTTAAATTCAGTTATGATTGAAAGAATAGGCTAGAGCAAGAGTGGAGAACCTATGGCATGGAGGCTACATGTGGTTTTTAGGTCCTTGGATGTGACCTTTGAACTGACTCCAAAATTTATGGAACAAATAATTTTATTAAGGGAATTTGTTCTGTGAAGTTTAGATTAAGTCAAAGGAACACACTTGAGGATCTAGAGGGACACACGTAGCCTCTATGCTTTAGGTCCCCTATCCCTGGTCCACAGTATTTGCCTTCTGGTCACATATCTTGTGAATCAAGTGAATCACACAAGTGATCATTTGGGGTGGGGGGAGAGAAGTCCTCATGTTCTTCAACTTTCTGGTCAATTTAACTCTTTCAGAAGAAAATCAGACATATTCTAAGCAAGAGAATCCTCAGACTTGTATTATTGACTGTTTATATATGAATGAAAGGAGTTGGATGGCAGTGCCAGGGGTAGTTTGGCATAGCAAACAGAGGTTAGAGAAGGTATCAGGAGAATTAGGCTTTAACTTAGACTTTGCTGGTATTTAGCACTGTATACTGTGTCTGTGAATGTTAGTAAATTTCTTAAGCCTTCCTTTCCTTGGGAAAAAAAGTGAATTTGGACTAAATGATCTCTAAGACTCCTTCTAGCTTTAATATGCGATGTTATGAGAAGATGTATAACTTTTTGTATTACTATTAAATTCTTTACTAAACATTCTTCATTTTTTCCTTTGAAACTCAGCTGTCATATGGCTAGCATGGTGTGTTGTGGATTAGAAAGGGAGTCCGGAATAACTGTTTAAATTCTACAATCCATGCTTACTAGGTCTGTGGCACTGGACAAGTCAATTAACATTTTTGATTCTCATTTTTTCTCATCTACAATATAACTGCAATAATACCTATACAACCTATTTCATAGAGTTGTTTAGAGGTTCATACGAGACAGTGAAAAAATATTTTGCAAATATTCAAGTTGAGCATGTTTCATTATATTTTTTCTTTTTCAAATTTTGCATGTATTCCTCTTGTCCCCTCAAATAAATTGAAAATTCCATAGGGAAGAACTGTGTCTTCTCCTTCTTTACTTTCAAGGAAAGCTGCCCTGATATTGTAGAACCATAGGGTAAAGTATATATTGAAAAAATCCTCCAATCACCTCCTGAAAGAGATCCCAAAAGAAAAACTTCTAGGAATGTTGCAGTGAAATTCCAGAGCTCTCAGGTCAAGGAGAAAGTATTGCAAGCAACGAGAAAGAAACAATTCAAATGCTGTGGAAGCACAATCAGGATAACAGAAGATCTAACAGCTTCTATAATAAGTGATCAAAGGGCTTGGAACATGATATTCCAGAGGTCAAAGTAGCTAGGATTAAAACCAAGAATCATCTATCTAGCAAAAAACTGAGCATAATACTTTAGGGGGAAAAAAATCCTTCAATGAAATAGAGGACTTTCAAGCATGCTTGATGAAAAGACTAGAGCTGAATAGAAATTTTAACTTTCAAACACAAAAATGTAGAGAAGCATGAAAGGAAAATAGGAAAGAGAAATCACAGAGGACTTACTAAAATTGAACTGTTTACATTCCTACATGGAAAGATAATATTTGAAACTCTTGAGATTTTTCTCTGTATAAGGGTATAGGAAATATATGTGTGTGTGTGTGTGTGTGTGTGTGTGTGTATACAGAGAGAGAGAGAGAGAGAGAGAGAGAGAGAGAGAGAGGGAGGGTGAGTTGAATCTGAAGAGATGATATTTAAAAATGTAAAATTAAGGAGTGAGAGAGGAATGTGTTGGGAGAAGGAGGAAGGGAAGACTAGAACAGGGTAAATTATCATTCACATGAAAGAGGCAAGAAAAAGATTTTTCAATGGAGGGGAAAAGGGAGGGTGTGAGAGTTAAAAATAAACCTTACTGTCATGGGATTTGGCTTAAGGCAGGAATAATATGTACACTCAGTTGGATATGAAAATCTACCTTACCCTACAGGAAAGTAGATGGAAAGGGTATAAGAGGTGTGGGTGTGGTGGGATGATAGAAGAGAGGGCAAATGGGAGGAGGGGGTAATTAGAAGTAAACATTTTGAAGAGGGACAGAGTCAAAAGGAGAATAGAACAAATGGGGGGCAGGATAGGATGGAGGGAAATATAGTTAGTCTTTTACATCATGACTGTTGTGGAAGTCTTTGGCATGACTACACATACATAGCCTAAGTTGAATTGTTTTCCTTCCCAGTGGGGATGGGTGGGGATGGAGGAAGGGAGAGGAATTGGAACTAAAAGTTTTAAAAATGAATGTTAAAAATTGTTTTTACGTGCAACTGGGAAATAAGAATTGCAGGCAATGAGGTATAGAAATCTATGCTGCCCTTCAAGAAAATAGAGGGGACAGGGATGAGAAAAGGGAGAGGTATGATAGAAGGGAGGGAAGATTGGGGAAAGGGGTAAGCAGAATGCACAATTCCTTGGAGTGAGTGGAGGGGAAAGATGGGGAGAAAATTTGGAACTCAAAATCTTGTGGAAATGAATGTAGAAAACTAAAAATAAATTAATTAAATTAAAGGAAAATAAAAATACCTTTTCTGATATATAGAAAAGGACTGATTTGGCTAAAATGGAGTAGATATATTAGAGAAGAAACTTAAAATGGTTATGTTAGTGGTGGCAACATTATAAGCTCTTGAATGTAAGGTAAGGGCAGGGTTGGATTAAGTGACACTTTCTCTAACTCTTTGCTCAGTAGATTCACTCACTCAATTTTTTGAACCCTGCTAAGTTATCAGTTTTTTCTTGGGACTATTGTTGGATTCTACACATAAGAACCATATTTGCATTCAAATTATCCTTGATCTATCAGTTCTTGACCCAGATCATTTCTTTCCCCTTTGACTCTCAAGAATCTCTTTTGTAAAAACTCTCTGTAGATTAGTTATGAAGCATAAGATCTCCAGTTTCTCTGTACAACACCCCATCACTAAGAATGTTTCATGAGTATGTACCACTGCGTTTCACAATGCACATAAAGACATTCTTTTATGATTACAAAAGAATTCTGGAAAATATGACAAACCACACTAGAATGAAGTCAATGATTTTGCTATTTAGCAACCCTGATTGAAAGCCATTATTCATCAATTTTGCTCAATCTGCTAAAATTCCCTAAAGCTCTTTAACAGTCACTATACTATTATGTGACAAGAAGAGTAAAGCCATTATTTTAACAATGCTTTTGTAGTTGTCATCACTGAGCAAACCTTGCATTTTTATCTTTGTTAACTCTGGGGCATGAAATGTATGCCTTTCTTTGACTTCAAAGAACACAAGTTCATTTGAGATTCACCAAGCACTTGATAATTATTATAATATGAGCATGACTCATGAGCAATGCCTTTGAAGACATGCCATCAAATACTGGATTTTAATTCCTGGTCTCCATAGAACAATATAAAGAGGTCTGGTGGCTATTAGCCAGTGAACTTTGGCAGTACAGAAAGGCAGCTTGGATAATTCAGGCCAGTATTTGAGCACACACAAACACACACACACACACACACACAAACATGAGCATTTTTCTTATCTTTAGGAATACATCTGATATGTCAGAAAGAATTTTTAGAACTGTTGGTAAACAGAATATTATTTTTGTGCAGATACTTTTTCAAAATTAATCAGAGATATCAAAGCAATAAATATATGTTGAGCACTAAGTACCTATCTCAGAGTCAATACGCTAAGTTCTTTTGGATAAAATGTATTCAAGCAGGGGAAGTAAATTCTTTACGGACAGAGCTATTTTGTCCTTGTATCTGAGGACACTTGGTGCCATGTACGTAGCAGGCATTAAACGTTTCTTTATTTAAACTCAGTTCAATACAATATCAATATAATCCTTTAGTTCAAATAATTTATGATATAACTAATCCTTTATGATATAACTAATCCTTACTTTGAATTGTTCATGTCAAAT
Organism: Bettongia penicillata ogilbyi; assembly: GCA_023548195.1. NCBI lineage: Eukaryota > Metazoa > Chordata > Mammalia > Diprotodontia > Potoroidae > Bettongia > Bettongia penicillata. The sequence continues at coordinate 3,443,739 of JAJHZJ010000353.1, forward strand.
TCAGCTAAATATTTACATTTAATATTCAGTAGGATCTGTTTCATATACTTTCCTTGCAAGGATATTAGCAATTAGGCATATATAAAAATAATAAACTCTCAAGGAGGAGTAATATGATTATGTTTGAGTTCTTTGCATGCAAAAATGATGTGATACTCAAAAATTTAAGCCTTCATATGATAGAATCAATCCCACTGGGTCATTTAAACTCTCAATCACACTTTTGTTCTTGTTAACAAACCTTCCAATGTGATGGAACATAGTAGTTAAAAATTAGATGCTCTATAAGAAAAGACAATTGCAGGGAAATTCAAGAAAACTTTAATGAACTGATAAAAAATGAAGCCAGAAAGCTTAATGAGGAGAACAATTTATATAATAAAAATAAAATTATTAAGACAAGAAACATTGAAACACTTAACTATGATCAACTCAATAACCAATGCTTAAGCTTGTAAGCATGTGATCCATATCCTAAAAAATAGCTAACCAGACAGAGTGAGACATGATGAATTGGGGAATTAACTTTTTCTAAGCATATTTGCCGTGTTTTTGTTTTGTTTTCTTTCTATTTGTTCTCTATTTTATTTTTTTATTATTTTCTATTTTTATTGTTTTTTTTTCTTTATTATGGGGGAGGGGAGATGGGAGACAAAAAATATATTACTAATTGAAAAGTATAAATATATGCATACGTGTTATCTCCATGTGTGGTATTCATATCTGCATGTTTATATATATGTATATACAGACATAAATCTATGTTTTAGATCTATGTACACACATATGCATATATCTATTTATAAACAAATATATGTGTACATACCAATATGTGGACACACAGACATGAAATCTATCTACATGAACATATAGGTAAATTGAGCATATACATATGCATATATATATATTACAGAGTAAATAACTATGTATATATACATTATATTATATTATATATGTATACATATATATAAATATACATATACATAGTTATTTACTCTGTCCTAGATTCAATATTGACTAGTCTTCTTAGAGCTTTGTGTGAGAGGGCAGATGTAGTAAGCCAAGTTGTCTCTTTGCTGTTCCTAAAACTGCATTTGTCTGTGCTTCTCTGATTATTCCTTTCCTACTCCATTGCCCTTGTTTTTATTATGCTGTAATGCTAATGTAAAGTTAGGGATCTTCCCTGTCCATTAAGAGGCCTCAAGTGGAGTCCATTAAGGGGAGCTTGATTAAGGGCAGGTTGTTTTGTCTCAGCCCCATACCTTTTGTTAATTTCTAAAGAGTTAAAGGTCTTCCCCACTCATAAATGGGGCTGCCCATTAAGGAAAGCTTGATTAAGGGAGATTTGTTTTTGTAGGAAAGTCCGCATCTTCTGTTAATTTCTAATGAGGCATTGGTTTTCAAGGGTATTGATGCACTCCACTTCTGAAAAGTGTATATATACTCTAGGTGAGTTTTTGCTTTGGGGTTTATTCATTGGAAATGTTTGTTTGGCCAGATGAGACTCTGGGTAGAAGTTCCTGGCTTTGAAAATCGGATGTTGGTGCTTCTCCCTCTGGTAACTATGTATATATGTAATTGTCAGACAATTGGAAACCCTCTCTGTTGGTCTTTATTTCTCTGCTTGTATTTTCTCGATTGGTGAATGTAGTTAAAGAAGATTGTTGACCCATCCCCCACCCCAGCAAAAAAAGTTGCTTTCCTTTTAGAAAAGCAGATCTAAGAACCTGTGCAGCAGACCGTTCTGTGTATGCTGGGGTTCTTTCTGCTGCATATGCTTAGTGACAATCAATTTCTCTTGTTAATCAAAGGCTCCAGCACTTCCTGTACGTTATTTGGTCGGAAACTTCCTTTTTTCATGTGTGACTGATAAGGATCATAAAAATTAAGGAAGGATCTTCCCTTGAATATCCATTATTAAATTATCTGAGATGAGAGAAACTGAGGCACCAAATTTCTATGTATAACATGATTTAATTTACAAAACCAGCATTTGCATTTCAAACCAGGTCAGCGACTCCTTAGATGTCAGAGACAGGAAATGATTTACAGAGATGACGTTTGAAGCAAAAAGCAAAATGAAACAAAACAAAAAAAATAAAAACAAAAGAGGAATCGAAAAAAATTACAGAAACTTATTTTGAGCATAATTCTATTGGACCAGGTATGTCACCTACCTAGCTAGGCTTTCTTAATTCAAGCCCAGAAGCTATTGCTTTACTTCTATTTTGAAAACAGAAATTTATTACTTTCTTCATCCCTTAAGGAAATGGAAATAGGGAGAAAGACTAGAAAAACATAAATATTCAAGAAAGTACTTTAAAAGCAGCTTCTTTTAAAGGACGTAATTCTATGCATTAAGCTTATAAAAAAGATTTCCAGATTTGTTAGTGACTATTAATCAATTTTGGTACTCTAAATTCCATGAAAACAGATATTTCCTGCTTTGGTGGAGTTCAGAATCAGCTAAATAAGAAAGGAAAAAACCTGTTCTTTAACATAATAATTCTTTTTTTCTTTTTCTTATTATTTTCTTTTATTTTTGCTTTGCTTTGTTTTAACAGGAGAATAAAAATGTGGGATGGGAATGAGGAAAAGCATCTGCCTGCCCTCTTTCCTTTGCTGGGTTTTGGAATATGTGTAGTCAAGTTTGATTTTGATTAAAGAAATGGAGTTAGAAGAACAGTCAGAAATAACATCTCCTCCAGGAAAAGAAAACTAAGTGAAGTGGCAATGGGGGAAGGGGTAGGGAATAATCATGTTGGGGAGAATTAGAATACATGTGAAGTCAGAATTCTAAAGCAGAATGTAAGTGTGAATATGGGACATTTTTCCTGCAGCATGAAAATTCCAATATTTATATGTAAACATTCTTCCTGTAAGTTTATCAAAGAGAATTGAAACACATGCAAACTCAGAAGTGTACAGTATTCAAATGCTTAATGTTTTATTTTGTTTTTCTTAAGATGAAGGAGAGAAAAGCAAAATACACTCAATTGTTATTCAAATAAATATCAGAGAAGCTATATTCTTGTAACTTAATAAGTCAGCAATTCCATCTTAGAAACCAGCAGTAACTTGTGAGTCTCCTGTATTCAAATGAACTCAAAGGGCTGAAAAGAGGGTTTTTACTTCTTACTATCTCTGAAGTTCAAATATCTAGGTGTGTGAGTGCATGTATATGTATGTGTATATTATATACGTATGTTTATGCATGTATATGTATATATGTGTACTCATACACATACACACAAACTTTTACTGCTTACTATCATGGTACATTATATCCAGTCTTTTCTCCTTTTAAAAATATCTCTAATAAATGTACCTTCTCTTTTATAGACATGAAATGTTTGAAAACAACTATCCTGCTTTGCTTTTGCTATCTAGATCCTTCTAGCTTTAGTCTCATTTTCTCCATATCCTTGAAAGTCATGGTGCTAAATGAGGTAGAATGTAAGTAGGTCAATAAAACCTCCATACACCAGATAGAAGAGTGCTTGCCATCTATATATGCATGTGATTAGCTTACTAAAAAGAGTAACCAGCCATTGGTTGATGCTCAAAATAGAAGAAAAGAATGGAATGGGGATAGAAAGGAATTCAGAAGATCTGCATTTTTTCACCATCTCATTTAATGTTTTAGGATGAAATGGCAATGGCAGCAGTACAAGGAAAGAAATGTAGGCTGGGGTGACAGGATAATCACCAGTCTGTACATCAGAAGTCTGCTTCAGAAATGGGCTTTCATAATGTTGAGGAAAGAGTATATAATTATAGTTATCTGAGTATCCAAAAATACCAAACCCATGACAACAGGCACATATTACATCCAACCAGGTATCCAAGGACTTAGGAGACAGGAGAAATAGTACACATTTACTGAGTTTAATTGCTTTACCAATTTCTTGTTAGAGAATCCATTTGTGCAAACTATATCACATAAGATTATGCCAATCAGCTCAAGGAACATCGTTATATTTAAGTGTAAAAAATTCTTATTGTCTGAATGGAGTTTGGAAGAAAAATCTCGAGTCATAAAGAAGTGACCAAAGAGAATCTAACCATTCCTGGTTTCCTCTGACAAACTAAATTTTGCTTTCTGGGATGGATCTTCAGACAGAAAATGCTTCTAAGGATCATATTGCTCCAAGCTAAAAGATCTGTTCTTTTATTCGAAATACCTATGTTGTGATATATACATATATATATGTGTATATACCCACAAAACACGTACTCTTACTATTAACTCAATGATATATTCTATGCAAGAAAAAATAGCATTTATGACTGAAATATTAGAATATTATTATAAGACTCTTTCACCTATAAAATACATCTACTGTTTAAAAACCAAGGATGTCACTGTGACAACACTCTAGCGAATGAATAAACTTGCTAAAATTCCACTTTTAAAGATCTTGACAAACATCAATTCATATTGGAAACTAGCATAATAATTCTTATAAAGATCAAAAAGGGAAGAATATTTTTGCCTCTATTTCAAATATTAATATTTTCTGTTATTGTTCTTCATCTATTTCATCTTCCAGTTTCAGATCATGACTTTCTTGAGGCAAGGACCATGGCATATAATTATAGTTTATATTCTTTACCAAGTGGTGTTTAGCAGATGACCTTGATGTCAATAAGGACTGTGATCATCAGAATAATATGAAGATAAAAAAATCACAAGTAGAGTTGTTTTATGTTTTGTTTTTGCAGAAAAAAACCAAAATGAACCTTCTAGCTATTGCTTTTTATCCTTCTTTCATCATCATCATTACCATTATCAGAGAAAATCATACTATCAGTTGAGTTAAAACAGAAAGAAAAAAGGTTTTGATATTTACTGTCTTGTTGATACTTTTGCTGTTATCTTCTTATTTTATAATTCCTTTTCTCCAGGCTACTAAAGAGATTCAGAGGAAATTGTTAATTTTATTAATTCTTGATTATGTCTGACTCCATGTGACAACATTTGGGGTTTTCTTGTTTAAGACACTGGGATGGTTTATCATTTCCTTCTTCAGCTCTTTATAAACATGAGAAAATGAAGGCAAAGAGGGCTAAATGGCTTGCCCAGGGTTACACAGCTACTAAGTGTCTCGGGTCAAATTTGAACTCAGGAATATGAGTCTCTATAACATCAGGCCTAGCACTCCATCCCCTCTGCAGCATAGCTACCCTTGTTGTTCGCTTGTTTATTTTTACTTTAGCGGAAGCATGAAAGAATTTGTTAAAGCCTCTTCTTTTTACACTATTTGTGAATCTCTATTTCAAGTGTGTTTCTTGTAAATTACATATTATTTGGATTCTGATTTGTAGTCCATTTTGCTTATCAGCTTTCATTTCATGGATGAGGTTATCCCAGGCACATTCACAGTTATTAACTATGTATTTCCCTCTAACCTATTTTATTTTCTATTTATCCTTCACTCTTCATTATCGTGTCCCTCCTCAAAAATCTGTTCTGCTACTGACCAATAGCACCCTTAATCCTTCCTCCCTTCAAGTAATCTTCTTCCTTTCACTATCCTCTTCTCTTCCTAATTCTCTGTAGGGTAAGGTAGAATCCAGTCCCCAAATGTGTGTGTGTGTGTGTGTGTATACATACATGCATATATATATATATACATACATACATATATATGATATATATATATATTATTGCTTCTTTGAGTTAAATCAAATGAGAGTAATGTTTAAGCATTTCATCCACTGATCCATCTCCCTCTCCATTTTAAAAGTTCTTCCTTTTAGACCTCTTTTTGGTAAGATAATTTCCCCCATTTCTGCTTTCCTTTCCTTCTTCTCCTAGTATATCCTTCTTTCTCTTATTTTATTGAAATCATCCCATTATGGTCATCATGCACACATCTTCAGTTTGTGTAAATTATTTCTATAACTGCCTTAATAATAATATTTCTTAGGAGTAATCATTATTAATTGTTTATGGAGAAATATAAATATTTACCCTTATGATTTCTCTTTCATCTTTACCTTTTTATGCTTCTCTTGAGTATTGTATTTGAAAATTAAATTTTCTATTCAATTCAGATCTCTTCATCAGGAATGCTTTAAAATAATCTATTTCATTAAATTTATTTTCCTCTAAAGGTTTATACTCACTTTTAAAGATTGTTTTGTTTTCTTTAAATATTGTTTTATTTTTTTCCAAGTAGGTATTCAGAAAAATTTTAGCATTCATTTTTACCAGATTTTGACTTTCAACTTTTTCTCCCCTCTTCCTATACTCCTTTCTTTTGAAAACGGTAGAGAATTTGATATAGTTTATAGATGTGCAATGAAATAAAGCATATTTCCATAGTTACCACAGTTGTGAAAGAAGAAAAGGCAAAAGAAAATAAACCATGGAAAGAATAAAGTAAGTGAAAAAATATATTTCAATCTGCAGTCTGAGTTCACCAGTTCTTATCTGAATATGGATTGGATTTTCCTTCATGAGTCCTTTGTACTTGTCTTGGATTATTGTGTTGCTAAGAAGGGCTTAGTCATTCACAGCTGATCATCACACAATGTTACTGATATTGTGTACAATCTTTTCTGGGTTCTGTTCATTTCATTTCGCATCACTTTGTATAAGTTTTGCAGATGTTTTTGAAATCTGCCTCTTCTTCATTTTTTATTGGACAATAATATTCCATTATATTTATATGTCACAACTTGTTCAACCATTCCTCAGTTGATGCTCACTCCCTCAGTTTCCAGTATTTTGCATTAATCAGGATTCCATCAATGTTTTTGCATGGGTGGGTCCTTCTCCCCATTTTATGATCTCTTTGGGATACAGACCTAGTAATGATATTGCTGGATCAAAGAATTTGCACAGTTTGGTTACTCTTTAGGCATAGTTCCAAATTGCTTTCCAGAATGGTTGGATCAGTTCACAACTCCACCAACTGTGCACTAGGGTACAAATTTTGCCACATCCTCTTCAAAATGCATATTTTCCTTTTCTGTCATATTAGCCAATCTTATTGGTATGAGATAGTAACTCAGAGTTATTTTAATTTGTATTTTTCTAATCAAAAATGATATAGAGCACTTTTTCATGTGTCTATAGATATCTTTGATTTTTCGTCTGAAAATTCTATGTTTATATCCTTTTACCACTGATCAATTGACAAATGACTTGTATTCACATAAATTTGATTCTGTTCTTTATATATCTGACTCTTTATCGGAGACATTTGCTGTAAAGATTATTTTCCAACTGTTTTCCTTCTTATCTTGGCTGCATTGATTTTGTTTATATAGAATCTTTTCAACTTAATATGATCAAAATTATTTATTCTACATTTTGTAATGATCTCTATCTCTTGCATGGTTATGAATTCTTCCCTTCCCCATAGATATGACAGATAGATTATTCCTTCCTCTTCTAATTTGATTGCTTCTTTTTCTATGGTAACTTTTAGCAAGATGTAGTTTCTTTCCCTATCTCTTTGAATTTGGTATATTTTAGCTTTTACTTTGTGGAAGATCAGGATTCCTACCCCATCTTTTTTTTTTTTTTTTTTACTTCAGTTGAAGCACAATAGATTCTACTCCAGTCCCTTACTTTTACTCAATGTGAGTGTCTCTTTTTCAAGGGTGTTTCTTGTAAGCAACATATTGTAAGATTCTTTTCTATTTTTTATCTACTCTGTTATCCAATACTGTTTAATGGGAGGGATCATCTCACATTCAGTTATGATTACTAACTGTATGTTTCTTTGATCTTCTTCTTCCTCTTATTTGTCCTTTCTCTAATTTCACCCATTCCCACTTCACCAGTGTTTTGCTTCTATCACTTCCCTGATCTGCACTTTCTTATGTCACCACCTATTTATTTAATCTCCTCCCCTCTAATTTCCTTGTCAGGTAAGGTAGATTTCTATATTCAACTGATTGTGTATATTATTCTCTCTTTGAGACAATACTGCTGAGAGTAAGGTTCAAGCTAAGCTCATGGCCTACCATCTCACATCCCCAGTCATTACAATAGGTCTTTCTTGCATCTTTGTATGAGATAATTTACCCCTTTTTATCTCTTCTTCCCTTCTGCACCATTTTTACTCCTCTTTCTCTTCCCTTAATTTTATGTCACTCCTTCAAATTCACCTTATACCCATATTTTCTGTCTATGTATATTACTTTTATTTGAACTATTAGTAATACAGTTTTTAAGAGTTATAAGAATCATCTTCCTGTGTAGAGATGTAAACAGTGTAGCTCTATTTAATCCTTTTTGTTTTCTTTTCCTTTTTACCTGTTTATGCTCCTCTTGGGTTTTGATATTAGAGTTCAAACTTTTTTTTTCTGGTCTCCTTAGGAAGGCTTGAAATCCTTCTATTTGGTTGAATGATCATTTTTTTTCCTTTGATGTATTATGCTTAATTTTGCTAGCTAAGTGATTCTTGGTTATAGTTCTAGCTCCTTTCCCCTCTGGAATATCAAATTCCATGATCTCTGATCCTTTGCAGCTGCCAGCTCCTGGGTGATGCTGATTGTGATTCCTTGATATGTGAATTGCTTCTTTCTGGCCACTTGAATTATTTTTTCCTAAACCTGATAGTTCTGAAATTTGACTCCTTGGGGTTTATATTTTGGGATCTCTTTCCTGAGGTGATTGATGTGTTTTTTAATTGAATTATTTTATTTGTTTTCAGTGTTTGACAATCACTTCCGTATATCCTAGATTTTTTTTCTACTCCCTTACCCTCATTCCCTCCTCTCTCCTCAATCCCTCCCTGAGACAGCATACAATCTTATATAGATTCTACACATAAGTTCTTACTAAATGCATATTGCATAGAAGAATTGAAATGAATGGGAGAAACCATAAAACAAAACATAATGCAACAGAAAATGGTCTGTTTCAATCTGTGATCCAGTTACATAGTTCTTTCTATAGATGTGGAAGGCGTTTTGTCTCAAGAGTTCACTGGAAATTTTTAAGTCTATAGATTTCAATGAAGTACTAAGTCTACCAGAAAAATTCCTCGGCACACTGTGGTTGCTGCTGTGTACAAAGTTCTCCTGGTTCTGCTCCTTTCACTCAGTATCATTTCATGTAAGTCTTTCCAGGCTTCTCTAAAGTCTTCCTGCTCATCATTTCTCATAGTGCAATACTTTTCCATTACATTCATATACCACAACTTGTTCAGGCATTCCCCAGTTGATGAGGATTCCCTTGATTTCCAGTTTTTGGCTTCCACAAAGAGAGCTGCTATAAATATTTTTGTATATGTTGGATGCTTTCCCATTTCTATGATCTCTTTGGGATAGAGTCCCAGAAGCAATATTGATGGGTCAAAGGGTATGCACATTTTTGTAGCCCTTTAGCCATAGTTCCAAACTGCTCCCCAGAATGACTGGATCAGCTCACAGCTCCACCAATTCTCCCACATCTTCTCCAACATTTATTATCTTCCTGTTTTTTCATGTTAGCCAATCTGATGGATATGACATGGTACTTCAGAGTTGTTTTCATTTGCATCTCTCTAATCAATAGAGATTTAGAACATTTTTTCATGTGACAATGGATAGCTTTAATTTCTTCCTCTGAAAATTCCCTGTTCATACCCTTTGATCATGTATCAATTGGGGAATGACTTGTATTCTTGCACATTTGACCCAGTTATCCATGTATTCTAGAAATGAGGCTTAGAGGTTTGGCTTTGGGTCCAGGATAGAGGAGAGAACTGAAGATTTGGGGCAAGAGGCACCATCTCCCATACCCCAGGGCTAGAGGTAATTACAAAAATTAAGTTAGTACTGCAAAGAAATGCACAGGCAAAAGAAAAAAAATCAACCATAGAAATATATTATGGGAATAGAGAAGGTCAGGGTTCATCTTCACAGGAGGATATTGAAATAAAGAAAGCCCCCAAAGAGTGACACCAAATGGTCACCTGCCCAAAAAGAATCCATAGAAGATTTTTTTAAAAATGACTTTAAAAGGCCAGAATACAGAGATGGAGGAAAAACTAAAAAAAAATTAAGAATAATCCAAGAAAAACAAGAAAATTATGAAAGGAAAGTCAACCAATTGGAAATGGAGAGCCAGAATCTTAAGGAAGAAAATGACACCTTCAAAATTAGAACTGGGGAAGGTGAAGGTGAAATTATAAGAGATCAAGGTAGAAGTAAACAAAATATGAATAATGAGAAAAATAGAAGAGAAAGTGAAGCATCTTGCAAGAAAAATAATGGATTTGGAGAATGTATCAAGAAGAGAAAACATAAAAAAGAATTGAACTACCTGAAAATTATGATAAAGAAAGAATCTTGATACAATAACACAAGAAATAACTAAGAAAACCATCCCAAAGCATTAGAACAAGGGGTGGGGTGGGGGGGGTAGAAATAGAAAAAAATCCATCAATCACCTCTTGAAAGAGATCCTATGAGGAAAACTCATAGGAATATCATAGTCAAATTCTGAAGCCCTCAGCTCACAGATAAAATATTAAAAAATCAAGATGAAAGCAATTCAAACATGATGAGGGCACGATTAGAATCACACAAGGTCTAGTAGTGGGGACATTAAAGGACTGTAGTTCTTGGAATACTACATATCAGAGAGCAAAAGAACTGCAACTTTGGCTGAAAATGTCATACCCTGCAAAATTAAGCATTATCCTGAATGGAAAAAAAAATTGGACATTTAATCAGCTCTCAGATTTTTAAGACTTTGTTAAAAACAAACACCTCAACTTAAAAGAAGATTTGGTATTCAAGAGTCAAAAGAAATATAAATCTAAAAGAAAATATTCCTCTATGTAATCTTCTCTTTTTTTCCCAGACTGTGTGTGGTTCATACATATATTTTTCTTCTGTTTTTGTTATGATCTTATTTTGCTCAGTGATTGTTGTTTCTGCTGTTGTTGATGTGATTTTATGATCTCTTTAATCATGTTGGGCAAGAGTTTATCACTTTTATTATTCTTTTAAAAGAACCACCTTTTCATTTGGAATATAATTTCAATTGTCTTTTTGATTTCCACTTTTCTATTTCTCCTTTGATTTTCAAGATGTGCTTATTTTTGTTCACTTATTTGTTGAATTCCTAATTTTTCAAAATCCATATTCAGTTTATTAATCCTCCTTTTTATTATTTTGTTAAAGTACATTTTTAGGGATATGATTGATGTTTCCCAAGTTCTGTTTATCTGAAGTCCAAAATTTTTTCTATGGTTTTTTATCATCATTATTTTTGACACATAATATTGTCTGTGATTTGGGCTTTTCCTCATTCATTATTAAGGATATAGCTAGTATGTCTCCATATGGGTCTGAGTTTTTGTTTGTGCTCTTATACTAATTACTATTTTATTGCATTGTAGTTTGTGAACTGTTGCTATATCTGCTTTTTTTTACATTAATTTGCAATGTTTCTGTTCCTTAATATGTCATAATTTGGGTTTAAACATTTCATTTTGTGCTAGAAATATATATATATATATATATTTTCTTTACAATACAATTTAAAATTCTCCATGACTCTTTAGCACTGCTAGCTCCAGCAATTTATTCAATTCCATATGTCCTCTTTATGTCTCATTCTGTTAAAGTTATTTAAAATTTCAAGGGAGACATCACTATCTCCTGTGATTATTGTATTATTGCTTGTGCTTCTTAAATTTTCTTTTATGAATTGAGCTGATAAAGCATTTAAAGCTTGCAAGTTTAATATTGATATTATTTATTATTATTATCTAGGATTTCTTTCAGCACAATGGAGATTGTTTACCTATTTTATGTGTTTTTTTCCTTTGATAGCATGTCTGAATCTCCAACATTTTTGTATTCACCAGATTCATAATCATTTTTTTCTATTCCCTCATTTTCATTCTGTTTTCAATGCTTTTTAAGTGTATTTTATTCAAGCAACAAATATTACATTTTCTTAGCCAGTATATTACTCTAGTTCATATCATTAGATTTGATCTATTTGCAAGTAAAGTTATGATAATTTAGTTCACATTCACTATTATTAGCTTGTATTTAGGATTAAGATTTCTTTATCTTGCTCTGTAAAGGCAATTCTGTGTCTTTTTAGGTGTTTTAGCTTAATCTATTTTAAGTCACTCCTGTTCCCATAAACTTTTTTCTTCAGTCATCAAGTCCCCCTTCCCCTATTTGTCATTCATTTCTAAAGTTCGGACTTTAATGAAATATTGATTCCTATTTTCTTCTTTTTTTATGAATTTAATTATATTATTTTGTCTTCTCTTAAGTGAAGGAATATTTTCCTTCCTCTCTTACACCACAATTATTTTTAGTATTTTAAAACGTTTCTCTGCTTTTTTTTTCTAAAAAGGATTTATTTGTCTCATTCTATTATTTCTCTTCTCTGTCTATTCTAGACTTTTGTTCTTTGATCCATATCCCTTCTATAAGTTTTTTCCCATATTCTGTTTCCATACTATTCATGAAATTGAAGCTTCTTGGAGGAGGGAGGTAAATTAAATTCTATTTAAATGTTAGTTTCCCATTCCAGCTCTCTTCAAACTCCATCTTCTCATACTGAGAAGAATTTAAAACTCCATCTTCTCTTACTGAGAAGAATTAAAACTTCTAATGTATTTATTTTGAGTTCTCCTTTTACATAATTTCTCTATTGTAGCCTTACTAATATTGCCTTCCCCTGCTTCTTGAATGATCAATTTCTAATGGAGATAGAGAGGATAGAAGTAGTATTCCTAGGGGTAGATATTTTCATATGCCTTGGATTATATAGTAAATTACTACCCTCTGATTTCTCCATGATGACATTTTTCCATTTGCTAAGAAATCTTTCTGGGTCTATGCATTCCCATTCTTCTGTACACTGTTTTTCCCCTTATAACTCTAATTACCCTTCTCCTGAGGTAGAATGGTATCTGTGGAGGCACAAAACTCTCTTAGAGTTAGTAGTCTCTCTAAGCACAAAATTGATTCTGATTATAGCCATTTTAAGTTTCCCATATTCCATTATGGAATTGCTCTCACCATCATGGAATTGCTCTCACCATCATGGAAATGTGCTTCCATGAGATTCCCCTTAAAATAATGAATTGAGATTTCCTTCTTTCTTCCTTGTTGTTTTAATCCATCCCTTTACCTCTTCACTCATTCCCTAATAGACTTCTTCTTGAGAGACTATATGAATTATTTTCATCTCCATCATCCGTCTTCCATTTGCCATGGCTTTGATTTGGGTATGCTATACAAAATCTCCTACCTATTTTATATACCCACCCATTCCATAATTTAGTCACACACAAAAAAATATTGATTCATCATTAGCCAGGAGACTGTCAGGGTTAGTCTATAGTGCTTCATGCCTGTATCTCTAGTATTGCCTTTATTCTTTTATTAAATTATTCTTTCAAAAATGTCTACTAGTACATATATTTTTATATAATTTTAGAAATGTACTTTTAGAAAAAAAATCATTTAATTATCCCTAAGTTGTTATGTTGTTGTTACAGCTGTTGTTTTTCTAACATATTTACATTTCATTAAAATTTCTCAATTATATGCAAAAAATAACTTTAAAAAATTTTTATTGTGTGTTCCACATTTTTTCCCTCCTCTCTACCATTTTTCCATTCCTTCAGAAGGCAAGCAATTTGATGTTGATTAAACATGTGAAGTCATATAAAAAAATCTCCATATCAGGCATATTACAAGAGAAAACAGAACAAAAAAAGAAAGAAAAAGAAATATCTTTGGATCTCCATTCAAACTCTATCAGTCCCTTCTCTTTAGATGGATAGCATTTATCATCCCAAATCTTTCAGAATTGTTTTAACTCATTCACAGTTTATCATCATAGAATATTGCTGTTGTCATGTACAATGGTCTTCTGATTCTGCTCACTTCACTTTGCAACAATTTATATAATTCTTCCCAGCCTTTTCTTATTTTTCTCCTCTCTGGGCCACTTTTACTTTTGTCACACTTAATAGCATTTTTTTTTCAACTTCATGTAAAGATAGTTTTCCACATTCATTTTTGTATGATTTTAGATTCCAAATTTTTCTCCTTTCCCACTTCCCTCCCCCTGACAACAAGACAGCAAGAAATCTGATATAGATTATACACATACACTTACGTTAAGCATATTTTCACACTAGAACAAAGGAAAAAATCACAAGAAAGAAAGAAAAAAGTGAATACAGTCTATTTCTTTCTGCATTCAGAATTCATAGTTCTTTCTCTTGATGTGGAGAGGAATTTCATGATGTGTCTTTTATATTTGTTTTGGATCATTGTATTGCTGAGCCTATCATAGTTGATCATCATCCAATGTTGCTGTTACTGCATACAATGTTCTTCTGGTTCTGCTATCTTCGTTCATAATCAGTTTATGCAAGTCTGCCTGATTGTCATTTCTTATAGTACAAAAGTTTTCCACTACATTCATATACCACAACTTATTCAGCTTTCGACCAATTGATGGAAATTCCATCACTTTCCAATTCTATGCCACCACATACACACACAAAATCCTATAAATATTTTTGTATATGTGGGTTCCTTTCTCTTTTTATGATCTCTTTGGAATAAAGACCCAGTAATGGTGTTGCTAGATAAGGTTATATACACTTTTATACCCCTTTGGGCATGGTTTCAAATTACTCTCCAGAATGGTTGGATAATTTCACAATTCCATCAACCATGCAGTAGTGTTCCAGTTTTTCCACATCTTCTCCAACATTCATAATTTTCATTTTCTGTAATATTAGACAATCTAATAGAGGTGAAGTGGTATCTCAGAATTGTTTTAATTTGCATTTCTCTCATCAATAGTGATTTAGAGAATTTTTTCATATGACTATATATAACTTTAATTTCTTCATCTGAAAACTGTCTATTCATATCCCTTCACCTTTTATCAATTGGGGAGGTACTTGTATTCTTATAAATTTGAGTCAGTTTTCTCTGTGTATTTGAGAAATCAGACTTTTAACAAAAACACTGGTTGTAAGAACTGTTTCCCAGCTTTCTTTCTCATCTTGGTTGAATTGCTTTGATTCTGCAAAATCTTTTTAATTTAATGTAATCAAAATAATGAATTTTGCAAATCTCTATCTCTTGTTTGGTCATAAATTCCTTTCTCTATAGATTTGACAGGAAACTATTCCTTGTTCTCCTAATTTGTTTATGGTACCATCTCTTATGTCTAAATCATATATGCATTTTGACCTTAGGTATAAAGTGTAAAATGTTGGTCTATACATTTTTTCTGCCATACTATTTTCCAATTTTCCAAGCAGTTTTTGTCAAATAGTGGGTTTCCATCCAAGGAGCTGGCATCTTTGAATTTACCAGAATATTTGCTACTATGACTTATGTACTTAACTATTCCACTGTTCCACCATTCCATTTCTTTGCCAGGACTAAATAGTTCTGATGATTGCTGTTTTGTAATATAGTTTTAGATTTGATAGGGTTAAGCCACATTCCTTTGCATTTTTTCATTAGTTTCTTTAATATTCTTGAATTTTCTTCTTCCAGATGAATTTTGTTTTTTCTTAGCTCTACAAAATAATTTTTTGATATTTTGGTATGGCACTGAATAAGTAAATTAATTTGGGCAAAATTGTCATTTTTATTATATTAGCTCAGTCTACTCATGAGTAACTGATACTTTTCCAATTGTTAAGATTTGAATTTATTTGGGTGTAAAGTATTTTGTAATTGTTTTCATATTGTTCCTGGGTTTGTCTCAGCAGGTAGGCTTTCAAACATTTTGCATTATCTACAGTCATTTTAAATAAAATTTATCTTTTTTATCTTTTTTTTTGCTCAGTTTTATTGACAATAAAAAGAAATCCTAATGATTTATGTGGGTTTATTTTATATCCTGCAACTTTGCTGTAGTTAATTGTTTCAAGTAGCTTTTTTGTTCATTCTCTAGGATTCTCTAAGGAAACCATCATATCACCTTCAAGGAGTGATAGCTTTGTTTCCTCATTGCCTATTCTAATTGTTTTTATTCTCTTATTACTATAGCTAAGATTTCTAGTACAGTATTGAATAATAGTGGTGATAATAGACATCCTTATTTTACCTATGATCTTATTCGGAATGCTTCTAGATTGCCCCCATAGCATATAATGCCTGTTGATAGTTTTAGATAGATATTGCTTACCAATTTAAGGAAAACTCCATTTTTATTCCTATACTCACTAGAGTTTTTAATAGGAAGTGGAGTTGTATTTTTTCAAAAGCTTTTTCTGCATCTATTATGATAATCATAAGATTTCTATTAGTTTTGTTATTGATATGGTCAATTATGCTGAAAGTTTTCCTAATACTGATCCAGTCACACATTCCTAATACAAATTCTACCTGGTTATAGTATATTAACTTGGTGATAAATTGCTATAATTTCTTTGTTAATGTTTTATTTAAAATGTTTCAATTAATATTCATTAGGGAAATTGGTCTATAATTTTCTTTCTCTGTTTTGACTCTTCGAGGTTTAGGAATCAGTGCATATTTCTGTCATAAAAGGAATTTGTTAGGAATCCTTCACCTTCTTGTCCAAATAATATTTGTAATATTGGAATTAATTGTTCTTTAAGTGTTTCATATACTTCACTTGTAAATTCACATGGTCCTAGAGATTTTTTATTGGGGAATTTGTTCATGGTTTGTTCATTTTTTTCTTCTAAAATGGGGTTAAGATTGTGTTTCCTTTTCTGTTAATCTGGGCAATGTATTTTTTTTGTAAATGTCCATTCATTTTTCTTGGATTGTCAGATCTTTTGGCATAGAGTTGGGCAAAATAATTCCTTATCATTACTTTAATTTTTCTTTTCATTGGTGGAGGATTAACCTGTTTCATTTTTAATACTGGTAATTTGGTTTCCTTCTTTCTTTTTTTAAATCAAATTAATCAAAGGTCTATCTATTTTACTGTTTTTCACAAAACTTGATCTTAGTTTTATTTATTAGTTCAATTATTTTCTTAATTTCAATTACATTAATCTTTTGATTTTAAGGATTTTAAATTTGGTATTTAATTGGGAATTTTTAATTGTTCTTTTTCCTAGAATTTTTTTTTAGTTTCATGCATAATACATTGATTTCTTCTTTCTCACTTTTATTCATGTAAGCATATAGAGATATAAAATTTCCCCTAAGAAATATTTTGACTACATGCCATGAGTTTTGGTATATTTTCTCATTATTATCATTCATGAAACTTTTGATGGTTTCTATGATTTGTTGTTTGACCCACTCATTCTTTTTTTTTTTTTCCAGGTAGGATTAGAGAGCTAATGTATTAAGTGTGTAAAGCCAGATTTGACTCAAGTCTTTCTGATTCCAGGGCTGGTGTTCAATTCACTGCACCAGCCTGCTGTCCCTAAACTGAATCATACTTTATTTATTTAGTTACCAACTAATTGTTAGTTTATCTTTCCATGGCCCTTTTTTAAACATATTTTTAATTGTGTCATGATCTCAAAAGGATGCATTTAGTATTTCTGCCTTTCTGCATTGGATTGTAAAGTTTTTGTGCACTAGTAATGGTCAGTTTTTATGTAGGGACTATGTACTGCTAAGAAAAAGATATATTACTTTCTATCCCCATTCAATTTTCTCCAGAAGTCTCTCATATCTAACCTTTCTAAAACTCTATTCATCTCCTTAACTTCTTTCTTGTTTATTTTGTGGGAAGATTTATCAGGTTTTGAAAGGGAGAGGTTGAGGTTCCCCACTAGTATGGTTTTGCTATCTATTTATTCCTGTAGCTCACTTAACTTCATCTCTAAGAATTTGGATACTATACCACTTGGTGCATATATGTCTAGTATTGCTATTACTTCATTGTCTATGGTACCTTTTAGCAAGATGTAATTTCCTTTCTTATCTCTTTTAATTAGATCTAGTTTTGCTTTTACTTTGTCTCAGATCAGGACTTCTATCCCTACTTTTAAAAATATTCAGCTGCAGTGTAATATATTCTGCTCCAGCCTTTCACCTTTACTCTGTGTGTATCTCTCTCCTTTAAATGTATTCCTTGTATCAATATATTGCAGGATTCTGTTTTGTTAATCCACTCTGTTATGCAGTTCCATTTTATGGGAAGTTTCATCCCATTTACATTCACAATTATGGATACTGACTGTATTTCTCTAAATCCCATTTTCTGCATTTATATTTTTCTCTCTTCCTTCACCCTTCCCTTCTGTTTTGTGTTTTGCTTCTGACCTCCACCTCCCTTGATATACCTTCCTTTCTACCCTCCCTTCTATCAGCCCCCTCCTTTCTTTTTCTCTTCCCCTTTGCTCTTCTAATTCCCAATAGGGCAAAATAAGTTTCTATAACCAACTGGTTATGGATTTATTCCCCTTTTGAGCCAAATATAATGAGAGTCTCCCCTCCTTTTTCCCCTCTTCTGTAATAGGTCATTTGTTCCTCTTCATGCGATATAATTTACCCAATTCTACCTCCCCCTTTCATGTTCTCCCCAAACATTTTTCACTACATAATTTTTATATCATCCAATCAAAGTAATTTTATAACCACACCCTCTGTCTGTGAACATGTCTTTTAACTGCCATAATAGAAATACAGTTCTTTTTTCTAACCTAAATTTAAGTTTCTAAAATTAAATTTCTAATCTAAATTTCAATAATGACCTCTGGGGATGGCTAGCATTTTTAATCCTAAATACTTCAGAGTTGCTTTGGATCATTGTACTGCTGAGAATTGCTAAATCATTCACAGTGGATCATTTTACAATAATGCTGTTACTTTGTACACAGTACATTTCACTTTGTATCAGCTCATGCAAGACTTTCCAGGTTTTTCTGAGAGCACACTGCTCATCATTTCTTATAGCACAATAGTTTTCCATCATAATCACATACCATAACTTATTCAGCCATAACTTAATTGATGGACATCCCCTCAATTTCTTATTCTTTGTCCCCAGAAATGAGCTGTTATAAATAATTTTATGCATATAGATTTTTTCCTTTTTTAAAATCTGTTTGGGAATACAGACCTAGTAGTGGTATTGCTAAATCAAAGGGAATGTATGGTTTTATAGCCTTTGAGCTTAGTTCCAAATTGTTCTATATAATCTTAGGAACAATTCACAACTCCATCCACAGTGCATAAATGTCTCATCTTTCCCACACCCCCTCTAACATTTGTCATTTACCTTTTCTGTCCATTAGGCAATTTAATAGGTATGAGATGATACCTCAGAGTTGTTTTAATTTACATTTCTCTTATCAGTAGTGATTTAGAACATTTATATATGACTAGAGATAGCTTTGATTACTTCACCTGAAAACTGATTATACTTTTTGATTATTTGTCAATTGTGGAATGGCTCTTATTTCTATAAATTTGACTTAGTTCTCTCTCTTTATCTTTATCCTTCAAAATTTGTTTTCACAGTTACTATTGCTAACTGTATTTCCCTCCATCTTTCCCCCCCATTTATTCTATTTTCTCTCTCCTTTCACCCTGTCCCTCTTCAACTATCCCCTCCCCCAATATACCCTCCCTTCCATCACCGTCCCCTCTTCCTTTTATCCCTTCCCCTCCTACCTTCCTGTAGGCTAGAACAGATTTCTGTACCCTATTGAGCGTGTATGTAAATCCCTCTTTGAGCCAATTTTGGTGAAAGTAAGGTTCAATCACTCCCCTTTACCTCCTGATTCTTTCCTTACACTGTAAAAGCTTTTCCTTGCCTCTTTTATTTGACATGGTTTACTCCATTCTACCTTTCCCTTTGTCATTCTCCTAGTATATCTCACCCCCTAATTTTTTTAGATATCTTCCTTTCATATTTAGCTCACACATGCAGCCTACTCTTTCTAACTATCTTAATAATGAGAAAGGTCTCATGAGTAATAAATATCACTTTATACGTAGAAACATAAACAGTTTTTTTGCATTGTCTCTTATGAATTACGTTATTGTTTTTTCTTTGCTATTCACCATTTTATGCTTCTCTTGAATCTTGTATTGAAAGATCAAATTTTCTGTTCAAAACTCTGGTCTTTTGACCAGAAAAGTTTGAAAGTCCCCCATTTGGTGTTTTCCTGGCTAAGGTAATGGAGAAGTTTGCCATTTTCTTCTCCAGTTAATTTTACAGATGAGGAAACTGAGACAAATGAGATTGAATGACTTGCCCAGGGTCACAGAGCTAGTAAGTGCCTGGATCAGATTTGAACTCACAAAGATGAGTTTTCCTGACTCCAGGCACTATACTCTATACACAGCACCACAAGTAATTTACAGAGTAGGAGCAAAGTTAAATACTTATGAGGGAACACAAAGTCAATAGTTTCAAGAGTAAGAACTAAAAGAAAATCTTAAGAAATGTGTTCTATCACTACCAGTCCTTAAATTATACAACAGAGTCCATTCATTAAAATGTTTTAGTATTAAAGGAACAGGTTGATCAGTGGAACAGATTAAGTAGACAATATGCAAAAGTAAACAAAAATTAGCATAGCATTTGATACACCCAATGACCCTTGTAGCTGATGGTGGGACATAATATTTGACAAAATTGTTTGGAGAATTGAATGGCAATTTAACTGATTAAAGTTTAGACCAACACCACAACCACACACCAAGATCAGCTCCAAATATATCCATAGACAAGATACAAACAATCAAATTATAAACAAGGAACAAGGAAGAAATTGACATTCAGATCTATGAACAGGGGAAAAATTGATTATAAATAAGTGAAACTGTCATACAAGATAAAATGGACAATTATGCTAATATAAATATATGACAATTTTTTGAACAAAAATATAGTAAAATTTGAAGCAAAAGAGTCAACATTGAAGAATCTTCATGAGTTTTTCTGATAAAAATCTCCCTTCTGAGATATATAAAAAATTGGCCAAATTTATAATATTCAGACCATTCTGAAATACTGAAATGGTCAAAGGATATGAATAGGTGGTTTTCAAAAGAAAATAAATCCCCATTATCAACATTCTTAGGAATAAGATGCAAATAAAAGTAAATTTGAGATTCTATGTCACACCTATCAAAAGCACAAACATAACAAAAATAGAAAATACTATACTATATAGTTACTATATAACTATATACTATAACAATACTATATAGTTACATGACACAATGTTGCATCATCGAAATTTCAGAGCAGGAAAAAATACCTACAAATTTACAATAAATTATTAAATTTAAGACACATCATTTATATATATATATATATAATATATATATTTAAATTTTTTGGAATGATGCAGATTTTTAGAAAAACATTAAAATGTTAAAGAAAGTAAATTTCCAGGAGGGTCTTGAGTATTTTTTAAAAATATTTTATTTTTCTGGCTTTCTAACTACTTCACACAAATCACATTTCCCCATAATTCTTCTCAATTTTAATTTCTTCCAGAAAAATTATATTCCAATACAATCACCAAGATACAGTGTAAAGAACAATAGATTTGGAATCAGGAGGAAGGGAGTAGGGGAAGTAGAATGTTTAAATATGATCCTCTCCCACTCCCTGCATGACCTTGGACAAGTCACTTCATTAGGCCATCACCTTATAATTCCCGTTTAAAGAATTCCTATTTTTTTCTTTGCCACCTCAAAAACCAATACATATTGGATTCTACTTGATCTAGACCAAAAACTTGTTATTGTACACTGAAAAGAAAGTAAAGAATTATTGATATGAGGATAGAGGAATGAATGCCATTGGGCACTCATTGCAGTGGTAAGTATGAATAGTTGTGGTAGCACAACTTGTCAAAATTAAGACTATTGCTGCTTACACATTGTGAAGATTTGGAGCTGGCAGGCAATAGATAAACCTTGTAAATTGCATGAGATGCCTAAGGAGGTTCAGTCCCAGCTCTTCCATTAATCAGGAGAATGCCCAAATCCAAATATTGACTAGTGGTTTGCTTTCCACTCAGCAGAACTCTCAAGGGGCTGAAAATGTAGGGAGAGAGAATGTAATTGACCAGCTGTAGAGCTTGGAGTACATAGCAAATGAGGCACAAAAATGTCTGAGCATTAGACATCAATGCTGGATACTAAAAATAAAAGCATGTTGTCTATATAAGTAATGAGTGGAAATGGTTATATAACAGTCTCCCATTGCACAAATGATTACTGTTTTAAGAAGTCACAAGTTATGAAAATTTATCCATAACAAATGATCAGCTATGTTGATATGATTATTTCTTTTATATAATTAAGGGTATTTTTACACATATCATTATTTAACTGTGCTGCCTTCATTTTCTCCACACACATGCCATTTAGACATCTCACAACATTCAGTATATTTTGGTCATTCATATGTATATGAACTTAAAGTTCAATCTGTCATTTACTTATTAACTATTCATAAAGCACTTATCGTGTGCCTCATAGGTGCTAGGAATACAAAGAAAGAAGTAAAATAGTCCTTGACTTCAAGTAGCTTACATTCTAATGAGGAATATTATAGGTACATAAGGAGGATGATGGGTGTGTATAAGAAAGGTATATGAGGTAACCTCAGATGGGAGATCACTAGTGGAGGACAGGACCAGGAAAGGCTTCTTCAAAAAAGGAATTCATGAAGAAAACTAGACATAGGTTCAGAGGAAACACATTACAGTTCTGGGGTGGATGGAGGAGGAGGAGTGAATCAATTGAGCAGATATAGGGGCATCAAGTATAAGGAATAGTAAATAGACCAGTATGGCTGAACTATAGTATGTGTGGAAGAGAACGATGTATAAGAAGACTAGAGGTAGGTTGGGGCCAGTTTGTGAAGAGCTTAAAATATCAAGTTTGAGAGGATGTGTGTCTTCAAATATACACACATGCATATATAAATACATGTATATACATATTACATATGTTAGATATAGATCATATATATGAATATCAACATAGAGACAGATATAGACTTGAGAAGCACTATACCATAGTGAAAGAGTGCTCATCTTAGAATCTGTAGGGCCCAGAGTTCAAATTCTGCCTCTGACACCAGCTTTGGTTCCACAGACAAGTCTCTTTCTATGTCCCTCACATGACTCCTTAATATTTAGCTACCTTCCTGCAGATAAGTATAGCTATAGGGAGTTGACCATGCTGCTATAATCTTGAATTGAGTTTATTTTACATATAAAAGTGAACTCTCATAATAAAAATAATTCTCATGAAAATATTTCCTCTATGCTGCATTTAGGGGAAAGTCACATTGTAAAGACACACACATTATATTTCAGTAGCAGGATTTATTTCTTGTTCATAAATTAAATTCTGAGATTTAGGGGATTTTATGTTATTCTTATACTATGTTCTGCTCAAGAGATTACTACAGTTTCTCTTGCTTATCAAAACCTCACTGACATTTATAAAATTGGAAAGGTTATTTGGCACTCACTGTCAATCAAACTCAACTCCCATTTTTTTGTTATACTTTATGCCTTAGGACCCTAATAGATACTGAAGAAATTACAATTGGTTGGTGGTTATGTGTTTATCAAGAGATGAGTGGAAGAAATGCTGTAGAAGAATAAAGCTTTGACTTCAGAATCTATTAGGGCTACTAAAGGGATTAGTGCAAATTCACCCAAAAGGCAAATAGACCTTACTCTGAACTAATTTCATTATTTAATAGAACTCTAGGATGGAGTTCAAATTTTTAAGTTCAAATATTTAAGTTCAAATACATGTGTCTTAAAGCTAGACAATATTGTACTACAGAACAATTTTCCTACTGCCAGTCCCCTCAGCCTATCATCTCTGTCTTTAGTCTGGGCTTCTAACTGGAAGACTTTTTTCTCTTAGTCTCTTTGAAAAGTCCTCACAATTTTTCTCAATTAAAATGTTCCTTTGGTGCTTTATTTTGGCATGGAGGCTATCAGAGATTATTATAACTTGGAGGAATCTCAAAGGTCATTTTGTCAAGTCCATATGTAAATAACAGCAAAATGCCTCGAAAACATGTGGTTATCCAGAATTTACTTGATGTCCTTCAGTAAGGAGGAGGACCCTCTCTCCTGAGATGGCCCATTTCCCTTTAGAATAGCTTTACTTTTTAGGAAGTTTTTCTCTCTTTTTTTTCCTTAAAACTGATCTGCCTCTCTGAAGCTTGCTGGGTCTACCTTCTGAATCTGAGAGGAATATTAGGATAGATTTAATCTTTCTTCAAAAGACAGACTGTCATGTACTTGAAGATCTCTAGCAACCTGGTTCTGCTACTTACTAAGCAGTCCTGGGAAAATCATTTCACTTTCCGAGACTCAGTTTGCCAACCCCAGTTTGGGGTATAGGAGAAAGTGCAGTAGATTTGGAAGTCAGAGAACCTGCTTCCAAAGGATGTTAGAACTGGTATCAGAAGATGTAGGTGTGAGTGTTGGCTTTGGTATTCATTGCATATGTGACTAAACCCAGTCAATTAATCTTTCTGATCTCAATTTTCTTATCTATATAATGAACTGGGAATTGAGGAGGGTGCTGAAATAGATCATCTCTAAAGTCTCTTGTAAATCTATATCTACAATCCTGCTAATGTCTTACTAGCAGTGAGCAAGTCTTCACTCCTACACTTAACTACTTTTGTTTTGAATGAAAATATCCCCAGTTATGACCCTGGTGAAGCTCATGGCATTTTGTTTCTTTGCTTTTTCCATTGAGGTTTTTGTCCTACCATCCCCATCATCTGCTGTTCTCTACTATTAAGTATTTCCCCACTGCTCTCATTTCATTCACCTTTTACTTACTCATACATCTACATGCATCTCATAATACAGGAACATTTCTTCTGCTTTCATGCTTTCCTCTCTTTTATTATTATTATTATTATCATCATTATTAATATTGTTAACAATAACTCTTCATTATAATTTAAAAAGTGCCTACTGTATCAGTCATTACACTAAGATCTTTATAAATTTTATCTCACTTGATACTTAAAACAATCCTGGGAGGTAAATGTTACTATTATCCCCAATTTAGAGATGAGAAAACAGGCAAAAAAGAGGTGAAGTGACTTGCCTAAGTTCATATAGCCAGTGTCTGAGATTAATTTTGAACTCACGTCTTCTTACCTCCATTCACTGCACCACGCAGCTACCCGCTACAAACATAAAATAACAGCTTACACTTATATAATGTTTTGTCACTTACAAATTGCTTTTCTCACAATAACCTCGTGATGTAGTTAGTCCAAGTATTAATGTCCATACTTTAGAAACGAAGAAATTGAGGTTCAGAGGAGTGAACTGTCTTGCCCTCAGTCACAAAGCTACGTCAGTGCTAAAACCAAAACCTATTAAGTCTTCTGAGTTCATTGCCATGGTTCTTTATAAAACATCACATTGCATTTCTACACTAAAATTACCTGAATGTAGCTACTCTCATCCCTCAGTGAAAGCAAATTTAATAGCAAGTCTTGTCATCATCTCTCTGATGTCATGGACCTCTTCAAGAACAAACCACAACCTAGTGCCCTGCTAGGGACACAACTGGCCAGCTCCAGTTGAGCCACTCAGCTTGTTTTCTCCTGTCCTCCCTTCCCCTCCCCTCTCCTATCCTCTTTTCTTGTCTCCTTCCCTATCTTTTTCTCTCCTCTTCTCTCCTTTTCTTCCTTGTCTTCCCCTTTCCTCAACTCCCATCTCCTTTCATCTCCTCTGAGCAGACATACTGATCAGATCTGGTTGTCTTGAGTACTGTCCTAATTATCTTCAGTGAGCTGTTCTTTCATATACAATTCAAGTCTAATCCATTTAAGTGTTTAGGTGATGATAATTGTTTATATAATTCTATACAATGAAGAGAAATTTGGAATGTGAATTATATATAAAAAAGGTAACTGTTACACAGAACACTATGAAAAGATGGCTCAGAAAACAGGCTAAGGACATAAGATGATATTCATTATTAAAGGTGAAGAGAATACCCAGGGTGAAGATGAAGTTATGCCAGTGTGCCAACCCTGGAGAAGAAATCTCATGTCAACAAATATTGACTAAATATTTACAATTGGCAAGCAATTTTGGTAGTTAATGAGAATATGAAGAAGAAAAAAGCAATCCTTCCCTTTAAGGGAGACTATATTTCAATGTAGAATTGAAAATATAAACATATAATTACTTAATTATTTGTGGTACAGTGAAAAAATTACTGATTTGGCGTCAGAGGATCTTAGAATATAAGATCATTGCTTAAGAGCTGGAAGGGAATTGAGAGGTCATTTAGTCTACCCCATTGATTTTATAGATAAGGAAACAGAAGCTCAAATATGTAGTGAACAGGGATGTGTTGTTAAATTTTTAACAATAAGCTCTCTAGAAAGGGGGAATATATGCATGATAAGTTGTGATGTTCCATAAGCATTATTTACATTTTCTTCATCATTTCTTATTCTAAACAATGAAGAAAGCAACAAATGAAGTATTAATTTGTAGCATTTGCAGATATCTCAGGTATAAATGTTGGCACTGAAAATTTAGTCAACTCCCATTTATCACTGTCTATGACCTACTCAAGTAATAGACCTTTAATGATAAAAAAATCTTGAATCCATGTTGTATAAGGATTGGATTAGAGAACTAGGACTATGGAGCCTGGATAAATTGGAGATTAAGAAGAAGTATGATAATCTTTTTCAACAGTTTGCAGATGCATTAGAATCTTTTGTTGGGGACAAAGAGGTAAAACTAGATATAGTAGGAAGAAGTATCAAACAATCAAAGTAGTTTAAATATCAAGTAGAAGCTGCTTATTAAAATTAATGCTATTGTAAAAGGAATGGGCTCCCTGTTGAGGCAGTGGGTCCCAGTCACAATTAAGATTTTTAACCAGAGACCAGAAGTTGCCTCATCATGGTAATGTATTACGTATAGTTTGGACCAAATAGATGATAAGATCCCTCCCAAACTGTAGAAGTCTCTCATTGTGTGAACCCATATCCTACAACTTTGAATTCAGGGCTTATCATAATAATTGAGAACATTCAAATACCAGGTCTGTCTCTTGCTACATGTATAATCTTGAACTAAGCACTTCAACTCTCTAGGATTTAATTCCCTCACATGTGCAAATTGAAGGCATTGTATTGAGTGAACTTTAAAATAGTGTTCAGTAAACACAACACAAAATCTGATACGGCAGAAAGTAATGGCTGGGAAAATGGGTAAAAACACTTTATAGGTGATACCTGGGAGACTTTCAAAAAAGATAAGAATTATGAACATCAGTCCACATGGATGCTGTTGAGCATCGGGATTAGGTGGTGACAAGAAAAGCAGCAGCAAACTAGAGAGTCTCAGAGGTGGTCAAAATAAAATCTGGTAACTGATCAGAGGGAGATTTCAGACATAGGACTGGATTCTGTTTGGCAAACTATACCCACTTCTGCATCACAATTCAATGGAAGAGAACACTTTTGTTTAGAAGGGATTGGGGATTCTGAGGAATACTATTACTTGTGATTCAAAGGATTTAGGGACCTTGAGAAGCAGTATTATTTCTGATCCTAAAGCAGCAGTATCACTTCTGGTCTCAAGGGATCAGGGGATTTTCTTTGATAAAGACCAGAGCACAGGTCAAAAAAACAGTGACCACTCCTCTTCACAGATTACACCACCTTGGAAGCACCAAAAACTACCAAACCCCAAAAACATCACTGAAAACATCAGTGTGAAAAAGTCTGAAGCATAAGACTGTGTCTCTCTATACTCAAGTTTAATATAAAGTTCTAAGTCAAGAAATAGGCTGCAAAAATGAGCAAATAACAAATAAAAATGCCTGACCAAAAAATCTACTATGATCACAGGGAAGATCATGACACAGAATCATAAGCAGACATTGGTAACAAAATACCTATAAGCAAAGTCTCAAAGGAAAATGTAAATTTGGACACAAGCTCTAAAAGAATTCTGAGAAGTTCTGAAATGATATTTAAAATCAAATAAAAATGGTAGAAGGAAAATTGGGCAAAGTAATAAGAGTGAAGGAAGAAAATTATGAAAATTACAATGAATAGCTTGGTAGATAAGAAACAAAGTACCAGAGAAAATGGCAACTTAAAAAACAAAATAAGTAAAATGAAAGAAAGAAGTACAAAAATTTATCAGTGACAATAATTCCTTGAAAAGTTGAATTGGTCAAATGGAAAAAAGGGGAGCAAAAGTTCATTGAAGAAAATAATTCCTCAAAAATTAAATTTGGGCAAGTGAAAGCTAATGACTCCATGAGACATAAAATAATAATAAAACAAAACCAAAAGTATGAGAAAAATAGAAGAAAGTGTGAACTATCTCTTGGGAAAACAAATGATCTGAAAAGCAGATTGAGGACAGATAGTTTAAGAATTACTGGACTACCTGAAAATTATTATTAAAAAAGTTTAGAAATCATATTTTTAAAAATTATTAAGAAAAATTGCCTGATTTCTTAGGATGAGAAGTCAAAACAGAAATTAAAAGAATACACAAATCACCTCCTCTAAGAGACCCCAAAAGGAAAACTCCCAGGAATATAATAGCTAAATTCAAGAGCTCCCAGATCAAGGAGAAGATACTGCAAGTAGTCTGAAGGAAATGATTCAAATATCATGGAGCCACAGTCAGAACAACAAAAGATATAGTAGTTTCTACATTAAAGGAAAAGAGGACATGGAGTATGATGCTCCAGAAAGTAAAGATGCTAGGATTGATTACAACTAAGAATCACCTACCCAGCAAAACTGAGTATAATTTGTCTAGGGGACAAAAAGGATATTGAATGAAGTAGAGTGTACACAAGTATTCTTGATTTTAAAAAAAAGACCATAACAGAATACAATTTTTGATTTTTAACTACAAGGCAAATATGTCTGATATCACCTCTATTATTCAATATTGTTCAAGAAATATTAGGGATAGTAATAAGGAAAGAAAAATATATATTAAGGGAATGAGAATAGGCAATGAGGAAAAAATTATTGCTTTTCAAATGATGTCATGGTATACTTAGGGAATCCTAGAGAACTAACTGAATACATTGTTTGAAATAATTCACAACTTAAGTGAATTTGCATGATATAAAATGAACCTCCATAAATAATCCACATTTCTATAAATTGCCAATAAAACTTAGCAGCAAGAGATGGAAAGAGATATTGCATTTAAAATATATCTGGAGGCAATATAAAATACTTGTGAGTTCTGCTTGCCAAGACAAACTCAGGAACTTTATGAACAAAATTACAAAACTCTTAATAAAAATAAATTCATCTTAACAACCGAAAAAATATTAATTGTTCCTGGATAGGACAAGACAATATAATAAAAATGACAATTATAACTTAAATTAATCTATTTATTTGATTCCATACCAACAAAACAACCAAAATCATTTTATAAAAAAAGAAAATATAAATTTTATCTGGAAGAGCAAAAGGTCAAGGATATCAAAGCAACCAACAGAAAAAAAATGTGAGGGAAGGTGATCTAGCCACACCAGATGTCAAACTGTATTATGAAGTAGTAATTAGTAAAGCCATCTAGTACTGGCTTAGAAATAGAATGGTGGATCAGTGCAATAATTCAGATACACATTATATTAAAGTAAATGACTATAGTAATCTAGTATATGATAAACCCACTGATCCATTCTTTAGGAACAAAACTCACTATTTGACAAAACCTTCAGGCAAAACTGGAAAATAGTATGACAAAAACTAGCTATTGAGTAATATCTCATGCCATATACTAAGATAAGGGTACATCATATGGATACATCATTTAGACATAAAGGATTATACCATAAGAAAATTAGGGGAGCAGAAAATAGTTAATTTGTCAGATCTCTAATGGAAGAATTTGAAACCAAAGAAAATATAGAGAACATTAAAAAACATAAAACAAATATTGATTATGTAAAGCTAAAAGGATTTCACACAAACAAAATCAATGCAACTAAAATTAAAAATAAAACAGAAAACTGGGGAAAATATTTTTGCAACAAGTATCTCTGATAAAGATCATATTTCTCAAACATAGAGAGAACTGAATCAAATTTTTAAAAAATACAAGTCATTCCTCCCAAATGATTTAATGGTCAAAGGATATGAACAGGTAGTTTTCAGATAAAGACATCAAAGTTATTCACAGTCATATAAAAATTGTTCCAAATCACTATAGATTAGACAAATGCAAATTAAAATAACTCTTAGGTACAACCTCACACCAATTTGATTGACTAATATGACAAAAAAGAAAAATGATGTGTTGGAGGGGGTTTGGGAAAATTGGGACACTAATGAATTCTTGATAGTTTTATGAACTGACCCAATGACTCTTACAGAGTAATTTGAAACTATGTCCAAAGGGCTATAAAACTGTGCCTACCATTTCATCCAGAAATACCACTATGAGTTCTAAATCCCAAAGACATTTTTAAAAATATAAAATGGACTTATATATACAGAGATTTTAAAGTACCTCTTTCTGTGGTGCCAAGGAATTAGAAATTTAGAGGATGCTCATCATTTAGGTAATAGTTGAATAAGTTGTGGAATATGATTGTGGTGGAGTGCAATTATGCTATAAGAAATTACGAGCAGGGGCAGTTGAAATGAAGAGGACCCAAATTCAAATACAGCCTCAGACACTTGACACTTCCTAGTTGTGTGACCTTGGGCAAGTCACTTAACCCCAATTTTCTCATCTTACTCCATTCAAAAAAACAGAAAGAAATGATGAGCAGAATCCTTTCAGAAAAACCTAGGAATAATTAGATGAATTGATGCAGAGTAAAGTGAACAGAACTAGGAGAATATTTAACACAGTAGCAGAAACACTGTAATGATGACCAATTGTGAAACATTTGGCTACTCTGATCAAGGTAATGATCTAAGATAACTCTAAAATTTCCATAATGAAAAATGATATACACCACTAAAAAGACAATCAATGAACTCTTAGAAATGATTGAGGCATATTTTTTAAATTTACTTTTTTTTGCTTTTATGTGTAATCTCTCTCTTTTTTATTTATTTATTTATTTATTTAGCTTTTTACATTCATTTTCACAAATTTTTGGGTTCCAAATTTTCTCCCCTTTTCTCCCCTCCCCTCACCCCAATACCCCAAGCAATCTAATTTTCCCTATCTCCAATCTGTCCTCTCTTCTGTCATCCCTCCCTTCCCTTGTCTCCATCTTCTCTTTTCTCCTGTAGGTCCAGATGACTTTCTATTCCTCATTAACTGTATGTCTTCTTTCCTAGTTGCAACAGCAATACTAAACAATTGTTCCTAAAACTTTGAGTTCCAAATTCTCCCCATCCCTCCCTCCCCACCCATTCCCTTTGGGACGGCAGGCAATTCAATATAGGCCATATCTGTGTAGCTTTGCAAATGACCTTCCTGATAGTCGTGTTGTGTAAGACTAACTGGATTACCATCCCTCCTAACCTGCCCCTCCGTGTTTCTCTTCTGTCTTTTGATCCTGTCCCTCCCCAAGTGTTGACTTTCAATTACTCCCTCCTCCCTTTGCCCTCCCTTCCATCATCCCCCCCCAATATCTCCTTCTCCCCCTCTTTCTTATACTGTAAGATAGGTTTTCATACCAAAATGAGTGTGCATTTCACTCCTTCGTTTAGTCAAATGTGATGAGGGTAAACTTCTTGTTTGTTTTTTTTTTTTTTCCTCAGCTCTCCTCTTTTTTCCCTCCACTAAAAAAATCTCCTACTTGCCTCTTAAATGACATATAGTTACCCCCTTCCATTTCCCCCTCTTTCCTCTCACTACATTTCTCTCTCACCATTTTTATGTGTAATCTCTTTTGCAACATGGCTAGTACAGTTGTTGTTGTTTGTCCTTCATTCTTGAAAAGAGACAATGATACCATGAGCATAATGTCTAGAGCTATGCATGAGTTGGATGCGAGTGAGGCGGAGCTGTGCAAAGTCATCAGCATCACTCTTCCAGAGTCATTGGAGTCCAGTGGCAAGACGAAATCAAGATGACTGGTGATGGCCAAGAAAACAGTGCGTGACTTTCTCAGGTTGTGTTTTTTTTTAAACCATGGCTATTCAATGACCAAGGGCTATGTAAGAACTGAGACAAAAGATAACCCAATTTGCCATCACACAAGGAATCAACCTAGGCAAGGAAGATCCTGAAAATTTGTGACCAGAATAGAAAACAATTCCTATTTATGCTCATTCTGAGCCATCGATACCTAAAAAATGTGCCATAGAGGCTTGGGTTGATGATACTATTCATGACTCAATGAAAGCCAGAGTGATATGGGTTTAGAAGTGTCATCAAGTAACCACATTTAAAAGACAATGTTTTTATTTGAGCCTGCTTTTCAGAGCTATATTTCAAGAAATCAAAAACAAAAATTGACCAAGATGAAGCAGAAGAAAATGGAGGAGGAGAAAGAGGAGAAGGGGAAGTGGAAGAAGATGGTGCAGGAGGAGAAGGACCAGGAGGATAAAGAGAAGGATAAGAAAGAGGAGGAGGAAGAGGAAGAAAAAAAAGAAGAAAGTGTTGTTCATCCTTTGTTTTTGAAGAGGTCCAATGACCTGAGCATAATAATTTACCTTGTATGTGAGTTTGATTTCAGTGAGGAAGGGATGTGCAAAGTCATCAGTGTTACTCTCTCCACCATAGTCATAGAAATTCAGGGGCAAGACAAAGGTCAAGTTGATTGGCAATAGATAAGGTTAGCTTGTCTAATATGAAAGAGGAGGAAAAATGACAAATATTGGAAGGGATGTGGGAAAATTGGAACATTAATGCATTGTTGGTGGAGTTGTGAACTGATCCACCATTCCTGAGAGCAATTTGAAACTTTGATGAAGGAACTCTAAAACTCTACTTATCACTACCAATTCTATACCACAAAAACATAAAAAAGGAAAAGTACCTATATTTTACAAAAAATTTATAAGTCTTTTTTTTTTTGGTGTGGCAGCAAAAAACTAGAAACTGAGGGATTGTCCAACAATTAGGGAATGGCTAAATAAATTGTAGTATATGATTATAATAGAATACCCTTGTGCTATAGGAAATGATGAGCAAGATGTTTTCAGAAAAACCTGGGAAGACTTACATGAACTGACACAAAGTGAACTGAGCAGAACCAGGAGAACATTGTGCACAGTAAAAGCAATAGTACACAATGATTAACTGTGAATGACAGCTAATCTCAACTATACAATGATCTAAGCCAATTTCAAAGGACTTATGATGAAAAATGTTATCCACCTTCAAAGAAAGAACTAATGAAATCTGGATGCAGACAAAAAGTATACTTTTTAAAAACTTTACTTAGTGTTCTTTTTGGGGGGTTTATGTTTTCTTTTACAACATGACTAATATGAAAATGTATTTTACATGACTGCATATGTATAAACTATTATCAAATTGCTTGACTTCTCAAAGAGTGGGGAAGGGAAGTATGGAGGGAGAAAACATTTTTGAGATTTTTTTGTTTTGACTTAGGGGAAGAAGAGAGGAGTCCCTTAGGTTGAACCCCTGGACAGAATTCAGAAAACAACAGTAAAAAGGACCTGAGGCCTACAGCAACATTACCCAAAACTTGTGACTAAAACTTGATCGTTAGATCCAAGATGGTGGAGTAGAAAGAGGCACATACACTAGCTCTTACCCCACAGCCCACAAAATACCTGTAAAGAAGAACTCTCAATAAATTCTAGAGCAGCAGAAGCCACAGAACAACAGAGTAGAGGAGATTTCTAGCCCAGAGTGACCTACAAGACTGACGGGAAAGGTCTGTTGCACCAGACACAGAGCAGAGACCAGCGCAGCCTCAGTCATGCAGCAGTGATTGGAGCAGAATCAAGAAGACTTCAGGGACAGACTCTCTAGCACCAGTGCAGATCCCTAAACCCACAGGTGCCAAAGACCAGTGAGAGGGTGTTTTTGGCTAGCCAAGAAAGGAGCAGGTTATGTCCCCATAACCTGGGCTTCCTCAGTTGGCAGTAGCAGAGGCAGCAGAAGAATGTTGAAGGTCTCATAGGAAAGCCCCTGAGGGAACTGAGGCCTGTGCCGTCATATGAGCAGCTGATCTTAATCTCACACTGAATAGAGGCCCTGTCCCCACCTAAAGTCCCTGAGGGACTAGAGCAGCTCATCTGAATCTCAGCCCCCAGTGTTGGCTTGGCAGAACTAGAGGTGAGGCGGTTGTGGAGAGGAAACTCAGAATCCAAGTAACTGGCAGGGAAAATGACCAAAAAAGGGAAAAAAAAATAAGACCATAGAAAGTTACTTTCTTGGTAATTAGGTGTCTCCCCTCATCCTTTCAGATGAGGAAGAACAAGGCATACTTTCAGAGGAAGTCAAGGCCCCTGCCTCCAGGGCCCCCAAAGGGAACCTAAATTGGGCTCGGGCAATAGAAAAGCTTGAAAAACGAGTTAGCAGCTTACTAAAGGAGAACCAAAAAAATACTGAGGAAAATAACACCTTTAAAAAGAGGCTAACTCAATTGGACAAAGACGTACAAAAAGCCAATGAGGAGAAGGAAGCTTTAAAAAGCAGAATTAACCAAGTAGAGGAGAAGGTTCAAAAGCTCACTGCAGAAAATAATTCATTGAAAGAGATAATTGAGTTCAGGGAAATGAATGATGATGAGATAAATCAAACAGTTAAAAAACAAAACCAAAAGTTTGAAAAAAATAGAAGATAATGTGAAACATCTGATTGGAGGTAGTGAGGCATATATGAGGAAGTTGGGATACTGAGTTGGGGGACAAGGGATAGGTAAGGGCAGTGAGCCTGCTGTTCAGTCAGGCCTATGATTGCATCTGGGGGCCTATGGTATGGTTAAAGACTGATGGTTTGGTCAAATCAGGACTGAACCTACTGTTCAGTGTGGCCCACAAAGAAGTTAGAATAGTGGGACTGGGGGAAGCTTTATTAAGATCCCATCCCTTAGTGCGAAGGCATGAAAAAATGGAAGATGAATTGTCCTACTGCAAAAATGCAAATAGACCAGTGATATTAGAACATATGCTGCTTGAAGGAAAGTAAACCACAAAAAGACTGAAAATAAAGAAAAAAGACCACTATGAAAAACATTAAATGCCAAAAAAATGAGCTTATATTTCATCCTGTAGCTAATAAGGAACAAATGGAGCTCACTGAGTAGGGGCTAGATATGTTCAGACTTTTACTGTAGAAAAGTCACATTGGCAGCTGTTTGGAGGCTGGCTTTGAGTGCAGAGAGATTTGAGGCAAGGAGGTAAATTATAAGGACATTTCAAGTACCGAGAAGAGAGATGAAGAGTGCTTGAATTGTAGTTTGTTTTGGTTCTGTGAGTTGGGTGAAGGGTTCAGGAGAGGTGCTGTGAAGGCATGTAGGGGGAGAATAAGACTTGGCAGTGCATTCCATAATTGGGCTCAATGAGAATGAGGTGTTAAGGGAGACACTGAGATAGTACTCCTTGCAGATTTGATTCTCCAACCAAAAAAAAAAGTAACCCTCTTTAAAGGGGTTATTTATTGTCATTTGAATGAATATTGAAGCAGAGTCAGTTTTCATATCAGGCTATGAGCAGAGAAAATATTCATTTTTTTAAATTTGAGATAGGGGCCATTCACTAGAAAGGGGAAAAGAAGATAATGATATTCTTGAGGGAGGAGCATAGTAATTCAGGAAAATACTCCCATAAGGAATATAAAGGCTGTGAACAACATGGGTTAATGGCAATTTCCATATCAGATGCCAAATATCAATAAAAATATGGGTCTTCCAAAGTATTTTTTAGTTAAAAGGAGCTGAACAGCTCATTATTAAGACCATATATATATATATATATATATATATATATGTATAGTTAATTAGATAGATCAAATTTGTACTTAAATAAGGTAACTTAGCAGTGACTAAAAAACCAGGTTCAAGTCAGGAATATTTCATGTCTGACACATACTGGTTCTGTGACTTTAGGCAGCTCTCTAATTTGCAAACAAATTACAAAACTACATTAGTAGAAAGAACATTCTCATCTAGAATATCCCCATATAAATAAAATTCTAGGTCCTCTCCCTATCTTTACATTTTAAAGTGAATTGACAAGTCTATTATCTAAGAAATAGAGCCCAAGAATTATTTCAGTGAAAGAATATGAACTATTGTGACAAAGATCTTGGTTGTTGAAATTATCTAGGAAATATTCTATTTGACTTTTTTGCTTAGCAAATATAGTCCTTGTTCCTCAAGTTGAGTCCAATCCATATAATGAAATACTTACTTAAACAACAATACCATTATTACATATGCAACAGTTTGGAAATAGTGAATTACACTTGGAAAATGCCCAGCACCAGTGAATCAATTTTCTATCTGCATTATACAAACAACTTCTGGTTTATTGCTTTTTGGAAATGAAGTTGAAGCAAGTCTTCACAAAAGGCACCGAACAGAACTCATTGAAAAAAAAGTTCAACTCTTGAGTAAATTACATCTCTTCTGAATTTCTTTTTGATCACCTAATGTCACCCTGAAAACTGATTAGACTATTCATTTCTCTCTCTCCCCATTCAACTACAATGTCTGACAGGTTCAAATTTTAAAAGCTGATTCATGAAATGAGGCAAGAGGGGAAAATTGAACAATCAACCTCATAACCACTTAATTGCTGATCAATACTCATTTTTAATTTGTCAGAATGGAATGTCATTTCATGTGTTTAAAAGAGCCACAGTAATCTCTAATTAGAGAAAGTAATAGGATAACCATTTCTATACAAGGAATAAATGCATTAAATACTAACACATGAAGCAAAGAAAAATGAAGATGTTTCCCTTCTGGCATAAGTGAAGCAGACATGCTTTAAGGACACTTTAAGGCTTTCTGAATTTTCTTTTTTTTTTGTGCAGTTCTTTTGGGAGATGTTTGGCATATTTCATACTATCATTGCTGTAGGAAGTAATAGTAGGAAAAATACAAAGGGTGTGATCTTATACCTCTGTCCACAATTAAGATTTGGAAAATATGTCAAGGGGAAGTTGTTTATCTTGTTAAATATTTCTCAATCACATGTACATTTTTAACAATTTTTATTTTAAATTTAAATTCCAAATTATATCCCTCTGTTTTGCCTTCCCCCCTCCTTGAAAAGGAAAGTAATTTGATTTCAATCAATCATGTAAGGTCATGCAAAACATATTTCCACATCAGCAATGTCACAGAAGAAAACAAATGAAAGAAAGCAATAAAATGAACAAAGTTGGATGAGTTTGTGGTGGAACCAAGATAGCAGAGTAGAAGCAGGGACCTGCTAGAGCTCTCTCCCCAAACCTCTCAAAATATCTGTAAAAATTACTCTAAACAATTTCTAGATCAGAAGAAGCCACAACATGACATACCAAAGCAAATTTCCAGCCCAAGACAATCTGGAATGTTGACAGGAAGGGTCTCTCACACCAGGCTGGGAGTGGAGTGCAGTTCATCATGTCACCACAGAAAGAACTGGAGCAGACCTTCATGGAATGAATTGCTGGTGGATGTTGCAGTTTCCAGACTTCTCAAACCACAAACTCAAAAGATAACTTTGAAGTTCAGTGGGAAGAGTCTCTCACTGGCTAAAGGAGAGCATGGCCTGGCCCCAATCCTAACCCCAACCCTGGCTCCAGCCCCAGGGTGTCAGCAGCCACTGCTGAAACAAAGGTTTCTTCTGGAACCTTCTACTTAACAGAGAACTCAAAAGTCTAGTAATAGACTGGGAAAATGAGCAAACTGGGGAAAAAGAAACAGACTATACATTCTTACTTTCTTGGTGAAGAGGCATTTTCTTAGGTCATTGGTGAAAAGGAAGATCAAAACATACAAGCACAAGAAAGCAACAAAGTCAAACTTCTTGTATTCAAAGCCTCCAAGAAAAATATCAATTGGTCTCAGGCCATGGAGGAGCTTAAAACATATTCTGAAAATCAAGCAAGAAAAATAAAGGGAGAATTGGGAAAAGAAATGAAAGTGATGCAAGAAAATCATGAAAAATGTGTTCACAGCTTGCTAAAGGAAACCCGAAGAAAATGCTGAAGAAAATAACAAATTTAAAATTAGACTAACCAAATGGCAAAAGAGGTCCAAAAGTTCACTGAAGAAATTAAATTCTTAACAATTATAATGGAGCAAATGGAAGCTAATGTTGTTGTGTTCATCCTTCATTAATGAAGACCATGCCATCAGAGAAATGATGACATGACTTACACTTGACTTTGTTTTGATTGAGAGAAGGCAAGGTCACCAGACTCGCTTCTCCTCCTGAGCCATCTGAGAAGCTAATGACTTCACAAGAAATTATAAAGCAAAATGAAAAGAATGAAAAAATAGAAGACAATGTGAAGTATTCGACTGGAAAAACAATTGATCTAGAAAATACAATGTGAAGTATCCCACTGGAAAAACAACTGACCTAGGAAATGGATCCAGTAGAGATAATTTAAAAGTTATTGAACTACCTGAAAGCCATGATCAAAAGAAAAAGCCTTGATGTTATCTTTCAAGAAATGAACAAGGAAAGCTTCCCTGATATTCTAGAACCAGAGACTAGAATAGAAATGGAAAAAATCCACCAATCACCACCTGAAAGAAACTTCAAAAGGAAAAGTCCTAGGAATATTGTAGTCAAATTCCAGAGTTCCAAAGTGAAGGAGAAAATGTTACAAGCAGCCAGAAAGAAAAAAAAATTCAAGTATTGTGGAAACATAATCAGGATAACAAAAGATTTAGCAGCTTCTCCAGTAAGTGATCAGAGGGCTTGGAATATCACATTCCTGAGGTCAGAGGAGATAATCCTATCTCCTCTGCAAAACTGAGTATAATATTTCAGGGAAAAAATAGAATTTCAATGAAATATAGAACTTCCAAGCATTTTTCTTGAAAAAACCAGAGCTGAACAGAAAATTTGACTTTTAAATACAAGAATCAAGAGAAACATGAAAAATTAAACAGGAAAGAGGAGACATAAGAACTCATTAAATTTGAACCATGTACATTCCTATACAGAAAGATGATATTTGAACTCATGAGACCTTTCTTAGTATTAGGATAGTTGGAGGGAAAAATATATATATTATATAATATATATAAGATATATATATATATATATATACACACACACACAAATATACCTATACAGACATATACATATATATGTAGATGTATGTATGTATATATATATATATATAAATATTTGCATCTTTATGTATATACAGAGAAAGAGTACACATCACATATGAAGAGATGATATGTAAAAAAGAAAATTAAGTGCTGAGAGGAATGTACTAGGAGAAAGAAAGGAAGAGGGAGAATGTAGCAGATCATTTCACATAAAAGAGGCAAGAAAGAGCTTTTACAATGGAGGAAAAGAAGGGGAAGGTGAGAGGAAATAAGTGAGCCTTCGTTTCATCGGATTTAGCTTCAGTAAGGAATATTATACACATTCAATTGGGTTTGAAAATTTATCTTACACTACAGCAAAGCAAGGGGGAATGGGATAAGAGAGGGAATACTGTTGTAACAAACAGGTCATTTTCCCTTTTATTGATCTCTTTGGAATATAAATCTGGAAGTGTTATGGCTGTGTCATTGGCATGCACAGTTTTATAGACCTTTGGGAGTAGTTCCAAATGTTTCTCCTGAATGTTTGGACTACTTCACAACTCCACCAACAATACTTTAAAGTCCCAATCTCTCATCCCCTTCAGCATTTGTCGGGTTTTTTTTTCTCTCATTTTATCCAATTTTACAGGTGTTAGGTGGTATCTCAGACTTGTTTAAATTTGCATTTCACTGGTAAGTAATGATTTGGAGCATTTTTTCATGTGACCATGGATAGTCATGATTTCTTCTTTGGAAAACTGCCTTCTTCTATCATTGGACCATTTATCAATTGAGGAATAGCTTTTATTCTTAAAAATTTGATTCCATTGCCTATATATTTGAGAAATGAGATCTTTATCAGAGAAACTTGCTG
The DNA here is from genome assembly GCA_023548195.1 of Bettongia penicillata ogilbyi. Classification (NCBI taxonomy): domain Eukaryota; kingdom Metazoa; phylum Chordata; class Mammalia; order Diprotodontia; family Potoroidae; genus Bettongia; species Bettongia penicillata. The sequence goes on from JAJHZJ010000353.1 coordinate 3,483,709, forward strand.
CAAAAATTATTTCCAGTTTCCTGTTTTCTTCCAGTTTTATTAACATTAATTTTATTGTGCAAAAGTTTCTTAATATCATGTAATCAAAATTACCCATTTTAGTTCCTAATCTGTTTTATATTTTGTTTGGTCATAAATGCCTCACTTATCTACAGATGTAACAGGTACATTTTTTCAAACTCCTTTAATTTATTTATCATATAATCTTTTATTTCTAAGAGCTGTTTTGAAAATTAAAATACAAATTAAAAAATATTAATTGCAACCTCATACATATGAGATTGGGACAGAAAAGGAAAATGACAAATGTTGGAAGGGATATGGGGAAATTGTGACTTTCATGCACTGTTGATGGAAATATGAATTGATCTAACCATCCTGGAGAGCACTTTGGAACTATGCTCAAAGAGCTATAAAACTATGTATGCCATGGAATAACACTGCTAAGTCTGTATCCCACAGAGATCAAAGAAAAAGAAAAAGACCTATATGCACAAAAAATATTTACAGATGTTCTTTTTGTGGTGGTAAGGATTTGGAAATTGAGAGAATGCTCATCAATTGGGGAATGGATGAACAAGTTCGGGTATATGATTTGATGGAATATGATTGTGCTACAAGAAATGATGAGCAAAATGCTTTCAGAAAAACTTGGAAAGACTTACATGAACTGATGTGAAGTGAAATGAGAAGAACCAGAGAACATTGTATACAGTAAGAGCAATATTGCATGAAGATCTACTGTGAATGACTGTGTTATTCTCAACAATACTTTGATCCAAAACAATCCTGAAGGACTTTAAGGGAGTGCAAATCCAAATTGAAGAATACTTTTTTAAAAAGTTTCTTCATTATTCTTTTTTTTCCTTTGCAGTCTGCATTATCTTTCCCAACACAACTAATATGCTACAGTTTTGCAGGACTGCACATGTTTAATCTATACCAAATTGCTTGCTTTTTGAAAAGAGGTTTAAGGGGAGAGAGTTAAAGAGAATACAGAAATCCAAATTTAAAAAAAGAAAGATTAAAAATTTTGTTTACATGTGATTGAGAAAAATAAAATAAAAACTAATGAAAATGTCTTTGTATTGTGATTACAGTTAGTAGAGGAGGCATAGAAGAGGATTTGCTGTGATGGCTTCTAAGTCATAAAATAGTCCTGAGGTGCAGCCTGGAAATGAGATTTGCCTGCCTTTTTTCTGGCTTAATTTTTCAATCATAAAATAAATACAGGTGACCTAAAATAAATACATAGTGTTCCAAAAAAAAAGTATCTAGAAAAAAAGATACGTGTCATCTTTTCTTATAGAAATGTAAACCATTTAACCTTATTGAGTCCCTTATGATTTCTCTTTCATGTTTACCTTTTTATGCTCTTTTTCCTGTGAGTCTTGTATTTGAAAATAAAATTTTCTATTCAACTCTGGTCTGGAATGCTTGAAATTCCTCTATTTCATTCATTTTTCCCCTTGAAGGGTTGTGCTCAGTTTTGCTGGGCAGTTTATTTTAAATTTTAATCTTTAACTCTTTTGTCTTCCACAATGTATTCCTAGCCCCGATTCCTTCAATATAGTAGCTGTTAAATCTTCGGTGATTCCTAGATTTGGTACAATGGTGTTTCAGTGGCTTGTCTTTTTTACGCTTGAAGTATTTTTTTTTCTCTTTGATCTGGAAACTCTAGAATTTGGTTATAATATTCCTGGGAGTTTTCATTTTGAAATCTCTTTCAGGAGGTGATCAGTAGATTCCATAAGTTTCTATTTTATACTCAGATTTTAAAATCTCAGGATGGTTCCCCGATAGTGTCTTGAAAATGATGTCTAGTCTCTTCCTTTGATAATGGCTTTTAGATAATCCAATAATTCTTAAATTTCTCTCCTCAATCTATTTTCCAAGTCACTTGTTATTTCCCATGATATATTTCACATTTTCATTTTTTTTAAAGTTTTTTGACTTAGTTTTATCATTTCTTGATATTTCCCTGAAGTCATTATCTTCTACTTTCCCAATCCAAATTTCTAAGGAATTATTTTCTTCAGTGGTCTTTTATACTTCTTTTTCCATTTAGCCAATTCTGTTTACTTAAGCTGTTATTTTCTTTGGTATTTTATGCCTTTTTTTAACCTAGTTGTTGTCTTTTCATAATTTTATTCCTTTACTTTCATTTATTTACTTACTTTTCCTCACCCATTCTTATTTGATTTTGAAACTCATATTTAGCTATTCCAACAATTTTTGTTGTGTAATTTACATCTTTCGAGACTTCACTCAGTCATGTTGTCTTCCTCTGAATTTGTATCCTGCTCTTCCCTTTCACTACAGTAGCTTCTTAGAGTTAGGTTCCTTTCTTGTTGTTGCTGCTTACTTATTTTTCCACCTTATTTCTTGATTTTGAACTTTGTGTTAAAGCTGGTCTCTGTTCCTGACATGGCAGAAGAGGATATCTATCCCGAACTTTAGGCTTTTCTCAACTAAAGTTTTCAGTGCTAGTTCTAGGGGTTTGAAAGTTTTCAGTGCTTCCCAGGTGGTGTGATCTAGGGAGAGCTGTGATCACCACTCTCTTTAATCTTCACTCTGGTCCTCATCTAGGAAAGGCCCCTGATCTCTTATGATTATGATAGATACTCTATCTCCCTGCCTCTCCCTCCTTGGGACTGGAAGTGATACTTTTTCTCAGATTCCTTGGTCCCTTGGGGCTAGCAATGATACTACCTCATTAGAGCTTTCACTCCCTCTTGACAGCAATTGTTCTTCTCTGCCCTTGAACTATGGCCAAGAAGTGGGTATAGGAGAAAGAATTGCCTCAATTCCTGTGTTTACTGTTTGTATAGGCATCTCCTGTAATTTCTTTCTGAATAGTTGCCACATCCCATTACCCTCTCTGGCTTGAGAGCTCCTGAAACTGCTACTGCTTCTGTCACTACCACCAAATACCATCAAATACCACCTATGTTTCATCCACATGGACTCTGGATTAGTCTCAACCTGAAGTCACAGATTTCTCATTCCAGCCTCCTAAGTTGTGTTGGACTGAAAGAATGGCTCAGTTTGACCTTTTGCTTGCTCTGTCACACTAGATATTGATTTGAGCCATTATTTTAAAGTTATTTGGAGGTGAATGTTCAGGGAATTAAACTGAGTGTTTTTGGTTTGTTAAGAATATATTAGCCCAGATATTGCATTTTTTCCAGTTGTGGATGATAGAAAAGTTTTTTAAAAAGAAATATCTCATGGTTGCCATTTTGCAGTGCCATGTAGTCTCCAATTCTTTGACAATTTTAATTAAATTAAATTAATTAATTTAAATTGGTATTGAATAGATAGACTTGTATCAATCAAAAATTAGTGGAAATATCCCATAGAAATCAGCCATGTACAGTATACATCTAGAGAATAGAGAATAGTCAGTTCAGACTCGATGTAAGAATCAGGATCAATGCTGGCCTTATTTAAAAACTTGTTTATTCATCTATGCACTTTTCAATCCTTAACCAATATTATATCAGAAATCTCCTCAATGCTACTATGAAGTAGTGGAGGTAGAAGTAAGCTATATTTATTTTACCAATTGAGAGAGAGAGAGTGCAGTATAAAGAGACAAGGAGGCTACTTTCTTTACTTTAGTTCAAATGCTCCTATGGGTTCAGATCTATAATGGAAATGAAGAAATTATAAAAGAAAAAACTAATACCATCATTTCATTAGAATAACAATAAACAGAACAGTTTTCAAATATATCTTTTATTTTACTTATTAAAATAATTATAAGCATTTATTTTGTTTCTCCTCTACCCCCAATTGGGGGAAAGAAAAACAAAAAAAAGAAAGAAGAAAAAAATATTTGTTAAACTCTGGATAGTAAAGAAAAATAAATTACTGTATTGGTCATGCTAAAAAAGATGTGCCTCATTTTTTCATATTTAGTCTATCCCTTCTATATTGGGAGGTGGGCACTCTTCATCATAGAGTGTGGAATTGTGACTTTTCATTACACTTATCAGAGTTTTTAAGTTTTCCCAAATATTTTTTTTCTTTATTATATTGCTGTTATTGTAGAGCAGAAGTATCTAATACAGGTATCCAATTTAAATGTAATGGTAAAATATTCAACAAAATAAGTAAAACTACATTAGAATATAGAAAAAGTTAATATGTGATTTTGTAGATTAATATACAGCCTATAGAAGTCCTTATGTATGCTTTAGTAAATTCTATTTACATTTGAGTTTGATATCATTGATACAGATTGTTATGATGGTTCTACTCAATTAACTGTCTTGAATTCACATCTTCCCAGTTTTCTCTGAAATTGTTCCTTTCATCATTTTTATGACACCGTGTTACTTATTCCATTACATTCATATAGCATAATTTATGCAGCCATTTCTAAACTGATGAGGCACCTCAGCGATGCATAAGGCTATAAACAACACTAACTCACATTTATTTAGTGGTTTTCAGGTCTATAAAGTGCTTTTTCCCCCAATCACCCTGATGTGTCATTAATTGTAATTCCCATTTTGTAGATTAGTAAGCTAAGACTCAGAGAGCAGAAGTGACTTACCCAGGTCACACAGATAGTAATTACTGTAGATGAATTTTGAGACTGAGGCCAAAATGAAAACTCTTTATAATGTACCTGTATAATGTATAATGTCTGCTTCTCTGTGTGAATTATTCAATTCTTAAAAATAGCTGGAATTTCATCAGCACGAATATTTTCTCTGTCAAGGTAAACAATAATTTCTCCATATCATAGTATTAGTTCTTGATGAAAACTCTCAGAGATCAAGTAGTCCCACCTCATTATTCTAAACTTGAGAAATCAGGGGCCCAAGAAGATTATAAGATTTGCCCAAAGTTATGCAGGCAAGTAATGCCAGTAGATGACTGTAATGAGTTGCTATGATCTGTGTGTGTGTGTGTGTGTGTGTGTGAGTGTGTGTGGTATCATTCTATTTTCCTAAGCACAATGTATGGTCATGGACAAGTCTCTAGGGAAAGGAAATAAATTAGTTCCTGCTGTGCATCAGGCACTGAACTAGGCTCTGGGTATTAGATATGAAAGCCAAATTTAGAAATATCTTCTCTCAAATAGCTTATTTTCTATCAGGGGAAGTAATATATACACATATATGTACATACAAATATACATGGCAGTCTGAAGGTGGGGGAATCCCTAGACTCTGGAGTAATCCGCAAGGGCCTCTTTTAGGGGGTAACACTGGAGTTGAGCTTTGAAGGTAATTAGGGATCTATGCAAAGACATAAAATGTTGAAATATAAAAGGTATACTTAAATTTCAATGATGTAGAGCTAGAAGAATGAGCTAATATAATTATAGATGAAGATTCCAAAAAAAAAAAATCAATGGGATATATGCATGATCTGTAAGAAACTAGAAATAAAGTAGACATTAACATAAACATAAAATAAATTACATAGGCACAAAATGCAGATGACCTAAATTAACATAGTTCAATAGGGATTAGATTATAACTACAGCATTGGATTGATTCTATGTACCACTTTTTAAATGAGTAGTCAGCAAACTGAGATGCATCCAGAGGACAGAATAGTGTGGTAAAGGGTTTAGAAACCATGATACATGAACTTTCTAATATGTGTAGCTGGTAAGTGAGAAGATATGTGGTAAGTGAGAGGTTAAGGTATATGAGAAGTCTTCATACAGCAACTGAAGGATTGCCCTTTGTAGGAAAGAGCAGAATTATTCTACCCAGACTTGCAGGTAAAATTGGGGTCAGTACTTGGCACTTACATGAAGATAGATTTCAATTTGGCATATTAAATAAATTTCTAACAATTAAAGTTGTTGCATATATATTCAGTGACATAGTCTTCTATATAACAGAAAGTCTATTTGGAAAGAGTGATCAAGAGTAGCTGTAAAATGTGAAAGTTTTTCTGTCACATGCAGCAACATTAGAAAAATGTTCTCAAGTCATAAATGAGTTTTGATCTGCCTCAGAGAAGTTCTTCCACCTCTTAAATCACAGATCTTTGAAATATAATATGGTATAGGAATCAAATGCAATGTGAAATAGAGTTTCTTGCCAGTAGAAGTGTTGAGTAAAGGAACAAATGATCCTCTACCAGGGGTGGTATGGTGGAATGAACACTGGAGTTGGAAACAAAAGACATGGTTAGTCAATTGTATAATTGGTACATCAGTGGCTTCCCTTGCAGCCACCAACACCTCTTTCTATTACTGTTAAAAAGTTAAAAGAGAAGCACCTATCTATAGCTAGCACGTTAAGAAGTTGCTCACTGATGTGCTTATGAGTAGGTTCACATTAAAAGGCAGTGGTCCATTTTCTGTCAGAGTGATACTTGAATAACACACCACTCTCTACACATATGGCTGAAGGAGGAAATAACATGCTCACTAAATTTGGTATGAAAATCTATCTTACACTACAAGAAAGTAGGGGAGGAGGTGACAAGTGAGGTAAGGGAAATGATAGAAAGGAGGGAAAATGAGAGAAGGGAGTAACTAGAAATAAACACTTTTGGGAAGAGGCAAGGTCAAATGAGGGAATAAAAAAGAAATAAAAAAATAAGTGGGGGATAGAGTAAGATAGAAGGCAATATAGTTAGTATTATACAACATGATTATTACGGAAGTTTTTTGCAAAAAGATACATATTTAGTCTGTATTGAATTGCTTGCCTTCTCAGTGAGGATGGGTAGGGAGAGAGGGAGGGAGAGAAGTTGGAATTCAAAGTATTAGAAATGAATGTTGAGAATTTTTATTGCATATAACTGGGAAATATGAAACACAGAGAATAGGGTATAGAAATTTATCTTGCCCTACAAGAAAAGAAAGAAGATAGGGTTAAGGGAAGTGTGGGGTATGATACAAGGGAGGGTACATTGAGGGAAGGGGTAATCAGAACTCAAGATATTAGGAAGTGGGGGGAGGGGAGAGATGGAGAGAAAAATTGGACATGTTACAAAGTGATGTAAAAGCAATTAGTATTAAGACAATTGGCTGAATTAATTATTGAGAATAAATCAAAGACATCTATCTTTAGTGTGGGGAAAAGAATTCTAGTCTAAATTCTCTAGAGGCAGGTAACCTTGGGTAAAATTTGGCATTGATGGAAAAGTTAAGGTTTTAGTGTTAAATTTGATTTTATGATTGCTATTTAATCAGGAACTAGAACATGTATAGAAAGGCATGTAAGCCACTTAAGACTTGCCTCAAATGTACCTTAGCCAAAGTGAAATTATAGTCTTATTTGAAACCTGGTTATTGGAACTTGCTATTATAAGATATTGTGAGACTATTAAGTGACTGTTCTTCTGAGTTAACTCCAGGTATGGATAGCAAGAAAGGTGGTCTGAGCCTCCAGTCCATGATGCCAGTAAACCTGTCAGATGCTGGTATGAACTGAAAAAGGTGATTTCATGGGAAGGGTGGGAGAGTAACTGTTCAGCTTAGGTAGGATTCTCCTGACTCAGTTTCCCCACTGATACCTGGCAGACTTTAAGCCTGACTGAGTGCAAGTTGACAATCTACTCCTACCTGGAACTGACATTAAGTTGGGGAGGTATTGGTTCCCTGCAATGTCCGTATTCTTAGTGGCAATTTTCTATAGTCAAAAGCTTTGTAAGCTTAATACCAGATCTATTAAATTATAGATTGTTGGTAGGGGAACATCTGAGGTAAGGTCTAAACTTAAGCTATTAGTCTTAGGACTTTAGACCAACAACAATAAGTTATGGTCGTTTAACTCGTAGTAATACTGTGGAGACAATTAGGTCAAGGACTTGTGAAGTTAGCATACATAAATATCTGTGTGTCAGTTGGTTACTATTTTTTAAAAAATTCTTTTGTGGTCTATATTGTAAATACTTCAAAAAGAAGTACCACTTGACCAAAAGTTGGAATTGTTTTATGTGATATGAATTGCATTAAAAATGAAAAATAAAATTAAAATTAAAAAAAAAAAAGAGTACAGCAGTCTTTTAGCATGGGAGGGTAGGAGGCTCAATGGGAAAGATCTCTCTTGCTGTGGCTAAAGGGAACCAGTACAGAATGAGAGGAATCCGAGTAAGTCAGCAACAAGGCATACCTCAGCAGACCAGAGGGAGATCCTGAGCCTCACAGTGATGGTGCCAACAAGCACCCACACCAGGACACCAGGAGTACCTTTGTATAACTGGGGAATCTGCAGACACAAGGGCAGATGGGCATCCATCAGCAGCTGATCCTACCTGTGCTATAATGTATCCTGAGGAGAGGAGAAGACCTCCAGTGGCCTAACCAACCCTCCCCCATGCCTTACTCCATGGTTTTCAATGTAACCCAGGGGAATCAGAGAGACTTCACTTGGTCTCAGCACACACCAGCCATATCCAGCTCAGCACCAGGTAAGCTACAGTAACATATAACTCCTGGCTGTTAGAGCCAGAGGCCACAGCACCTAAAGATGGTAATCAGGTCCTTAGCCCCCAGCACAAGAAGAATGGGACAGAGCCCCCTGTGCCTCAAAAGCAGAGATCGACTTTAAAAGTCAGGAAAAAGACAATCACAATGAGGAAAAAACAAATTAGAAAAACAAAGACCATAGATTCTTACTATAAGGACAAGGAAGATCAAAATATGAATTCAGAAGAGGGCAGCATTGACACTATATCCACATAAGAAACCACAAAATGGAATATTAATTGTTCTCAAGACCAAAAAGTATTCTTGGAAGAGCTCAAAAAGGATTTTAAAAGGCAAATTACAGAGGTAGAAGAAAAATGATTGATTCTTTTAAAGATACAATTGACCAAATTGGGGAAAAAAATCACTGAACAAAACAATTCTTTAAAAAAAGTAAAAGTGGTCAAATGGATAAGGTGGTACAAAACAGAACTGGAGAAAATAGCTCCTTAAAAAATAAAACTGGCCAATGGAAAAAGCTAACTGAAAGAAACAATTTGTTACAAATTAAAATTGGGCAAGTAGAAGCTAATAACTCTATAAGGCATCAAAAAACAGTCAAACAAAATCTAAAGAATGAAAAATAGAAGACAAAGTAAAAATATCACATTGGAAAAACAACTAGCCTGGAAAATAGATCCAGGAGAGATAATCCAAGAATTATTGATGCACCGGAAAGCCACAATAAAAAAGGAGCCTGGACTATACCTCCCAAGAAATCATCAGAGAAAACTGACCTGAAGGACTAGAATCAGAGGGTAAAATAATCATCAAAAGAATCCACCGATCACCTCCTGAAAGAGATCCCAAATTGAAAACACCAAGGAATATTGTAGCAAAATTTCAGAATTATCAGGACAAGGAGAAAATACTGGAAGCAACCAGAAAAAAAACAATTCAAACATTGGGGATCTACAGTCAGGATCACATAGGACCTTGCAGCTTCTACATTAAAAGATTGGTGGTAATGGAATATGATATTCTGTAAGGCAAAGAAGTTTTTATTTTACTACAACCAAGGATCAACTATCCAGAAAAACTGAGCATTATTCTTCAGGCAAGGTGATGGATATTCAATGAAATAAGGGACTTTCAGACCTTCCTGATGAAAAGGCTGGAGTTCAATAGAAAATTTGATCTTCAAATACAAGACACAAGAGAGGCATAAAAAAGTAAACATTAAAAAAATGGTTATTTAATAAGGGCAAACTGTTTACATCCCTGCGTGTGAGTACAGTATTTGACACTTGTATCTTTATTATGACATTTAAAAGGGATATAGATAGAAAGAGGGTGTGGGTATAAATTAAGTAATGTGTTGATAAAAACCTAATTAAGGCGTGCAATGTGATTGTAATGGGAGAAGAGGAAAGGAGGGGGCAAAAAGAGTAAATTACATCACATGAAGAGGGATAAAGGAGAAGATGTGGGAGAGTTGGGATGCTGGTCGCTTGGTTGGTTGGTTAATGTTGTCCTTCATTCTCAAAGAGGATCAAAATGACATCACCATGATAAAGTGAAATTTCAGTGTGTCAGACTGTGACTTACAGACCAATACAAATTTGGAATGTTCTACCACAGGTTGGGCACAGATACTGTGTGTGAATATTTGGGGTGGATACTCCAAATTTGCATATCCTATGTTTACTTTGTGCTGTGTCAATTCTGCTTTGCTCATAGAGCACAGCACCCTTTCTGATGTGGGCACGTCATGCTGAGTGGTCCTGTGCCAGTGTCTCCCATGTTGCATAATAAATCCAAAGTTTTTGAGAGAGACCTTGAGAGTGTCCTTGTATTGTTTCTTCTAAGCCACCATGTGATCACCTGCCCCATGCAAGTTGTCCTTAAAATAGTCTTTTTGGCAAGCATACAATTTGCCTTCAAAAAACATGGCCAGCCCATAGGAGTTGAGCTCTCTGAAGCATAGTCTGAATGCTTGGCAGTTCAGCTGGAGCAAGGACTTCAGTGTCTGGTACTTTAACCTGCCAAGTCATCCTCAGAATCTTCCTAATACAGTTCAAATGGAAGTGATTCAGTTTTTTAGCATGGAGCTGGTAGATTGTCAATGTTTCACAAGCTTATAACAATGAGGTCAGCACAACAGCTCTGCAGACCTTCAGTTTGCTAGTTAGTCTAATACCTCTTCTCTCTCAAACTTTTCTTCAAAGCCTTTCAAACACTGAGCTAGCTCTGGCAATGTGTGCATCAACCTCATTGTCAATGTACATCCCTGGAATGTACACTACCAAGGTAAGTGAACTTATCCAAGCATTCAAAATTTCTCCATTTGTTGTAACCAATGGTTCCACATATGAATGGTGTGGTGGTGGCTGATGGAGCACCTGTGTTTCCTTAATTATTAGGCCAAAATTAGCACAGACAACAGAGAATTGATCCATGCTTTGTTTCATCTTAGTGTGAGAATGAAGAGGCATATGCCTCTTCGTGTGATGCTAAGAGGCTGCACTGAGTGTACAATCATCTGCAAAGGTCTTGCCTTGTAGCCTCTTCAAATTGAAAAACTTACCATCAGTATGGTAGTTGACCTTGATTCCATATTTATCCTCATTGAAAGTATTTAACAACACAGCTGAAAACATCTTAGTAAAAAACATGGGAGCAAACACACACCCCTGTTTCATTTCATTGTTGAATGGGAAGGCACAAAAGCATTGTCCACTATCCAGAACCCGGGCAAACATGCCATCATGAAACTGATGTACAATATTGATGAACTTCCCCAGAGAATCAAATTTTAACATAATTTTCCATCAGTCCTCACAACTAACAGTGTTAAAGGCCTTGGTCAGATCTACAAACATTGTATACAGATCTCTGTTCTGCTCCTGAATTTGTTGGGCAGCAAACTCCATATCGACTGTTCCTTGGCCCTTTCTGAAGCCACACTGGCTCTCAGGTATATGGCCATCTTCCAGGTGAAGGATCACTTATTGAGGAGTACTCTAGCAAGAATTTTACCACCAGTGACTAAGGGAGAGACCCCCCCCCGACCCCGTGATTGATGCAGAATGATCTATTCCCTTTACCTTTATAGAGATGGACAATGGAGGCATCCTTCAACTCCTGGAGGATAACCTTCTCTTGCCATCTAACCTAAAAGATTTCAGTCAGCTTTTGTATAAGCAATGATCCCCCTACCTTGTAAATTTCAGCTGGAATAGAATCAGCACCAGGTGCTTTGTCACATGAAAGGAGCCTGATGACCCTCAAAACCTCTTCTTCAGTTGGAAGTTCAGCTAAGGAGGGAATGACTTCAACCTGAGGTAAAAAGTCAATGGCATAAAAGCATTGGTTGATGATGGTCTGTTGAGAACACTATGGAAGTGTTCAGTCTATCTTTCTAGGATCATGTCCTTATCACTAATCAATGTGGCTTCATCAGCAATGTATAGTTGTGATGCATCATAAGTTTTTGATCCTTAAATAGCTTTCAGGGTATCATGACAGTGCTTTGGACTGTTACCATCAGCATAAACCTGGATTTCATCTGCCTTCTTACTGAGCCAGGAATCCTGCATCTTTCTAAGTTTTGCTTGTACTTTGCTTTTGATGGGATTAAATGCTACCTTCTTAGAGGTGAATGACTATCCTGCTGGTATATGCTGGGGAGTTCTCATTATTCCTTTAGCAGCTTCTGAACTTCCCCATCATTTTCATCAAACCATTCTTGGTGTTTGTGAGTGTTCCGACCCAGATGAGCAAATGCAGTGCTGTACACCAAATCTCTGAAAGCTGCCCACTCCTTTCCTGCTCCACTGTTGCCAATTGTGTGTTCGCTCAACTTTCCCTCCGAGTCAGCAACAAAATGTTCACCCTCAGAAAACAGCTCTAATTTGTTGACATTAGTTCTTCTGGTAGTCATTTTCCCTTGGGGGAGGCACTTTTGATGAATGGGAATATTTAGCTTGGAAAGGATAGCTCTATGATCAATCCAGAACTCTGCACCACACATTGCCTTTGTCACTCTCACTTGTCTGTCTATTCTCCTTACAACCACATAATCTATTAGATGCCAGTGTTTGCTGTGAGGGTGCATCCATGAAGTTTTATTGCATTTATGTAAACAGAAGGCAATGTTGGTAATGATAAGGTCATATGATGCACAAGTCTTCAGTAATAAATGACCTTTGCTGTTACTGTTTCCAACTCCATTCCTCCCTAAGACTCCCTGTCAAGTCTGATAGTCTGAGGCTTCTCTAGCATTAGATTTGCCCAGAATTGTAAGCTTGTCCTCTTTTGGCACATTGAAAATAAGGGTCTCTAGGTCTTCATAAAATTTTTCTTTGACTTCATCAGGGTTCGTCATGGTGGAAGTTTAGGCACTAATGGTAGTGACATGATGTTTTCCTGTGCGTGGCAATCACATTGTCATGAGCCTGTCATTCACTCCTTTTGTCAGGCATACCAGCTTGCTGATTAGATTAGTTTTGATTGTAAAATTCATGCCAGCTTTAGGGCGCTCCTCTTCACTGCTTCACAGAAAAATGTGTATCCAGCTCTAGCTTCAGCAAGTTGGCCTTCATCTGTCAGCCTTGTTTCACTCCAGGTTGCTATTTGGATGCTGTATCTATTGAGTTTTCTTGCAACAAGAGCAGTTTGTCTTTCAGTTCTACTGGATTTTGTGTTGTCTATTAGTGTGTGCACAATCCATGTGCTGATGGTGAGTGGAGTTATCTTTGCAGATGTTTTTTGCACATTTTGTACATTTTTTTGTGTGTTTCAACCACATAGTGGGATTCCTCATCTGCTTCAGTAATCAGGTCAGGGTTGAGTAAGCAGACAGTGTTTAGGACACATTTTCTAACCCCTTTCTTCATTCCAGGAGGTGAGCAGTGCAATTCTTAAAGGCTATTCAGACACCCAGGGGGTTGCTGAGTCCCACTGCTGCTTCCAGTGAGAAATGACCCCATGGCCTGTGCCTCCTGTATACAGGGTTGTCACTACAGCTCCCGGGGTACTGGTGCCTGCTGCTTCATCACTTGCTTGTTGTTGCAGGACTTTGAGACGTAATAGTAAAATAGCATGTGTGATGTGTTTTGATTCCTGGGTAAATTGGATTTAAGTAAGGCAGAGTTACATGAAGTCCTCAAATTCACTTTCTCCTCGGGAGACATCATAGGTCAGTGGCAGGACAGAGTCAAGATGGCTGGTGATGGTGCAGAATGCAGTGAATGACCTTGGTGTCTTTGGTGTCTAACCAAGCTCTAAGTGCTCCACATAGCCTGTTCCATCTGCCTTCATGGCCATTGGAACAAATTGTTCTCATCTGCCCTTTCTACCAGGGGAAGTCTTCACATGCTTGGGGTAGACACTCCCCTCAACTCACCAATGAGTTTGAGAACCTTTGGTTACGCTCAACCTGGTTTGGTCCATCTGCCATAATGGTTTACCTGGTTGCTAATGCTGCACACGCTGCAGCTTCTTGGAGCCACAGGCAACGGTTGGGTGGAACAGGTCAACACCAAAGGTGGAAAGAGCCCTGAAAATTGCTGATCCTCTTTGAACACACCCTACACCCCATGTGGGAGAGTTGGAACACTAATTCATTGGTGCTGGAGCTGTGAGCTGATCCAACCATTATGGAGAGCAATTTGGAACTATGCCAAAGGGCTACAAAAATGTGCATACCCTTTGACCCAGCAAGATCACTTCTAGTGCTGTATCCCAAAGAGATCATAAAAATGGGAAAAGGTCCCATAAGTACAAAAATATTTATAGCAGCTCTTTTTTGTAGTGGACAGGAACTGGAAATTGAAGGGATGCCCATTAATTGGGCAATGGCTGAGCAAGTTGTAGTAAATGAATGTAATAGAATGCTATTGTGCTATCATTCTGTAAAAAATGATGAATAGGCAGACTTCAGAAAACCCTGGAACGACATACATAAACTCATGCTGAGTGAAGTGGGCAGAACCAGGATAACATTGTACATAGTAACAGCCATAGTATGTGGTGACATATTTTGATAGGCTTAGCTCTTCTCAGCAATGCAAGGATCTAAAGTAATTCCAAAAGACTCATGATGGAAAATCCCATCCACATCCAGAGAAAGAACTATGGAGTTGGAATGAAGAGTGAAGCGACTATTTTCTGTTTTGTTTTTGTTTCTGATGGTTTATCCCATTCATTATAATTCTTCTATGCAACATGATTAATGTGAAAATATACTTAATGGGAATGTATGTGTAGAGCTCATATCAGATTGCATGCCGACCTGAGGACAAGAAAGGGTAGAGAGAGAAAATTTAAAACTTATTGAGGTGAATGTTGAAATCTAAAAATAAATAAATTGCAAAAATAGATGAGCTATGGAGGGAGAGTACTAGCAATAGGAGAATCAAGAAAACCTTCATATGGAAGATGGTATTTGAACTGAATATTGAATGAAATTACAGATGCCAAATGACTGAGGTGAGAGGGGAATTCCTCCTATGAATGGGAACAGTGCAAAAGCACAGAGATAAGAAATGGAGCACTCTGTATATGCAATTGTAATATGGTCAGATTGATAAGAATGAATAAAGAAGGTTAGTATATGAGACTAAAACAGTCAGTTTGGATAGGAAGGGCTTTTGGTGACAAATGAAATCTATACTTGATCCTCAAGATAACTGGAGTCACTGAAGTTTAATGAGTGGTGGAATGAGGTGGTCAGATTCACAGTTTGCTAAAGTCAGTTTGGTAGATTTCTTGAATATGGATTGGAACGGGAAAAAGATTTGAGAAGGGGAGGTTTGTTAGAGTAGGGATTTTTAGTCTGAGGTTGAAAGGGTTTTTAAGTATTTTAATAACTATAGTTCAATATAGTGGGGGTCCTTTGTAATTCTATGATGTTATATGTGGTTTAAAGCATTATTCTGAGAACAGTCCACATATTCAACCAGACTGCCAGAGTGGCCCATATCACCAAAAATGGTAAGAATTTCTGATTTGAAAATAGTATCAAAATTCATCTGGAAGAACAAAAGGTCCAGAATATCAAGGGGACTAATGAAAAGAAATGCTAGGGAAGGTGGCCTAGCACTATCAGATCTCAAATTGTATTATAAAGCAGCAATTATCAAAACCACTTGGTAGTGACTAAGAAACAGAACGGTAGAGAAGTGGAATACTCTAGGCACTCAAGACACAGTAGACAATGAATATAGCAATCTATTGTTTGATAAACTCAAAGACTCCAGCTTCTGGGATAAGAATTCATTGTTTAACAAAAATTTCTGGGAAAACTAGATAATAGTGTGGCAGAAAATAGGCATAGACCAATACCTGACACCATATACAAGAATAAAGTCCAAATGGGTACATGATCTGGGTGTAAAGATTGATACTATCAACAAATTGGTGGAGCAAGGACTAGTGTATTTATCAGATTTATGGCAAAGGGAGGAATTTTTGACTAAAGAGGATATAGAAAGCATTATGAAGTGCAAGATGGATAATTTTGATTACATTAAACTGAAAAGCTTTTGCACAACCGAACCCAATGTAACCAAAATTCAGAGGGATGTAGAAAACTGGAAAAGAATTTTTACAGCTAATGTTGGTGATAAAGGTCATATTTCTACAATATATGAAGAACTAAGTCAAATGTACAAAAATACAACTCATTATCCAATTGATAAATGGTCAGAGGACATGAACAGGCAATTTTCAGAGGAAGAAATTAAATATATCTATAGTCATATAAAAAATGGTCTAAATCACTTTTGATTAGAGAGATGCAAATCAAAACAACTCTGAGGTACCATGTCACACCTATCAGACTGGCAAACTTGACAGAACAGGAAGATGATAAATGTTGGAAAGAATGTGGGAGAGTTGGAGCACTAATACATTGTTGGTGGAGCTGTAAGCTGATCCAATCATTCTGTGCCCAAAGGGCTACAAAAATATGCATACCCTTTGACCCAGCAATACCACTTCTAGGACTGTATCCCCAAGGTCATAAAAATGGGGAAGGGTCCTACATGTACAAACATTTTTATAGCAACACTCTTTGTGGTGGTGAAAAACTAGAAATCAAGGGGATGCCAATCAATTGGGGAATGGCTGAATAAATTATGGTATATGAATATAACGGAATACTATTGTGCTATAAGAAATGATGAAGAGGAAGACTTCAGAGAGGCCTGGACATACATAAGATCTGATGCTGAGTGAAAGGAGCAGAACCAGGGGAACTTTGTGCACAGCAACGACCACAGAGCATGAGAATTTTTTTCTGGTAGACTTGGAACTTCATGCAATGCAAGGACTTAAAAGATGCCCAAAGGTCTTCTAAGGAAAAATGCCTTCCACAGTCAGAAAAGACTATGGAATTCAGTTACAGAACGTAGTAGATCATTTGTGTGTGTGTGTGTGTGTGTGTGTGTGTGTGTGTATGTGTGTGTGTATGTGTATTATGTTTTAGTTTGTTTTATGATTTATCCCATTCATTTTAATTCTTCCACACAGCATGACTATAGTGAAAATGTATTTAGTAGGAATATATGTGTAGAACCTACATAAAATTGCATGTTGTCTCTGGCAGGGATGGGGGAGAGAGGGAAAAATAATAATCTAAGTTATATGATAGTGATTGTAGAACACTGAAAATAAATAAAATTAATTTTAAAAAAGAGTAATCCCCCTCCCCAAAAAAAGAATTTCTGATTCCAGAGACTTTTGCAATAAATAAATAGAGATATGATGAGTAACTTAATTAGAGTATTGGTTTTGTGGGTGCAGAAAAGGGGACAGACATAGATTTTTCTGGAAGTTGAAATAATAAGATTTAATAGCTGGTTGGTAAGGGATGAAGAGGGAGTAGATAAGTAAGTCTAAGGGAGAGTGAGTAATCAAGGATGACACTGAGTGTATGGACCTAGATGACAGGAAAGAGGGTGATACCCTAAATAGTAATAGATAAGTTTGAAAAAGAGACAAATTTTAGGCAAAATTATTAATTGCTCTTTGTGTATATTGAGTTTAAGATATTTATGGTGGCATCCATTTCAAAACGACTTGGGAATATGGGATGATAGACCTGAGAGAGACAGAGACACAGAGAGGCACACACACACACACACACACACACACACACAGACAGATACAGAAACACACATACACACACACAGAGAAGCTACATAGAGCTGACAAGAATGTAGAGAGAATAATTAAACCCATGAGAGTTGATGAAATCAACAAGGAAAGTAGAGCATCAAGTTTGCAACCTGAGTTTCATATATTTAGAGCTAGAGGAAAATCTTAAATATCATTTAATCAAAACTTCATTTTATAGACCGGAAACTAGGGCAAGAGAAATTAAATGTCCTGTACAAGGTCACAGAGGTGGTATATATCAGTCATTCTAGTCTCGATTTCCTTCCTCTTACATCAAATCTAATGCTATTTCGTACTGCACCCTGAAGGAAAGTTATACCTAAGAACTGAAGTTAAGTAACAAAAATAGCAACTAGAAATGTCAATAAAAGCTAGACAAGAAAAAAAAAATTAGAGCTGGCAAAGCAGGTACCGGACAAAGATCAGCAAGGACTACTTATGAGCAACAAACATCCTTACCAATTATTGTTACAAAGAAAAGCAAATGCATAAATGCCAATTTTTTTTTTATAAAAAGACTTAGAATACAGGCACAAGCTGACAATGAACATACTGCATCATAAATATTAGTAACAATTGCTATAACTGTTAAATGGTATTTTAGTAACTATGGAATTTGAATCATTTTTGAGCTGTTATTTTGCCCTTTATTTGTGATTCCAGAGAGTTCTGTTTAGATTTTTGCAACAAATGACAATCTTATCATACATGATGTGATTAATCTATGTTCCTTTGTTCAATGTTTGGCTTCGGAATTTTCAGGATTCCAATGGATGCCAGCATATTGAAGGGGCTGTATGTATATATACATATATATGATTATATGAGATTTATGCATAATTTATATATATTTATAAATGCATTTATTTAGTGCATTATATTATTTATATATATAAAATTTATATATATTTATAAATGCATTTATTTAGCACCTAGTGTGTGCCAGGGACTGTGCTGAATGATTATTGCAAATCTCTTAGTTGCAGCAGGTATTGTCTTTGCCAATCCAATTTGCAACGACTGTGCAACTTAACAGATTGATTTCCCAATGTAAAGCAAATCTAAAACCTCTTCTTCAAGGACAGCCCTTCAAATATTTGATCATAGTAATCATGTTCCCAATCAATCTTTGTTTCCCTAGGCTCAGCAACATTGGATGGAAGAAAAGAAGCCAATATTTAAGAGGTGGAGTCTGCAAAGAAAGATAGAAGGCAGCTAGTTGTTAGTGAACTATGATGGGCAAATAGATAAGAAATGAAACAAGTTCTTTCAGCATTAAGTGATAATGACAATACCATGGCAGCATCCACAGCACCACCATCATGTGCTATGCAAAGAAACTTCTTAAAAAAAAAATGTTAAAAACACATCTCCCTCCACGTCCATGGCCCTGTAAGTAAAGGGTACAGGGAAAATGAGTGGTCCTATTTGGTGAAGCAAAAAATGCTCCATATTAACTAGCTTTATTGCATATCTCTGTCCCTCTATTTTTCAGTCTTAGTAGAAGGCAAGTACGTATGGCAAATGTGTCATTTTTTTCCCCTTAAAATCAAGAAAACCTTCAGAAACTGGTATTTTCCTTCACGGATTCAGCCAAGGGCCTTTACTTTATTCTCCCTCTCCATGTTGGTGTTGACTCTATTATTTCACAAAAAGGGGAAAATATATTCAGAAGGACTTATAAATTGTGTGGGAGGTGAGACAAGATGACCTTCAACTTTCCCTCTAACTCTGCATGTCCATATTACCATGAAACAGAAGCAGCAGGAGAGGAAGGTAAAAATGAGTGCCTGGAAGCTTAGGGAAGTATGGGATCAAAGACCCAGGTGAATGAAGTGATTTTGAGAATAGGAGAGGTTTAGCTAACTCTGCTGAAGCAGGCTGATGGGAGGGAAAGCTAAGAAGAAGGCCTTGAGCAATGATTTTCAAACTCTTTTTTGTACTTACATCTCAGTGTTCCTTGCTCATTAGTACCAGATTCAAATATTCAAGTACAGAAAAAGAATTCAATTTTATATGAACATGACACCAGGTTATTTTTTTCCTCTTATTATTCTAAAAATGATTTTTTTTCCTTTTCCTATGTCCCTCCGAAGTAGATTTCATTCACTACAAAAGAGAAACCCTGAATTCTTAACTTGGCAACAAAGAAGGTTCCCCAGGCAGTCCAGACTTCCTGACCCATTTTCCATGCCTTGGGATTCCTCTGACTTTCTTTTCCTTTCCCCCACCCTCTGACTTCCTTTCTTTAGTTCCCCAAGGCTCCCAGTGGAGAAGATTAGCTTTTTTCTTGTAGAGATAGAGATGTTATTGAGGCTTTGCCCTTGCTACATTGGGAAAATGAGGCAGACAATGACTCCTTGAGCAGGGAACTGCAGAGAAGGATGTTTCAGGGTGGAGGGAAGAGTTTCCTAGCACATCTAAGAATCTGGGGCACATGGGAATAGAGAATAAAACTTGATGGAGTAATGGCAAGGGTAAATATCTTGTTATCAAGGGTTTAAATGTTCCTTCTCTTGAAGAAATCTCTATGTAAATAATATGAGTACCATAAGGGAGCCTCATAGATTAAACCAGAAGCTATGTACACTATTTAGGGACTAACATATCTAATCATTAAGAAGACCTTCAGTACAGTTTACTTGTTTAATTAAATCTAAATGTGAGAGTATTTTTAAAAAAGTAATACGATGGAAAAACATCTACCCATAGCTCTGAAACAGTAAATCTTTTAAAAAAGAAAGTGGTTTGAAAGTACACTATGCACAAAACATTGTGCTTCCAGAAAATAAGACTGGTGACATTTAATCTCTTGATATTTATACTAAGAAGACTTCATAAATATTTTTTTTTCTCGAGGGATCAGCTACTGAAAATTCTTAAACAAGGAAAATTTTTGAGGCAACAAATGGAAAATTGTGGCCCTAGAGCTAGCATTAAAAATTTGAACATGACATAAGAAAATTTTATTCTTTTCCAAGGGTTTTAGTTTCTTTCAACAATTAACATTCACCTAAGTCAGCATTGTATGCCCAGCAGCTGTGTGTCACCTGGCAAGTGCTTAGTAACCAAGATTAATCTGTTAAGACTGGCTGCAGTGGTATGTCAATTTAACTCCTGTCTTTGGGGAACCAACCAATGTTACTGTCATCTTTTCAACAACAGAGATGAGGAAGATTGATTCTACTCAGATAAAGTCCCCAGAGTATTGCTCAGCCCTAAAGATAATTTAAAACCATCCCAAGAAACTCCTGGACATTTTTTCTCTGCTGGGGAACTGTTCTTGCCACGGCCTCTGGCAATTCTCTAAGGCAGGTAGGCTTGGTGACCAGGCAGTTGTCCCTGAAAAATGAGTTCAAAAGTGATAGAGCAACTAATATAATCTCCATGCTGCAGATTCAACCATTAATTGTAATCTTATAAGCATGCATTCATTTATTTATTCAAGCATGCACTAAGCAGTTATTATATGCCCCATACTTTGGCAGACAGTAAGGATTCAGACAAAAATACAAAATGTCTGTCCTTAAGGAACTTACCTGTGTCCAGATAAGTCAATATAAACATATACTAAGTACATATAAAGGAATTTCAGCCACACTAAAAAGTGAGTCTTCCTGTAGGAAGGAACACTTGAGACGAACCTTGCTTCTGAGAGGGACTGGTAAAGAGGGTTCCTGTGCAGAGGAAAGGAGGGAACAGAGGGCATGTTGTATAGTATCAACATCTGCCTGTGAAAGAGAAGGTGTTGGGATAGTACATGAAATTAGTTTGGAAGCATAGATGGAGCCAGATTATGAAGGGTTTTAAATATCAGACAAAGGGTTTTTAAAAAAATATTCTATGGGAGATAGGAAGTCAATGAAGTTTGTTAAGCGGGAGAGTGACACCTTCATCACTATGCATCTGTATTATCAATGTGATGTTTCTAGCTAAAGTCAAACATATTTTGGAATTGTACAACTTGATGCAATTAAGTAACCATGAAAGATCTTAGGCCCCTTATATTGATAGAAGACAGCATGGCATAAAAACAGTGTGTTTTCCTGTGGTTAAAAGTCCTGCTTTCAAATATTAGCTCTGATGTAGACCAGCTAAAGCACCAGGAATAATTGCATTACCTCTATAAGCCTTAGATTTCTTATCAATAGGAAATAATGATATTTGCAGTACCTTCATTAGAGGATTGTTTTAATAAGAGCTTTTTTGAACTTTAAAGCATTTTATTGATGTGGCATATTATTACCATTGAGGGATAACTCCTCCATGAGAAACTGCTCATTTCCATAGAGCAGAGCTATGGAAATCTTGGCCACAAGTTTTGTGAAATTCATCTTGTTTCTTCACTGATTTCAGAGCATTTTGGTTTAATATACATGTTATTTTATATGCTAAATTCATTAATTTGTATTACAAAATTTATATTTCAAGACTACCTATTAAGATCTTAAAACACTTAAGCAGACTGCCAACATATAATTTATAAAGAAGTTTCATTCTCTCGTAAGACAAAGTCATCTAAGACTATGAAAATTAATCATTTGGGGTAGATTATGAGGCACAATAATGGATTCTTATCATGCTTATTTCATTTTCACTTATTTTCAGCTTGAAATCAAGAAAATATCTCAACTTCTTTTGCTACTTTTCAGAAAATTAGGGAAATTGGTTGCATATTTTAATAAACAGTGCTACCATTTTCTCCCTTTTACATAAATTCACAAGGTTAAGGAACCTATTTGTTCTTGACCTGTTGAAATTTGAGGAAAAGATAAATAAAATTATTAAAATCCATACCTGATTTCCAAAGTATTGCACACTGAATGCCAAAATAAGGAGGTAACTCTTCACATAAAGAGGCTAATCATGGCTAATTGTTTTCCTATTCATTTTGATGATAATAGTCATTATAAACTCATTTGGTATATGTAGATGTAATATGCAATTACTGTAAGACTCAGCTTTCCAAAACTCAAGAAAAAACAGTGAGATAGTATTGAGCACTATTTATTGGTAGAGCTGCCAAACCATTTTATTTCCAAATGAAAAAGGAATCTGTACTCATAGTTCAATCCTGTTTACATGCATATATTTTCTTTTTATTTGTGCTGATATGATGACAAAGGTTTAAATCAATTTCTTTACAGTTGCAAAAGCAGTGAGTGATTGTCACCATTGTCTCTGAATCTCTGAACTAAATGGATAAGCAATGAAATTATTTTATTTCGAATCTTATCCCTGCAGGAAAGATGAACCACTTGGCCAGGGCCAAATGCACAGAACTTAAGTTCCATAAAATTGATTTTTTCCTGTGGAATTTGGATTAATGATACTGTTATGAACAGAGGAAGGTAGGGAGAGCTATGGGTAAGATAAAAAGGTAGTAGGAGAGGTCAGGGGAAGCCTATATTGACTCCATTGGAGCCACCTTTATCTTCTGGACTAGGTTACCTCCCATGGAGCTGGGTGTATGGGCTTAGTCTCTGTAGGAAAGTACATGTGCTCTAGCTCCTTGTGAAAATGTGTATGTGTCCAGAGGTTGCTAGTGTGTCCATATTGTCGGAACGTATGCCAAAAAGAACTGGCCAATGAAACAATTAAGGGTGCTCATTTTATGGATTATATAGAGATAGCTTTTGCTCTTCTGAGCAGGCTGTTCAAGGATTCCTGTTGCACAACATAGAGTAAGAAGTGAAGGTAGCATTTTTTACCTCTAGGCACAGAGAAAAGTTTTATTTTTTTCCCTTAGTACTTTTAAAAAAATCTATGAATATCTAGTACCTTTGAAAAAGAATGGAAAAAGTCAATGATATTCAAATTTTATTGAGAAGGAATAGGAAGCTAAAACCATAGCTAACAATGTCGGTACCTAAACTCAGAAAGTGGCAACATGATGTCATAATTCATGATGTAAAAATAATGTAAATAAATGCATCTAATCAGTAGGGTAGTACTCGGGACTCTTAAAAGTCAATGAGGGAGAGGCTACAGTCTGGGGTGGGGTGTGATTACTACATGATGTGACTACTATTTTATTATATGTAGGGGTTGGAGGTAAAGTACTGGTAGCCTTCTATGTTAATGAATTATTCTTGCTAACTGGGCGCTAAATTCAATTGTTTCTAACTATTGAATTTTAAGTGTTTGAAGGTAATAAAAATGAATTATTTTTAAATCATTTAAAAAACAAAACAAAACTTGAGCCTTATAATTATCCTTTAGTGAATAGACTTTGTCTTCCTGTCTTAGTCTGGTTCTGCTGTCAACCAATGACAATATTGGCTACTTTCATACTATTTATTCATGGTAAGATACGAGGCATCATATCGTTTACCTCTTGTTTCCTTGTACAGATATGATGAATTGTTCTTTTCAGGGTTACCACTGACTTCTTAAATGACAAATCCAAAGAGCAGTCTTCATTCCTGAGACCTCTTGACTTCTCTGCAGCATTTGATATGGTTTATCACTGTTGCCCTCAATAACATTGCCCTTTCTTGATCGTATTGCTACCAGTCCTTTTGTTGCTTCTCAGTCTTTTTTTTTTTTTTTTTTGGACTATCACCTATGCACCATATCCTGATCATTGGCATCCTCAGTGGTTCACACCTCGATCCCTTTCTTTTTCTTCTACAATCTCTTTTAGCAACTTCATTAGCTCCCATGATTTTAATTAGTATTTCAGTGCTGATACCTCTCAAATTTAAAGTATATCTAAGTTCATTCCTAGACCTTCTTTTATCTCACATTATCAGCTGTCTATTGGACATCTCCAACTGAATGTCCTCTAGGCATCTCAAAATCAACTTATCCCAAATGAAATTTATATCCTTCTCATCTCTACCGGCTCAAAATCTCTACCTTCTTCTAAATATCCCTCTTTCTTTTATGTGATTCAATATTTCATTTTTCCCAGTTGCATGTAAAACAACTTTTACATTTTTTTAAATTTTGTGTTCCAAATTCTCTTCTTCTTTCCTACCCTCCTCCCTTCGCATTAATAATGCAAGCAATTTGACATAGGTTTTACATATGCAGTCATGCAAAATGTATTTCCATATTAGTAATGTTGTGAAAGAAAAGAGAGAGAGAGAGAATCAAGAAAGTAAAGAAAAGGTATACTTTGATCTTCATTCAGACTTCATCATTTCTTTCTCTGGAGATAGATAGCAATTTTTATCATAAAACCTTGAGAATTGCCTTGGATCATTGTATTGCTGAAAATAGCTAACTCACTCATAGTTGATCATCATTCAATATTGCTGTTAGTTTGTAGAATGTTCTCCTGGTTCTGCTCATTTCAATTTGCATCAGTTCATGTGAGTCCTTCCAGGATTTTTCAGAGAGCACCTTGTTCATCATTTCTTATAGCAAAATAGTATTCCATCACAATCATATACAACAATTTGGCTTAGCTATGCCCCAACTGATGGATATCTCCTTGATTTCCAAATCTTTGCCACCATTGAAAGTGTTGCTATAAATATTTTTGTACAAAATGATACTATTTGAGGCAAGCAGGTTTAAGTGATTTGCCCAGGATCACACAGCTAAGCAATTGTCTATAAATATCATTATTTCACAAAGGTACTATTATCTAAGTTTACAACCTGGGAGTCATTCCCTTCTTTCTCTTTTATTCCTCTCCCCCTCACACAGTCAATGAGTTGATTTACTGATTCTACTCTTATATCATTCTTTTCACTTACATCAACACTACATTTTTCAGGTATTTACCCTATCTGTTCTGGACAAAAAGTGCAAGAACAATTTCCTAAAAGTACTCCAACTCCTACTATCTTGACAGTAGAATATGCCAAAATATTCTTCCTAAAGCCAAAGTATGAATATGTCACTCTTTTGCTCAATTACTTCAAGGAGTCCCTGTACCTTCCATGATAATGATTGCTAACTTTTTTTCTTAATCATGAACTTCTTTAACAGTTTAGTGAAGCCTATGGATTATTCAGAATCATAGTTTAAAATAATGAGGGGATGTGCTAAAATTCAATTATAGGACAGGTTTTTTTTTAAAGGTATATATTATTCCTTATTAAAGTACCCAGACCACATTGATAGCTAACCACAGATTCACCAACATATTCATAGACCCAAGGTTAGAAACCCTACTTTAGGGGGTGAAATGAATTCTTTAACCTGGTATTAAAAATCATTTAAAATCTTGGTCCAAACTCTCTTTTCAGGATTATTGTACCCCCACTTTTTGATCTAGATGAACTGCCCCCCATGCCACTGCCTGAACATGGTACTTCATCGTTGAGTAACCTCTATTTCCGAAAACACTCGTTTCTTACATCTGCTTCTAAGTATCCTTACTTTTTCATGGTCCATTCATATGGCATCTCCAATGAGAAAACTTTTCTGTTGGTGTTTGTGCTTACTTTCTACCTCCCACATTTTCATAGGAATTGGAATACAGAAAAAAGTGATAGCAATGGGGAAACAACTAAATTTAGTCCAACACATCACAGCTTATGCCAAAATAAGCTGCAAATGGATGTGACCTAAAAATAAAAGGTTACCTATTAAACAAATTAGAGAAATATGAAAAGAAAACTATCCAATCTTTGTAGAGCAGAAAATTCCATGGTCAAAGAGGATAAAAATCATAAAGATAAAATAGACAATGTAAGTTTTGCATAAGCAAATATAATAATACTAACATTGAAAGGGAAAAAAATAAATGGTATGTTTCTCTGAAGAAGAGAGAGGTATCATTTGCAAGATAAAACAAGCTCTAATTCAAATTCATAATATTTAGAACTACTTCCCAACTGATAAATGATCTAAGAATATGAAGAGGTAATTTTCAAGGAAAGAAACCCAGATTATTTATAACGATATTTAAAAAAATATTCCAAGTCACTATTAAGTAGAGAAATGAAAAATAATGCAATTCTGAGATGCCACATCACAAACATAATATTGACAAAATGACAATATAAGCAAATTATGGATGGTGAAGGAGCTGTGGGATAATACACACAATGATGAGATTGAGAGACCTGTGAATGGGTAAAACTATTCAGGAAAGCAATTTAGAATTATACACAAAAATTGCTAAATTACCAAAGAGTGATATCCATTCACTCAACTATAACACTTCTGGACTAAAACCCAAAAAAGATTAAACAAGTAGAAAAAGATTATATATGGGAAAAGGAAATACTTAGATAGATGATAGGTAGAAAGATAGATAGATAGACAGGCACATAGATAGACAGATAGATTGATAGATGATAACTAGACCTATATCTATATGTAATGAGGGTAACTAATGTAAAAGAGTGAACATACAGTATATATCAACAGAGTTTATAGTTGAACTTAAAGATAAATTCACCCCCAAATATATTAGTAAACATATGGTAATATCATAAAAATCACTGTCCAGCACAGCTGCTGGGGATGAATACTCAGCAGGTTTTTTTTTTCTTTTATGATGCAGTGGCAGAGCCAAGATGGTGGAGAAAAGGTAGGAGTGTGCCTGAGCTGTCACTCAAACCCATCTGAACAACTATTAATAAGGACTCAAAACAAATTTGTGAGTAAGAAAACTCACAAAAGGATGGGGTAAAACAATTTTCTAGTCAAAGAAAACATAAATGGTTAGCAGGAAAGATCTGTTACACCAGGTTGAGAATGGAGCACGTTCTAGCCTATGCCACACTTCAGCAAATCAGCAGCAGGCCAATGAGGGCAATTGAATCAGTGTCAGCAATGGTGGTTTTCATATTTCTCAGCCCACAGACAGTAAGGGAATCATAAAACTGGTCAGGAACTCAGGGTGAGCATCCATTGGAATTGAGGAAGAGAGAAGTGCAGAAATGCAGGTAATTGAAGCAGTCACTCTTGAGAATATCAGCCAGTAGATGAAATGTCTGTAAGTCACCTACTTGAACTTCTGGGAGCCAAGATGGTGGAGTGATCAATAAGTGCTCTCTCCCTCCCCTTGTTGATCTTGAAGAGCTCAAAGAATATTTCCCCAGGAAAAATCCTGGAAGAGTGGGATCAACTGAAGGGGCAAATAGTCTCTTAGCATGTGAGACTAGAGGGACCCTCTTGCTGTGGCTGAAGGGGACCAGTGCAGCACTAGAGCTGTCCCAGACAGCCCTATATCAGCAAACTGGGAGGAGATCCTGATCCCCAGAGAAGTGGAACCCATAACCATCAAAACCAGGAAACCAGGTGTACCTCAGTACCTCAGGGGAATTGGGAAGACACTAGCACAGACAGGCTCACAATTCTCTGAGCTTGCCTATGCTCTAGTTCAGCATAGGAGACCTCCTATGGACAGACCACCCTTCCCCTAATGTAACTCTGCTAGTACCAGAGTAAGTTCTGGAAACCTAGAAACACTCCAAGTAACCTCTGCTTTCAAACACCAACCGGCTCAGCATCAAGTAAACAGCATCATTTTAGTTTCTAGCTGAAAGAACCAGTGGTCATAACACACAAGCCTCAAGTTCTAGGGAAAAGAACTGGGACAGAGACCCTTGTGATCCAGAAGCAGAGATCTACTTTAAAAGCCAGGAAAAGAGTGATCATCATGAATAAGAAGCAAAGCAGAATGTAGAATCTTTCTATGGGGACAAGGACCAAAACATGAATACCAAAGAGGTCAGCATTGAGACTGTACTCCCATATGAAACTTCAGAAGGGAATATGGACTGGTCTCAAGGCCAAAGAACATGCTTGCAAGAGCTTAGGAAGAATTTTAAAAGTCAACTTAGAGAAATAGGATAAAAACTTTACAATGATTTTAAAAATATGAAAAAAGAAATCACAGAACAATTTAAAAGGAAAATTGAACAAATGGAAAAAGAAGTTCAAAACCGAACTGGAGAAAATAACACCTTAAAAAGAATAATAGGACAGATGGAAAAGGAGATGCAAAAGTTAACTCAAGAAAACAATTTGATAAAAAATAAAATCTGACAAGTAGAAACTAATGATTCTTTGAGATATCAAGAATCATTCAAACAGAATCGAAAGAAAGAAAAGATAGAAGAAAATGGAAAATATCTAACTGGAAAAACCACTGACCTGGAAAATAAATCCAGGAGAGAAAATCTAAAGATTTATATATAAACACAATTACAAGACACTTTTTGAACAAATAGAGTCATATCTAACTAAGTGGAAAAACACCAATTGTTCATGGGTAGGCTAAGCTAACGTAATAAAAATGACAATTTTATCTAAATTAATTTACTTATTCAATGCCATACCAATCAAACTACCAGGTGATCATTTTCTAGAGCTAGAAAAAATAATATCAAAATTCATCTGGAAGAACAAAAGATGCAGAACATCAAAAGAACTAATGAAAAGAAATGCTAGGGAAGGTGGTCTAGCCCTACCAGATCTCATATTTTATTATAAAGCAGTAATCATCAAAACCACTTGATGGTGGCTAAGCAACAGAGGGGTAGACCAGTGGAATAGGTTAGGTACTCAAGACACAGTAATCAATTAATATAGCAATCTACTGTTTGATAAACCCAAGGACCCCAGTTTCCGGGATAAGAACTCATTATTTGACAAAAATTGCTGGGAAAACTGGATAACAGTGTGGCAGAAACTGGGGACCAATGCCTGACACCACACATAAGAGTAAAGTCCAAATGGGTGCATGATCTAGGTATAAAGATTGATGCTATAAATAAATTAGGGGAGCAAGGAATGGTGCATTTGTCAGATTTATGGAGACTGGAGAAGTTTTTGACCAAACAAGAGATAGAGAATATTATGAAATACAAATTGAATAATTTTGAGTACATTAAATTGAAAATATTTTGCACAAACAAATTCAATGCAACCAAGATTAGGAGGGAAGTAAAAACCTTGGAAAGAATTTTGCAACTAGTCTCTGTGATAAAGGCTTCATTTCTAAAATATATAGAAAACCGAGTCAAATTTACAAGAATACATGTCATCCCCCAATTGATAAATGGTCATAGGATATGAACAAGCATTTCTGAGAGGAAGAAATTAAAGCTATCTATATTCATATGAAAAAATGGTCTAAATCACTATTGATTAGAGATGCAAATCAAAACAACTCTGAGGTACCATATCACACCTATCAGATTGATTAACATGACAAAATGGGAAGATGATAAATGTTGGAGAAGATTTGGGAGAGTTGGAACACTAATTCATTATTAGTGGAGCTGTGAATTGATCCAACCAATTCTGGAGAGCAATTTGGAACTAGGCCCAAAGGGCCATACAAATGTGCATACCCTTTGATCCAACAATATCACCTCTGGGACTCTATCCTGAAAAGATCATAGAAATGGCAAAGGGTCCCACACATACAAAAATATTTGTAGCAGTTCTCTTTATGGTAGTCAAAAACTGGAAAACAAGGGGGTGCCCATCAATTGGGGAATGACTGAACAAGTTGTGGTATATGAATGTAATTGAATACTATTGTGCCATAAGAAATGATGAACAGGAAGACTTCAGAGAGTTCTGGAAAGATTTGTATGAACTGATGCTGAGTGAAAAGAGCAGAACCAGGAGATCTTTGTACACAGCAACAACCACAGTGTGTGAGGAATTTTTCTGGTAGGCTAAGTGCTTCATTGCAACACAAAGACTTAAAAAATTTCCAATGGACTCTTGAGGCAAAATGCCTTCCACATCCAGAGAAAGAACTATGGGACTGAATTGCAGAATGAAGCAGACTATTTTCTTTTGTTTTATGTTTCATTTTGTTTTGTTTTATGGTTTCTCCCTTTCATTTTAATTCTTTTAGGCAACATGACTAAGATGAAAATGCGTTTAATAGGAATGTATGTGTAGAACCTATATAAGAATGCATGCTGTCTCAGGGAGGAAGTGGGGAGGGAAAAGGTGAAGAAGGGGAGGGAGGGGGAAAATATATGATAGATGAAAGTTATTATAGAACACTGAAAACAAATAAAATAAATCAAAAAACAATTAAAAATGAAATACTCTAGTAATACAATATGTTGTCAGAAACTTTGTAGTAATATGGGGAACTGAGAACAAAGAAAGTTGATAAGGAGGCACAGAAAAGCAGGGTAGCTTTGAATATGATATATAGTGTTACATTTTTTCAAAAAAAGTAAGCAGTACAAAATAGAAATGTGTTGTGCTATATCCATGGACTTTTTTTGTCATTTTGTATTTAAGTTCCAAATAAATACAATTTAACAAAAAGATAACTGGTCAGAAGGAAATTACTAGGATTCTTTTGCTGGCTCAAGGGGAAAGACACTTTTGTATTGCTTAGATTTGAATCTGTTTTACAGTCTTGGTTCTCAGTCCAAGGAAGAGGAGGAAAACTAGCATATCAAAACTTGAGACCACAGGGGATCTGGGACCCTGGTCAAAACTTTAGGGTTGAAAAGAGTGTTTATGGTTGCTCACAGACAAGAGCACAGGTCAGGAGAGTAGTAAACACCCTCCTAATATTAGGTCACCTTGGAGGAACTGTAAACTTAACAGTTCCCTAGAATTATCTCTGAAAATAGCTACACAAAACCCTGAAGCTTGAGTCAGTGCTCCCTTTACTCAAAAAGCAAAGACATACTTTAGCATAGAATTAAAAGACAAGAAATAGTGTGAAAAAGATGAGCTAATAGAATGAAAATATCCTAACTACATGAAGTTACTATGCTGACATATATTAAAAATAAACTCAGAAGACAAAAAGTCAAAACTGCTACACCAAAGTCTCAAAGAAAAATGTGAATTGGTCTTAGGCCATGGAAGATTTCAGAAAGAATTTTAAAAATAAAGTAAGACAGCCAGAGGGGACAAAGGGGAAGATAAATGAGAGTGAAGCAAGAAAATCATCAAAAAAGAGTCAAGAGCTTGGTAAAGAAGGCACAAATATACTGAAGAAAATAACACCTTAAAAACAAAAAAGGACAAATGGTAAAAGAGGCACTAAATTCCAATGAAGACAATAATGCCTTGAAAAGCAGAATTGGCCAAATGGGAAAAGATTAAAAATTTCCTGAAGAAAAGGAAAGAGCCTAAAAGGTAGAATTGGCAAAATGAAAAAGGAGGTACAAAAGCTCACTGAAGAAAAAACACTCCTTAAAAATTAGATTTGAGCAAGTGAACCTAATAACTTTACTAGACATTGAAAAGCAATAAAACAAAATGAAAAAAATGAAAAAATAGAAGAAAATGTGTAATATCTCTTTGGAAAAACAACTGTCCTGGAAAATAGATCCAGAAGAGATAATTTAGGAATCATTGGACTACCTGAAAGCCAGAATCAAAAAAAAAAAAAAAAAAAAAAAAAAGCGTAGACATCATCTTTCAAGAAATTATTGAGAAAAACTGTCCTGATATTCTGGAACTAGAGGTAAAACAAAAATGGAAGAATCTACCAGTTTCTTCCTTAAAGAGATTCCAAATGAAAATTCCCAGGAATACTATAGCCAAATTGCATATCTCCCAGTTCAAGGAGGATCACACAAAAAGAAACAATTCAAATATGATGGCGTCACAGTCAGGATAACACAAGATTAGCAGCTTCTCCATTAAAGAAATAGAGGGCTTAGAATATGATATTCTGTAGGCGAAAGGAGCTAGTATAACCAAGAATCAGTAAAATGGAGTATAATTCTTCAGCAGAAAAATGGACATTCAATGAAATAGAGGACTTTTAAGAATTCATAATGAAAAGATCAAATCTAAATAGAAAATTTGTTTTTCAAATCAAAAGAAGAAGAAAAAAACATAAACAAGAAAGAGAAGTAATGAGGAATTCAATAAGGTTAAATTGTTTATGTTCCTACATGGGAAAATGATACTTGTAAATCTTAAAAAAATTTTCATGATTTGGGCAATTAGAAAGAGTATAGATAAACAGAGGGCATGAGTGTGAGCTGAATATTATGGAATCTAAATCTAAAAAAATACATTATGTCATGAGAAAAAACAAATGCAGTGGAAGAAGGAGAAAGGAAAAGGTAGAATGGGATATATTATCTCACAGTGAAAGGGCTTTGACAATGGAGAGTAAGATAGTGGATGTGGGCTGGGGAAAGAGCATGTAAATGTTCCTCTAATCAGAATTGGCTCTAGGGTGGAATAATAAAACATTCAACTGGGTACAGAAATCTATCTTATTATATTGGAAAGTAGGAAGGAGAGGTAATAAGAGAAGTTTGAGAATGGGAAGGGAGGGAACTGATAGAAGGGAGGGCAGATTGGGGGAGGTAAAAGTCAGAAGCAAAATACATCAGAGAATGGACAGAATGAAACGTGAGGAAGATAAATGTGGAAATGAGACAGAGGGAAATACACATTCAATAGTCATAACTGTGAAAAGAATTATAAGTTTCTCTGATAAAGAACTTATGTCTCAAATATATAACTAGGTCTAATTAATAGAAATAAGGGCCATTTCTCAATTAATAAATTATCAAAAGATATGAATAGTCAATTTTCAGATGAAGTGATTAATAATTTGAAAAAATGCTCTAAATCACCAATGATTAGAGAAATGCAAATTAAAAGAACTCTGAGCTCCCACCCTATACCTATCAGGCTGGCTAATATGACAGAAAAGTAAAATAAAAGATGTTAGAGGGGATGTGAGAAAACTGTGAACTTATATACTGATTCAACCTTTCTGGAGAGCAATTTGGAACTCTGCCCAAAAGGCTAGCAAATTATGCATACCCTTTGACCAAACGATAACAGCACTAGGTCTTTATCCCAAAGAGATAAAAAAACAAAAATGAAGTGAACACATATGTATACAAATATTTATATCAGCTCTTTTAGTAAGAATAAAGAATTGGAAATCAAGGCAATGTTCATCAATTAGGAATGGATAAAAAAGTTGTTGTACATGATTGGAAAGAATCCTATTGTTCTATAAGAAATTACGAGTTGGATGATTTCAGAAGAGCCTGGAAAGATTTACATGAACAGATGCAAACCAAAATGAGCAGAGCTAAAAGAAAATTATATACAGTAGCAGCAATATTGTATTATGATCAACTGTGAATGACTTAGATATTCTCAGCAATACAATGATCCAAGATAATTCTAAAGGACTTACAATGCAAATTGCTATCCAGCTCCAGACAAAGAACTAATGAAGTCTGAATGCAGGTCAAAACATACCGGTTCTTTGTTTTCTTTATTTTTCTTGTTTTTTTTTTTTTTGTCTGTGTTTTTTTTTTTTTTACAACATGACTAACATGGAAATACATTTTGTATGACTGTACATATATGACATATCATTTTTTTTATCTTCCAAAAGGGAGTTGGTTAGAAAAAGAGGCAGGGAGAGAAATTGGAACTCAATTTAAAAAAAATTAATATCAACAATTTTTTTTATAAGTAATGGGGTAACAAAATACTAAATTGAAGAATTAGCAATACAATGCGTATTTGTGATTCCTGAGAACAAGTAATGACATATACTATTCATCTCCTATGCTCTATACATCTCTGTTCTCCTGACATAGAGGTGACAGATTTAGGGTGAAAAATTATACATATCTATGTTTGTATGACTATGTACATATGTACATATATGTGTATTTGAACATAGCCAAGAGGGAATTTTTTTCTGCTTGACTATGCACATTTGTAATGAGAAAATTGTTTTTCTTTTCTTTTTTTCAAGCAGATAGGATGAAAGGAAGGAGTTGAAATAAAAGGATTTTTATAAAAAATAATTAAAAAAATAAATAAGTGGAGGCATGCAACAGATGTGGAATTTTGCATCACTTTCAGATGGGAGTCACTCTGTTGTTAAGCTTGATAGCTGCTTACTTTATTGCAAAAGACCTTTCACAAAATGGGGGTAATTTATACATAAATACTTGAAAACCATAAAGAATGATTTTTAAAAATATTTTAAAATAAAACATTTTTAAATACAGAATTTGAGAGTTGAAAGAAACTTCTGAAGGTATCTACTTCTAACCAATAGCAGACATGAATATCCACAAGAGGATCAAGGAAGGAAAACCACCATTTCTTTTTTTTCTTTTTCTTTTTTTTTAATTACTGAAACTTAAATGCACAATGAGAAAAAAACATTATAAACTTAAATACTTAAACAAATACATAAGAAAAAAATCATCCGTGCACAGCAGAATGTAAGAGAGGATTCAAAATACATAGTAACAAACTTCCATTTCAACAAAGCTCATATAGTAAGTACTACACGTTGTGCAGCGAGCTGTCTAGCTTTTCTTTGCTTCCCTTTGTTCTCTGTGGTGCACTTTTTACTTTGTTCTTTTTCCCCACCCCAGGTCAGTCTTGATCTGGGTCAAGCCTGGTCTCTATCTCTATTTCTGGTGGACAAGCTAGGTGACACAGTAGATGAAACACTAGACACGGAGTCAGCAAGACCCAAGCTCAGATCTGAAGTCAGACACATGTGCTATGTGACCCTGGACAAGTCACTGAACATTCCTACCTCAGTATCCTCATGTGAAAATGGAGATCATAATAGAAACTACCTTACAAGGTTTGCTACTGTTGTTCTGAAGATCAAATGATAACTTGTGTGAAGTACAGTGCATGGCACACAGTAGGTGCTTAATAAATACTTGTTCCTTTCCCCTTCCCATCGGGATCTACACTCAGATCTTTAAGCTATTTTCCTAAAACACATATCACTCCCCTAACTCAAAAATCTTCAGGGGTTCCCTTCTCTCCAAGATCAAATATAAAATGCTATTCCCACCTTCCCTACTTAGCCCATCTTCTAACACTTCATGCCTCTTTCACACCTGTCCCTTTTGATTCAGCTGATTAAAAGCTGATCCAGATGACCAGTTTAAGCTGATCTTGGTAATCTTTGTATATGACAGCTCACATCTCCCTAGGACTGGATTCCAACATGGATGGCCCCAGGGAATTCATCACCTTGCCGGGTTTCCTTAGGCTTTGATACTCACTCATCATTAGTACTTTCTGCCCCTTTATTTATTTTTTTTTAAATAAAAAATTTATTTACTTTTTACATTCATTTTCACAAAATTTGGGGTTCCAAATTTTCTCCGCTTTTATCCCCTCCCTCCACCCCAATACACCGAGCAATCTAATTTTCCCTATCACCAATCTGCCCTTGCTTCTATTATCCCTCCCTTCTCTTGTCCCCATCTTCTCTTTTGTCCTGTAGGGCCAGATGACTTTCTATTCCCCATTAACCGTATTTCTTATTTCCTAGTAGCAACAACAATACTAAACAGTTGTTCCTAAAACTTTGAGTTCCAAATTCTCCCCATCCCTCCCTCCCCACCCATTACCTTTGGGAAGGCAGGCAATTCAATATAGGCCATATCTGTGTAGTTTTGCAAATGACTTCCATAATAGTCGTGTTGTGTAGGACTAACTGAATTACCCTCCATCCTACCCTGCCCCTCAGTGTTGCTCTTCTGTCTTTTGATCCTGTCCCTCCCCAAGTGTTGACTACAAATTGCTCCCTTCTCCCATTGCCCTCCCTTCCATCATCCCCCCCCTTGCTTATCTCCTCCCCCACTTTCCTGTACTGTAAGATAGGTTTTCATACCAAAATGAGTGTGCATTTTATTCCTTCCTTTAGTCGAATGTGATGAGAGTAAACATCTTGTTTTTTTTCTCAGCTCTCCTCTTTTTCCCACCACTAAAAAGTCTCCTGCTTGCCTCTTGAATGACATATAATTTACCCCATTCCATTTCACCCTCTTTCCTCCCCCTACCTTTTTCTCTCACCATTTACCTTAATTTCTTTTAAGATATGGTCCCATCCTATTCAATTCGCTCCGTGCTCTCTGTCTCTGTATGTGCGTGCATGTGTGTATGTGTGTGCATGCCCGCATGTACATGTGTGTGTGTATGTGTGTGTGTGTGATCCCACCAACTACCCAGATACTGAAAAGTTTTAAGAGTTAGAAATATTGTCTTTCCATGTAGGAATGTAAACAGTTCCCCTTTGGTAAGTCCCTTATGACTTCTCTTTGCTGTTTCCTTTTTCATGCTTCTTCTCATTCCTGTGTTTGAAAGTCAAATTTTCTTTTCAGCTCTGGTCTTTTCATCAAGAATGCTTGAAAGTCCTCTGTTTCATTGAAAGACCATATTTTCCCCTGAAGTATTATACTCAGTTTGGCTGGGTAGGTGATTCTTGGTTTGAGTCCTAGTGCCTTTGACTTCTGGAATATCCTATTCCACGCCCTTTGATCCCTTAATGTAGAAGCTGCTAGATCTTGAGTTATCCTGATTTTATTTCCACAATACTGGAATTGTTTCTTTCTAGCTGCTTGCAAGATTTTCTCCTTGAGCAGGGAGTTCTGGAATTTGGCCACAATGTTCCTAGGAGTTTCTCTTTTTGGATCTCTTTCAGGCGGTGATCGATGCATTCTTTCAATACTTATTTTGCCCTCTGGTTCTAGAATGTCAGGGCAGTTTTGCTTGATAATTTCATGGAAGATGATGTCTAGGCTCTTTTTTTGATCATGACTTTCAGGTAGTCCCATAATTTTTAAATTGTCTCTCCTGGATCTATTTTCCAGGTCAGTTGTTTTTCCCATGAGATATTTCACATTCTCTTCCATTTTTTCAATCTTTTGGTTTTGTTTTGTGATTTCTTGGTTTCTCAGAAAGTCATTACCCTCCATCTCTTCCATTCTAATTTTGAGAGAACTATTCTCTTCAGTGAGCTTTTGAACCTCTTTTTCCATTTGGCTAATTTTGCTTTTGAAAGCATTCTTCTCCTCATTGGCTTTTTGAACCTCTTTTGCCAATTGAGTGAGCCTATTTTTCAAGGTGTTATTTTCTTCAGTATTTTTTTGGGTCTCCTTTGCCAAGGTATTGACCCGTTTTTCATACTTTTCTTGCATCTGTCTCATTTCTCTTCCCAGTTTTTCCTCCACCTGTCTAACTTGAACTTCAAAATCCTTTTTGAGCTCTTCCATGGCCTGAGCCCACTGGACATCCCCCTGGGATGTCTGGGATACAGAGACCCCGCCCTCCACGTCTTTCCCTGATGGTAAGAATATTTCCTTGTCATCAGAATTGAAAGGCGGGAACATTTGCACTCGCTCAAAGAAGCTCTCTATAGTCTTATTTTTCTTCCCTTTTCTGGGCATTTTCCCAGTCAGTTACTTGACTTCTGAGATTCCTGTCCACCCCTGCCTAGATCCGCCCAGCTAGTGCTTGGGGTCTGAGATTCAAATGGGCTTTCCGCGGCAGGTGCAGCTGCTATTCAATGTGAGCTTAAGTTCTGGTGCTGGGGTGGGGGCAGAGCCACCTCCCAGGCTCAGTTCCCTCAGGGGGTTTATGCAGCTTCTGCCTGCTCCTCAGGGAGTCCTGGGCTGCCCCCGCTGCCTCTGCCACTGCCTCCGCCACTTCCTGCCCCTGCCTCTGCCTCCGCCGCTTCCTCCGAGGGGGCCCGAGCCATGCAGACACCCCGCTCCCCTCTTGGCCAGCCGAGGTCTCACTGACCTGTAGCATCTGTGGGCAGAGGGACCTTTGCGGCCGCCAGAGATTCCGTCCCTGAAGACTGCTCAGATCTGCTCCTCTCGGCTGGCGCGGCCAGGGCAGCTCAGGGGTGAACTCCGCTTTCCGGGGCGCGATGGACCCTGGGGACGGCTTTCCAGGGCTCTCTGGGATGGAAATCCCTTCCACTGTGTTTCTGCATGCCCTGCAGTGATCCAGAACCTGTGGGGAGTTCTTCCTATAGGAAATCCATGGGCTGTGGGTTCGGAGCTAGCACACGTGAGTCTTTCTACTCCGCCATCTTGACTCCACGCCCGAAAACCACCATTTCTTAAGGAAGTCTATTTTGCTTTTAAATTGTACTAAGTATCAGAAGATTTTTTTGCAACTTTTCCCTTTACTCCTCCTGGCCATGGCTTCTAAATAGAACAAGTCTAACATCTCCAAACAACAGCATTGAAAATACTTGAAGAGAGCTATTATGTTGCCCCTGAGTCTTATCTTCCCCAAGCTAAATATATCTAATTATTTCAAATGTTCAAAGTATACAGTAAATGCTTTCCATAAATTTTTGCTCTGTGAGCACAGAGCCTTGCTTCCCCCCCCCCCATTTTGTCTTTATTTCATCACTGCCTTACACTGTGCCTTGCATGTATTTTGACATTCAAAAAACTACTTTCTGGATTAGAAAGAAAATATTACAACTGTGTTAACAGGAAATACAATCTGGATTCTTTTTTCTAATAATAATTCTGGGGAGAGAAGTCTCTCTCAGAAGGATTGCTTACTGGAAAACTGATGCCATCCATAATTATAGAAGCAAGCATTTTTTTGGCCAACTGTTCTACTTTTCTGATACAAACCTTAGCTGTAGAACTTGGTCATAACTACAACTGTCTTTTAAGTAAGGGTGGACTGGTAAGTGTTTAATAATCAGTACACCAGGAAAAAAGTGCACAAACACCATATTTTTAAGTTTGTTCTGCATTGACATTTCCTCACCATTGTCTTAAGTCCAGAAAATCAAAAAATAAATATATAAATTAGGCCAAATTTTGTTGTATTTGCCAAATTCTGAGGTATAAATTCTCATACTGAAGATGAAATAATCAACTCTCATAAGTTTGTGTAAGCTTTAATGAAATAAATTAAATATCACATCTGTTAAGAAAATAGCATATTTCCACTTTCCATTGATACTTTTCATAAGGTTTGGGCAAAATAGAAGAGAAAATGCCTAATATTTCATATCAAAGGCAAATTCTGGAAAAATATGACCAAGCCTTTTGTAGAGGTTCTTAAGTAATATTTCCTCTAAAGTCAATAGATAAGTTATTCCCCTGATGGAACATAGAACATGTGGGATCATTTAAATGAGACTGTAGCCTGGGTTCTATTTTTATTTTTGTTTTCTTTTGTTTTTAAAGTGAATTTGACAAATTAGCATGTGTTGTTATTCCTATACAATGAGGTTGAGGAATAGAAGTGAAGGGGCTACTTCTCTTTTAAAGGGATGCTTTTGTTTTAGATTGTTAGATAAAAGAAAAAATGTTTAGTGTAGTCATGGAAGGGAAACTAATGCTTTCTCTCTCATGGGAAAATAAGTTAAACAGCTTTCAGAAAAACAGTTAAATGCTTTAAAGTACCATTCAGTTCATTAGTTAGGACAATATTGCAACACTGAGGAGATAATGGGTCTTCACAGTATCTTGTGGTCCAGAGAAAAATTGATATTATTTTTCATATTAAAAATGAATAACTGTTGCTATGTTGCTGTCTACGTGAGTGGGTAGAAAAGGGAAAAGAAAAGAAAAAAGAGAACTATCACTGACATTATTAATTCAATCCAATTCAACATATATTTAGTAAATACTATATACAAGACAATATAGTAGGAGCTAAAGATGCAAGACAAAATTGAAAACTAGTCCTACCTTCCAGGGGATCATACACTACTGGGGAAATAAATAACAAGCAAGCAAGTAAGTAATTTGAAGAATAAGAGGGTTGTAACTGAAGTGAACCTTGAGGAAGTCAAGAATTCTTTCTAGCTCCCAGAGCTATGATGGCAGCAATGTGTGACTACTTCACTTGTTTTGTTTGCTGATTATATAATTTGATGCATTTGTCACTATTTTTATAATAAATACAACTGAATTTTGACCTTAATAAGGTTGAGAACATACTCTAATTTCTCTTTGTAGACAAAATGATGTGAAGAGTTATGAAAATCCATGATAGACTTTTAATTTCTCTCCTACTACTCTGTGTCTTTTGTCTTTCTCTGATGTCTTTTGATTCTTGCATAAACTGGATTTAAGTGAGACAGAGCTGCATGAAATCGTCAGCTCACTCTCTCCTTCAGAATCATCATAGTCCAGTGGCAGGACAGAGTCAAGATGGCTGGCGATGATTCAGGATGCAGTGGATGACCTTGGTGTCCAGATCTTGTCTAACAAAGCTCTAAGTACTCCACATTGCCTGCTTCATCTGCCTTCATGGCCGTGGGAACAAACTGTTCTCATCTGCCCATTCCACCAGATGAAGCCTTCACATGCTTGAGGTAGACACCCCCCTAACTCACCAATGAGTTTGGTTGGAGAACCCTTGGTTACCTTCAACCTGGCCTGACCCATCTGCTGAAACCGTTTACTGGTGTGTGGCTGCTGTGCATGCTGCAACTTCTTGGAGCCACAGGTGAGAGTTAGGCAAAACAGGTGGATACCAAAGGTGGAAAGAGCCCCTAAAAGTTCTTGGCAACCATCACATCAAAAGTACTGGTCCTCCAGCAACAGCAATGGTCATTTACTGCTGAAGACTTGTGCATCATATGACCTTCTCATCACCAACGCTGTCTTCTGTTTACTTGAAAGCAATAAAACTTCCTGGATGCACCCTTGCAGCAAACACTGCCATCTAATGGATTATGTGATTGTAAGGAGAAGAGACAGACAAGATGTGAGAGTGACAAAGGCAATGTGTGATGCAGAGTACTGGACTGATCATAGACTTATCCTTTCCAAGCTAAATATTTGCGTTCATCAAAAGTGCTGCCCCCAAGGTAAAATGACTACCAGAAGAATTAATGTCAACAAATTAGACGACTTCTCTGAGTGTGAACAGTTTGCTGTTGACTTGGAGGGAAAGTTGAGCCAACACACAGTTGGCAAGAGTGGAGCAGGAAAGGAGTGGGCAGCTATCAGAGATCTGATGTACAGCAACTGCATTTGCTCATCTGGGTCAGAACACTCATAAACACTAAAACTGATTTGATGAAAATGATGGAGAAATTCAGAAGCTACTAAATGAAAAACAATAACTTCACAGAACTTACCAGCATGAATTATGATTGTGCACTCGGTGCAGCCTCTGACGCTAAGATGCAACAAAGTATGGATCAATTCTCCACTGCCTGTGCTAATTTTGGCCTAATAATTAACACCAAAAAAAAACCCCAAAAAGCACAGATGGTCCATCAGCCACCACCATACCATCCATATGTGGAACCATCAGTTACAATAAATGGAGAAGTTTTGAATGCTGTGGATAAATTCACTTACCTTGAAAGGCTACTTTCCAGAGATGTACACTTTGACAATGAGGTTGATGCACACATTGCTGGATCTAGCTCTATTTTTGGGAGGTTCCAAAAAAAAGTTTGGGAGAGAAGAGGTATTAGACTGACTACCAAACTGAAGGTCCACAGAGCTGTTATGCTGACATCATTTTTATATGCTTGTGAAACATTGACCATCTACAAGTGTTATGCCAGGAAACTGAATTGCTTCCATTTGAACTGTTTTAGGAAGATTCTGAGGATCACCTGGCAGGATAAGGTACCAAACACTGAAGTCCTTGCTCCAGCTGAACTGCTAAGCATTCAAACTATGTTTCAGAGAGCACAACTCTGATGGGCTGGCCTCATTATTTGAATGCAAACTGTAGGCTTGCCAAAAAGACTATTTTATGAAAAACTCGCATGGGGCAGGCAATCTCATGGTGGCCAGAAGAAGTGATACAAGGACACTCTCAAGGTCTCTCTCAAGAACTTTGGGAGACACTGGCACAGGACTGCTCAGCATGGCATGACCACATAAGAAAAGGTGCTGTGCTCTTTGAGCAAAGCAGAATTGAGACAGCACAAAGTACATACAGGATGCACGAATTTGCAATATCAACCCCAAATATTCACATGGACTATTTGTGCGTAACCTGTGGTAGAGCTTTCTGAGCTTTTATTGGTCTAATCAGCCACAGCTGGACACACTGAAATTTCACTTTACAATGGTGATGTCATTTTGGCCCCCTTCAAAGACAAAGGACAACAACCAGCCAACCAACTACTCTGTGTGGGCTCATACTTGCCCTCCAATTTGTTCTAAAATTCTCATGATTACAGTTTCTAATATAAACAATAATCAATTAACCTTTAATTCCTTGAGTGTTGCATTTCCTTTATATTTTCTTATTTGACAATAATTATCCTGAGATATAAGTATGATTTGATTCCCAAATTATAAGTGAAGAAGCTGAAAGTTTGAAAAGGTTAAGAGGTCATACAACTAAGATCTGGGGTAAGACTCAAAAACAAGTCTTAATAAGCACAAGTCCAGCATTGGCAAATATCACCCTCTGCTATGTCCAAGAGGTCATAATTTAAACAAACATATTTTTCCCTAAGGAAGGCTTATTTATCACACTAGGAGATGACATTTTAGAAAGCCCAGTAAATTTCAAAGCAGGAGAAAACAGAAGTTCTAGGACACAGAGTGGGTGGGAAAAAAACATGGCAAGCAGGTCCATGGCAAGAGCATGTCTATGCTTAGCAACTGAAAGAGGTGGGAAGTAAGAGACAGACCAAAAGCGGGGAGGGAAGAGAGACACAGAGAGAGAGAGAGAGAGAGAGAGAGAGAGAGAGAGAGAGAGAGAGAGAGAGAGAGAGAGAGAGAGATCAGTGAAACAGGAGGGAACACTAAATGATGATTGCTATTTGACATTAGAATTTGCAAAGAATTGAGTCATATCATTTTTGACCTTTAGAACAATCTTGATGTAAGATTACAGGCATTATTATCAACCCTATTTTATAAATGAGGAAATGGAAGGAGTTTCAGTGACTTGTCTGAAGTCATATTTACAAGAAGAATTTGAACCTAGTTCTTTATGACTGGCACATTGTGTGCTTTGCTACAAACTTTATCCATTTCACCATTTGCTTAGAACTTCTCCTGGGCAACATCCAATTACTGTTGTTTATAGAGAGCCAAACAAATCAATCAGTTCAGTGAAACATAAATCAATTTAACCAGTTTCCTAAAAGATAGTCCATAAATTCAACAGAGAAAAATAAATGTTGAAAATCTTGGCAATTCATAAATGATTTCCAATCTTAGAGTTACATTTACAAAAGAAAAGAGCAAAATGGCCAGACTGATGAGTATAATTGTGAATTTTTCCTTCATCTAAACTAAGATGAAATCTTTGAAGGGATTATAGCATAAGAGCAAAACCCTAGGGAAACTATTAAAAAAACCTTTAAAATTCCTTTGAAAGAACTCACTCCATATACAAAAGGGGAGCTGAAGAAATGATGTTTAGTATAATTCTGACCTTATAAGTTTATAGGCATAGGCAAGTAAAATGCAAACTATAATGACATACAATATGAAATGGAAAAAAAAATTCTCAGCAAGTTGAGCATTTATGGTAGCCTTTCCATTGAATCAGTTACCTTAAAACAGTTTAGGGAAATACAGGCAGGTGGGAAAAGAGAGTGGGGGAAAACTGAGAATGGGGGAAAGGGGAGGGAAAAAAGAAGAAACAAGGAGAGTGTAAGAGGGAAAATATCGATGATCTACATAAACATAAGTTTCCGTGAATTTTTCAAGAGGCAGCCGGACATAATGAATGAAGAGCTATTATGGCTGTAGAATGCTCTGC
The DNA here is from genome assembly GCA_023548195.1 of Bettongia penicillata ogilbyi. NCBI lineage: Eukaryota > Metazoa > Chordata > Mammalia > Diprotodontia > Potoroidae > Bettongia > Bettongia penicillata. The sequence continues at coordinate 3,527,687 of JAJHZJ010000353.1, forward strand.
AAATCACTTAACCTCTTACGAGTACTAGACTACTGTCTACAACTAACAGCTGCAGAGAAAGGAATAGCCTGAACTCTCTTACATCTCTCTAAATTGACAGAAATTACAGTTCTAATCCAAAACTTTTTTGAAAAGCGATTCATGGGGCAAATAAATGGTGCAATGGATAGAGTACCAGCCCTGAAAGGATCTGAGTTCAAATCAGACTTCAGACACTTACTAGCTGTGTGACCCTGGGCAAATCTCTTAACCCCAATTGGCTACAAACAAAAACAAGCAATTTATGTGTATGAATGTATGTATGACTTAGCTGTGTATGTGAGGAATCGCAAAGACCATGTTAAATGGATAACTGTCTTTCTAACCACACAGATATTTGAAAAAGAATCTTATTTTTCTGATTTGACTGTGGAATTTTGCATTTGTGTTATGATGTAGAAAAAATTCTAAAATAAAATTATTGGTCAGGGTAGCAAGTAGGAAATAACTCAATCTGAGGTTTGACTATGAAGCCCATGGGCCAGGATTCTCTATCATTACTAGACTTCTGTAACTGAAATCCTAGTTAAAGGGAGGCCAGGCAGGAAATGAAGTGAAGAGTTGACTGACATATTAACAGACCAAAATACTCCTCAGCCAAACTCAAAACAATGTTAGAACACTCACTCCCTCATTCACTCATAAATTCATTCATTCATGCAACTCAGAGTTGAAGTTATCATGTTCTATTTCTGAATATGAAAATGAAATGTGAAAAATGAAGTATTTTCTCTGAAATCTATGGAGAGACAAAACTTCAGCATGGTTAGCCATGTAAAAATTGAGCAAAAGAATGAATCAGTGGAATTTTATATGATTCATATAAATCAGAAATGCCATAGGAAAAGAGAAATAATCAAATAAAATATATAGATATATTTCTATCTAGAAATACAGTATATCTATCTATCTATAAATATATAGATATATTTCTCTCTATAGATATATCTACCTATAAATATAGAGATATATTTCAATAAATAGATATATAGCATCTATTAATGGATAGATATTACTATGGTCATATGATACTCAACTAAGAGAAGTCTCTCTCTCTCTCTCTATATATATATATATACATATACATGTATATATGGTAATATAGAAATATACTTTATCTATGTATAATAAATAGAATACAGTCTCAGAAGAAATTTAATAGCCATCAGAGAAAATAGGTGGGATTTGAGATGAGTCTTGAAGCAAGCCAAGGAAAGCTTGCCAGTAGGCAGAAGTGATACAGAAAAGTATAAATATATGCATGCATGTACACATGCATGCACACATATAAATGCATACATAAGTGTATCTATATGTGTGTGTACTTAGAAATAAACATATGCACAAGCATATATTGTTAAACCAGTTGTTTTTCAATTATATCCAACTCTCTGAAACCCCATTTTGGGGTTTTCTTGGCAAAAGTACTGGAGTGATTTGCCATTTCTTTTTCCACCTCGTTTTACAGATGAGGAAACTGAAGCAAATAGGGTTAAATGATTTGTTCAGGGTCACATAGATAATGACAGATTTGAACTCAGGGAGTTGAATTTTCTTGACAGCAGACCTGGCACTCTATCCATTGTTTCATCTAGCTGCTCTACAAGTGAATATACATAGGTGTATATATTTATGTGCATATATATGTAATTATTGTACATGTACATAAGTATAAACATATTTGTATTCATTTAAGTATATATGTATAAACATACATATACAGTCAAGTACATACATCTATAATATATGCATGTGCATGCATATAAGTATAAAGTTGCTTACATGTATAGTTATAATTTTGTATGTATTTAGATACTTTTGTAGTATTTATTGTATATATGTGAAGCATATCCATCCCACATTTGCTGGATCTTCATGGAAGCCATGCCCACTAACTATGAGGGCACATCAATACTCTATTCTGAGCCCTCTTTTCTTTTCCTTCTGGATGTGGTTTTGTAATCTCATCGGTTCCCATAAGTTCTATCATTTTTTTCTGTGCCACGAATCTTATATATAAATATCTAACCTTAGTCTTTCTTCTAAGTCTCTACATGTGAACTCTTTTGAATGTGCTACTCACTTAATTAGAATATAATCTCAAGAGTTTGCTATCTCTATCACTTAGCACAAAGCTTGGCACTTGATAAATATTTCATACATTTTTTTCCATTCCATCCTATTCCATTTTGTTCTACCAACATCCAGTGATATTTTTATGGTCTGTAAATAGTAAGTACTATCTTCTCAGAGTCATCAATGATCCCCTAATTGCTGAATAAAATGACCTTTTGTCATTTCTTTCCCTTCTTGACCTTTCCGAAGCATTAACTCTGCCTATCATCTCTGCTCCTGGATAATTTCTCCTCTTTATATTTTCATTCATCTGCTCTTTTGAAGTTCTCTTAATTGTCTGACCACGTGGATTCCTCTGCTGTATCTTCATTTACTAAATATGGATATCTTTCACACACATACATATATACACACATGTGTATATAATATTCATTTATGTCTGTGTATGTATTATACATTGTGAATATATGAATGCATATATGTATGTATAGTTAAATAAGATAAATGTCCTAACAAATAATAGAATATAATAATTTTATAGATGGGACTTGAGTTCATATGTACAATTCTTACTTGAAGTCAATATAAATACTAATGATACAGAATAATAAACACATAGATGATTCTAACATGCGAAGTCTACTTTTTTCCATGGAAAACTTTGTCTATTAAATACCAGATGGTGAGTTCCTCATCCCTCACATAGCATAATATTTTTCTTTAGTAGATTTAACTTAGCAGCAGGAATCCCGTATCTTGGGACAGTGGTCACTTCTTATGTGCAATTGACATTATGTCTTAATTATCTTAATTTATTTTTCACAATCTTAAATTAAGGCCAATGAGATTATAAAAATCTCAGCTTGACAAATATCTTGCCGACTGCTTCTTTAAGTGCTGAGGGCTACAAAATGAAATTTAGTGCATATGAGCTCCAAGAAGCTATTTACTACTTTAACATTTAACAAGCCATACATTAACATTTAACAAGTCATAAAAAATTTACATCTTTAAGCGATTTTACTTAATAGGTTAGCAATATGCATCCCATGAAGGAGAGGGGGAGCAACACGGATAAAATGTATACTGAACTCCCTGAAAATAATTTATATAACTAGTACTCAGATGATGCTTAGAGGACATATTGCAGCCATAAGTGTAGGGCATTTTTTCTGCATCCAAATAATGAAGGTCACCATTTTATCCCAGTATTTGAATGGAGTTCTGTATCTTGGTAATACTGGATATCCTTTCACATTCCCTTTGAGATCAACTTCAAGATCACTGTCTTCAAAACAACATTCAACTTATACAACTGTTAAAAAAAATAAATTACAGAGCCATCCACTATAGCACATGCCCATAGTATCAGTTAAGACTAAGAACATGAGAATTTAGGATCTTTTGACTTCAGTAACTCTGAGTTGCCATGGGCTAAAGTTAATAGGCATCTTCAATATGTCTAGCATAAAAATGTGGTTACCTCTGAGTGCAGTGGGCTACCAGATTGCCTTTGAAAACCTCCTTAAAGGGTATAATTGGCTCAAGTGAAAAATGGAGCAGGTCAAATCTCCTGGGCCTCTGCTGAGTAGTATGATTCAGTCCTTGAGTAGGTCCTGCTCTTCTGGCCTTAGCAAAATAAGGAGAACTCATCTGAAGACAAACCAACAAACCACCAAAAACAATCATAAATTTAACAGAAAGATGCAACCTGACACAAAATAATAGGGCTCTGCTACTGTGACAGAGCTGGTATATTTCTTCTTGATGGATAAGTTAAAAACAAACAGCAATCCATTAATTGAGAACACTAAATAGGATGTGAAGACAGAAATGTAATGCAAGGATGAACACAGTGTTGACTGAATGACTCTTTTGTATCTTTTAAATAAGCTTTTAAAGGAACAAGGCAGCCACTAAACACTTCATCTTCCATATTAGCTCTTTAATGTGACTCTGTTATTGACACGGGTCATTTAAAAGTCTACTGTGATATATTTACGTCTCCAAAGAAAGATGGAATCATTTATGCCCTATATATGGTGTTTAATAACAACTTTTTCATTGACTTTTATCCCTTTTATGACATATAATGGGCATGTTTTTTTTTAAGTAAAAATTTTTATCACTTTGTACATAGAGGAAAAGAACACAGAACATTCATATCATTCAATTTGATCAGTTATCAGATTGTAATTATTTCAATATAAGGCAGCATGATTTCAATCAGAAGATTCTAACTATATAAAAAAGGTTAAAAAACATTTACAGACTCTAAGAGGGCAGGTACTATTTAGCTATACTTCATAACTGTTCTGGCACCTAGTTTTGCAAATCTCCAGGGCCTGATGAGGAAACAAAGAAACAGTTATCCTATTGGTAAGCATGGATTTGGTTCTGGATGTGTGCAGAAGAAAAAAAGAGCATGTCTGGTTTCCCCAAGAATCTTGTTACTTAAATGACTGGAAGCTCCAGTGAAAATTTCAAAGTGGAAAAGACTTACTATAATTAGATTTAATACAATCATGAAAGGGCGGTAATTTGGTATGGTGGAAACAATGCCAGACTTGCAACCAGGAAGCTGTCCTTTACATACTAGTTGTATGAACATGGACCAGTGAGTAAATCTCTTGAGTGTACCAGGCAATTCTACAAAATTGTGTTTTTAAAAATGAGTTACCAATCAATGGAGGAAGGGTCTATTTCCAGACCACAAATTCTCAAACAGATGGAAAACTACTAGGTCAGACCCCAAATCAGGCAAACATGAATGGTTGGAAATAGCAAAACTTGAGAAAAGAAAAAAGGAAAGTGAAAATATTGAAAATTAATGTAACTGACATTCAAAGTTCTTACTAGATAATCATGAAAAGACTTGGTAAATTTTGTGTCATGGACTCATTTGGCAGTCTGGTGAGACCTATTTAACTCTTTTCAGAATTTTTTTTTAAATGTATAAAATAAAATACATGGGAAATAAATTACATTGAAATAAAAATATCTGTATATATGTATAGAATGTAATACATACATCCATGTATGTGTTTATGTTATATCTATATGTGTGTACACACAAATAGATACACACAAGTTCACACACCTTAGGCAAAGAATACGAAAGCTAAGCTGATTCCACATATATTTGCAAAGAGATCATCTGTGATGCAGCTGCTAAAACAGTCAGCACAAAACTAAAACAAGTGTCAAATCTACACAGAATCTAAGGTGTACAAAACCACATGAGGTATTTTTATGCCTGGAGTTAGCACCACAAACTGTGCTGGAATAAATGGCACAAAGAAGGTTTCCAGTAAGAAGTGAGGAAAGGACCGATGTCACCAGCCCACTGTCTGAGAGTAACTTACTTAACCTTTGGTCTTGCAACCTAGATGCTAAATTGTGGTTTACACACACACACACACACACACACACACACACACACACACACACACACACACACACATATACATACACTGCTAAAGAACTCCAAAGGATGCTAGAATTCAGTGAATACCCTACTATTATCCATAGATTTGACTAGAGGCATACATAGAAGCAAACAAGAATGTCTCCCATCTACAATGATTTTAAACATTCTAAGGGCTGAAAGATATATGTCATTCTCTAAAGCAAGATCTGATTTCTCAAATATTTATGGATGGTGAATGCAATACAGTATTAGGCCTGGAACACTTTGCTAAAGTTCTATCAGTTCTAAGAGCTTAGGATGGAACACAGAAATCCAAAAAACAAATTAGCAGTATTAAAATTATGAGTGTCTTTTATTTCACAACTTGAAGCAAATAAAGACAGGACCTGAGTTTTGTTTCTTTGTTTGGGAGAAAGGGTTCAAAGATGGTATTAGAATGTATCCTTTACACTAACCCTTTCCCACTGCAATCCTAATCAAGTTCATTTGATATTTAGGATGTGGGGAGGAAGGTATGAGGGAGGAGAAAAAGAAGGCAAGGAACTGTATCAGTAAGCACCCTAATATACACAGAGGGGCCTACTATCTCAGGTTCTTTGACCTGTTTTTCTAAAGGGAAAGGCAACTTTCGAGGCAATAACAATCTCCTTTAATCAAGTACATATATCATTCACTTAGTTAAGAAAATCAAAAGGCAATGCCTCCAAACTGTCTGACATAAACAGTACATATATATTACAAATCAACAGACAAGTTCAACTGTCTGACCACAGTTGCCAGAGATGGAAACACCAACATCTGGGTTTTCAAAACCAGGGGCAGTCTCCAGCACACAAAGTTTCTTTCACAGACTAAGCCCCAAAGTAAAACTTCACCATCAGAGTATTTAGACTTTTTTAGAGTCAGAGGGCATCCCAACCTTTGAGAACCCATGCCTCATTAACAAAAGGTGTGGGCCTTCCTACAAATCTTCCCTAATCAAACTCCCTTTAATGGGCAGGCCCATTAATGGGTGGAGAAGATCTTTAATCACATTAACAATACAAATATATACACTGTTTTTAGTTAAAGAAACTGGTTTCTGTACTTTACTTCTAGTAAAGATTCTTGGTTGATAAAGGCAAGATTCACTCAGAGGACTTAATTATACCAAAATAAAAACAGTGTAAGATCCTATTTGCTAGTCCTTACAATCCACTCTTTCAGGATCCTGGACCTTACAATCTGAATTGCCATGGATCCTGGAACAAACAGAGGCATTATACTTCTTGATTATACTAAAACGAAAATAGCAAAAGATCCTACTTTGCTTGCCCTAACAGAGACAAGTGATTGAAAAGTAGGAAAAAAAAATTACAAAAGGAACAGGAAAAGGTTAATAAGTGAAAGAAAGACTTCAGAGTCACTTTTACCAATTTCAAGGTATGGAAATGGAATTAGAGTTATCAGAAGCACTAGAGCATATCTTCCTTCCCTTCCTTAACTAACTTCCAGTTCATAAACTGTGTAGGGAACTAGTTGGTTTCTACAAATATCTGTACATGTACAGACTTGATACATACAATTATATGAAGGAAAAAACATCTTCATAATAGAAAAAAAGATTGCTTCCATGACTTATTGAAAACAGAAAATAACAATTGTATGCTTATCCTGAATATATATATGTTTGTATATATATAGATACATATAAATTTTTAGGTTAAGGAGTGAGGTCAAGAATCTTATCCTATGCCGAGTTAGAACAGAAAGACATTTTATCTTTTATTTTAATCTGATCTTTTTCTCCTTCATGTTCTTAAAATCACTAAAAACCACTACCTTAATTCAGATGTCAACAATATGATGTTATCTGCAGTCAGAGAATCGAGTTTCTAATCCTATATTTCATAATTACTACTTATTTGAATTTGGACATGTTACTTTCCCTCTCTGGGCCTCAGTTTTCTCATCTGTAAATAGAGTGATTTGACTGTATAATATTGAAGTTCCCTTTTATCTCTAAATATATAAACCTATTTTTTTATGATTTTAGAGTTGTTGGGTGAGATATTTATCTTAACTCTGTTAGTATGAAGTTTATACTTCAGAACACTCATAATATATATCTAATACAGTTAAATTTAAAGAGATTATAGCCATTTTTAAATTCATCAAAAATTGTCATTGGATTCACTTCCTATATTTAGTTTATATTGGAAAAATACCTCTAGAAAAGGAACTTTTATAATTATGGGTAAGGTGAAAATTTTTAGACAAAAAGACTGTTAGAGACTGTCAAAAAGTCATTACAATACTCTTTCTTACATAAAATTGAAAAATTTTGTGTAAATGTAATACAGTTATGATGATAAGAAAAAATATTGAATTGAAAAAAATAGTTACATTAAATATCTCTAGTGAGGTTCTGATATACAAGATACATAGTCCATTTACACAGTTATATAAGAGTGAAGCCCATTCCTCAGTGGGTGTGGGTAGTCATAAAAAGAAGCATTGTATACTTTTAACATTCAAATGAAAGATTTCTCTAAATAATTAGTAATCACAAAAGTACAAACCAAGAAAAATTCAAAGTTTCACTTCCTACACAGGAAATTGTCTAAGATAATATAGAATGGGAATAGAATAGGTAATGTTGGAAAGGTCAAAGTAAGTCAGATATACTAAGACTGCTGACTTTTTAAATTTGCTCTAAATTTTGGTAAAGAAATTTGTTGTTAAAGTATAAAAAAAAAAATCCAGTGATTTAAATGTTTGTACTTTTTGACAGAAAGGCAATTTAGGCAACACAGTGAATAGAGCATTGGACTTGGAATCAGGAAGACTCATCTTCTTGAGTTCAAATCCGCCTCAGACATTATTAGCTATGTGACCCTGGGCAAATGACTTATCCCTGTTTATCTTGGGTCCACATCTGTAAAATGAGCAAGGAAATGATAGATTACTACAGTATCTCTGCCAAGAAAACCCCAGATTGGGTCATGAAGAGTTGGACATCACCGAAACAACTCAAAAACAACAGTGTTTTGACGTAAAGAAACAAGTTAGTTTAGAAGGTTAAAGGCAGGAAGAAAGATTTCATATACACCAAAATATTTGTGACAATTTTTGTGATAGCAAAAAACTAAAAACATACCAGATGCCCATCAATAGAGGAATGGTTAAACAAATTTTTGTACATGAATGTAATGAAATTTGAATGTACCATAAAATAATAAACAATATGAATTCATGAAGAATTATCTGAACTGATGCAAAGTAAACAGAACCAATAAAACAATATAAACAATGCCTACAACAATGTAAACTGGCAGTGATCTGAATGTTGTCAAATTGCTGTGATCAAGCTTAATCCTCAAGAAAAACTGAGAAAACACATCTCTGTTCTTTCCTTTTCAATGTGAAGTAATATGAGTATAGAAAATTGTAAAAACCACTAGATATGATTGAATCTTTGTTAGGTTTTGCTAAACTTTTGTTTTCTCAGATTTATATATGTGTATATGTATATATATATATATATATATACATATACATATACATACACACATCATTATTATAAAGATATTCACTGGGTAAGTTAGTGGGAGGGACACATTTGGAAATGAAAATGATAAAAGCAAAATAGCTTAATAAGATAAGATTAAGGATTCCTGGATCAGTCTCAAGATTTATATCATCATTAATCTGGTCAACAAACTGATTCTCCTAATTTAGAAGACATCAGTATGATATCTAATAGTCCAATATGTGTGTGTAGATTTTTATTTATTTATTTATTTAACTTTTTACATTCATTTTCACAAAATTTTGGGTTCCAAATTTTCTCCCCTTTTATCCCCTCCCCCACCCCAATACCCCAAGCATCTAATTTTCCCTATCTCAAATCTGCCCTCTCTTCTGTCATTCCTCCCTTCTCTTGTCTCCATCTTCTCTTTTCTCCTGTAGGGCCAGATGACTTTCTATTCCTCATTAACTGTATGTCTTCTTTCCTAGTAGCAACAGCAATACTAAACAGTTGTTCCTAAAACTTTGAGTTCCAAATTCTCCCCATCCCTCCCTCCCCACCCATTCCCTTTGGGAAGGCAGGCAATTCAATATAGGCCATATCTGTATAATTTTGCAAATGATTTCCCTGATAGTCATGTTGTGTAAGACTAACTGAATTACCCTCCATCCTACCCTGCCCCTCATTGTTTCTCTTCTGTCTTTTGATCCTGTCCCTCCCCAAGTGTTGACTTCAAATTGCTCCCTCTTCCCTTTGCTCTGCCTTCCGTCATCCCCCCCCTTGCTTATCTTCTTTTCCCCCACTTTCCTATACTGTAAGATACGTTTTCATACCAAAATGAGTGTGCATTTTATTCCTTCCTTTAGTCAAATGTGATGAGGGTAAACTAATTGTTTTTTTTTTTTCTTTTCTCAGCTCTCCTCTTTTTCCCTCCACTAAAAAGTCTCCTACTTACTTGCCTCTTAAATGACATATAATTACCCCATTCCATTTCACCCTCTTTCCTCCCACTACATTTCTCTCTTACCATTTACCTTAATTTCTTTTCAGCTATGTTCCCATCCTATTCAATTCACTCTGTGCTCTCTGTCTCTGTGTGTGTTTGCATGTGTGTATGTGTGTGTGCGTGCATGCGTGTACATGTGTGTGTGTGGTCCCACCAATTACCCAGATACTGAAAAGTTTTAAGAGTTACAAATATTGTCTTTCCATGTAGGAATGTAAACAGTTCACTTCTGGTAAGTCCCTTAAGACTTCTCTTTGCTGTTTACTTTTTCATGCTTCTTCTCATTCTTGTGTTTGGAAGTCAAATTTTCTTTTCAGCTCTGGTCTTTTCATCAAGAATGCTTGAAAGTCCTCTGTTTCATTGAAAGACCATATTTTCCCCTGAAGTATTATACTCAGTTTAGCTGGGTACATGATTCTTGGTTTCAGTCCTAGTTCCTTTGATTTCTGGAATATCCTATTCCACGCCCTTCGATCCCTTAATGTAGAAGCTGCTAGATCTTGGTTATCCTGATTGTATTTCCACAGTACTGGAATTGTTTCTTTCTAGCTGCTTGCAAGATTTTCTCCTTTACCTGGGAGTTCTGGAATTTGGCCACAATGTTCCTAGGAGTTTCTCTTTTTGGATCTCTTTCAGGTGGTGATCGATGGATTCTTTCGATACTTATTTTGCCCTCTGGTTCTAGAATGTCAGGGCAGTTTTGCTTGATAATTTCATGGAAGATGATGTCTAGGCTCTTTCTTTGATCATGAGTTTCAGGTAGTCCCATATTTTTTAAATTGTCTCTCCTGGATCTATTTTCGAGGTCAGTTGTTTTTCCCATGAGATATTTCACATTCTCTTCCATTTTTTCAATCTTTTGGTTTTGTTTTGTGATTTCTTGGTTTCTCAGAAAGTCATTACCTTCCATCTCTTCCATTCTAATTTTGAGAGAACTATTCTCTTCAGTGAGCTTTTGAACCTCTTTTTCCATTTGGCTAATTTTGCTTTTGAAAGCATTCTTCTCCTCATTGGCTTTTTGAACCTCTTTTGCCAATTGAGTGAGCCTATTCTTCAAGGTGTTATTTTCTTCAGCATTTTTTTGGGTCTCCTTAACCAAGGTATTGACTCATTTTTTCATACTTTTCTTGCATCTTTCTCATTTCTCTTCCCAGTTTTTCCTCCACCTGTCTAACTTGATTTTCAAAATCCTTTTTGAGCTCTTCCAAGGCCTGAGCCCACCTGACATCCCGCTGGGGTGTCTGGGGTACTGAGGCCCTGCCCTCCAGGTTTTTCCCTCATGGCAAGAATATGTCCTCATCAGATCCGAAAGTCGGGATCATTTGCATTTGTTGGAAAAAACTCTCTGTAGTCTTATTTTTCTTCCCTTTTCTAGGCATTTTCCCAGCCAGTTACTTGACTTCTGAGATTCCTGTCCACCCCTGCCTAGATCCGCCCAGCTAGTGCTTGGGGTGAAATTCAAATGTGCTTTCTGTGCCACCCGCCTGCTAATCAATGTGAACTTTAGTTCTGGTGCTGGGGTGGGGGCAGTGCCGCCTCCCAGGCTCAGCTCCCTCAGGGGCTTTATGCAGAGACCTTCAGGAACAGAGCGGGTGGGGGGGGCCGCCTCCCAGGCTCAGTTCCCTCAGGGGCTTTATTCAGAGGCCTTCAGTAGTGGAGCAGGGTGGGGCAGGGCCGTCTCCCTCAGGTTGTTTATGCCAAGACTTTCAGTAATGAAGATCCTGCCTGCTGCTGGGGGAGTTCCAGGCCTCCACTGCCTCCCCTGCCTCTGCCGCCGCCCCCGCATCTGCCTCTGCCCCCGCTTCTGCCTCCGCTGCTTCCTGCCCCCATCTCTGCCGCCGCTTCCTCCCGAGGGGGCCCGAGTCATGGAGACACCCCACTCCCCTCAGACAGCCAGCCGTCTCTCTCACTGACCTGTAGCTTCTGTGGGCGGAGGGACTTTCCGGGCTGCCGGAGCTTCCGTCCCTGAAGCCTGCTCGGGTCAGCTTCTCGGGGCCGCGGCCAGGGCAGCGTTGGGGTGGGGTCCGCTTTCCGGGGCTCGACGGACCCTGGGAATGGCTCTCCAGTGCTCTCTGGCACGGAAATCTCTTCCACTCTGTTTCTGTACCCCTTTCACTGGTCCAGAAGTTATGGGGGTCTCTTTTTACATTAATTCTATGGGCTGTGGGTTGGAGCTCGTAAACGTGCGTCCTTCTACTCGGCCATCTTGGCTCCGCCGCTATGTGTGTGTAGATTTTAAATTAAGCTTTGTTTGCTAACTCCACTTGTTCAAAAGATGTTAAAAGGAAGTGAATTTGGTCATGTGATCTTTGAGGGGATGAGGGTGCATTTAAAAGAAGTTTATTATGGTAATGTAGGAGTTGCAGCTTCAGGAGAGTGAATAGAAAACATCTGAGAAAACTGAAATTCTTGCCTTAAAACTCTAGCAGTTTTTGTGACATGGTTGAGTCACTTAACTCTCAAGGTCCCAGGTAATAAGTTACATCTGAATAGCTGATCTATTTTTGCAGAAATTCTCCATACCAGTGAAGTCACAGTTTGGGGCCAAGGAAACAAAGAAGAAAGCAGTGAATACTACTCAGAAATTATGCTGACCTTGGTATCTGTAGAGAAACTTCTAGGCTTTTCATTGATTAAATCTCTAAAGTTTAAACTTTAGGTTTTAAACAGACATTATTTTAATTATCATTCTAACGAAACCAATATTTAATTTACAATCTCTGAACACTATTATGACCTAATTAGCTTCTAAATGCTGTACTCTAACTCTTAGTTAAAAGTTTTAAAAAATGGTGGCAGCAAACAGGTAACTAGCAATGTAGATTAATTTGTTTATATTTACCATTCAAGAAGATAGAAAAATATACTATGATGTTTATCAAGTCAGGTCAGGATTTTATTGCTTTAGGGCAAAGTCTGTCCAACCAAGACTGACAGAACAGAGAGAGTTTGTAATGTGATCTTTCAGATAATGTATAAACATCAAAGTGTAGCAAAGCCACATTAAATTTATGATTATAAAAATAGGTATCAGTTCAAAAACTCTAGAGTTAGAAAGGACCAGGAGATGATAATGAACATAGCTCAAGCTCTTAATCATATAAATGAGATAACTGAGACCCAGGAGTGATATGATTTGCTTAAGATTAGACTTTTACGGCTAGCTAGTGGCAGTAGAAAAGTCTCCTGAGACCCAGCTTAGTGCACTTGCCACTAAACCACAACGATTTCAATTAATTTGGTTAAAAATAAAAGGTTCTGGTGAGCTTCAATCGTTAGTTGATTTTTGAGATAGCCAGTCCAAAAGTTGTTTGTGTATCTGTGTGTTCACCATAAATTTTAATCAGGTGATGGGTCAAAGCATTTTAAAATACATTTTCAGTAAGATTTTTAATAAGTACACATGTATCATATGTTATGTTGTACATGAAGCCTTTCCTGATCTCCCCACCAGATAGGACCTCCCTCCCCAAGATTAAAATTGTTTTTGTATGTATTTTATATTCTCACATGCATATGTACATGTTGTGCTCCCAACCAAACAAATATGAAAACTCCTTGAGGGCAGGGATTGGTCACTTTTGTCACTGTGTTCCTAGCAATTAGTACAATGCCTAAGACAGTAGGTTTGCAGTTTTTTTGAGTAATCCAAAGAAAAAAACATTCATTTCTACCTTTATTCAGGTACTCTCTCACACATATATACACACACAGATCTTCTAAAATTATGATCAGTGATGTGGCTGAAAACCATAGGTCATGATATTAAAGACGAACTATGCAAACAAAACCTACTGCCTATAGATTCTTTCTACTGGTAAAGTTGGCATATCTCACTTTAATTATGCAAGCTTGGTAATTAAAATGTATTTTAAGCAACAAATAAATAATTTTAAGGTAATAATTCAATTTCTAAATGATATTTCCTAACATAAGTATATTTGATTTTATCTGTATAGCCTCCAGCAAGTATTGATTATCTCTGGAACTCAATATTCTCATTGGAAAAATGAGTGTATGGGGGAAGGGAGGAGAAAGGAATGGACATTTATATAGTGTCTAATATGTGTCAGGCACTACACTAAGTGCTTTTCAAATATTATCTCATCAATCTTTATAAAAACCCTGTGAGGTAGGTATTGCTATAATCTTCATTTTTACAACTGTAGAAACTAAGGGAAACAGATATTAAATGACTTGCCCAGGGTCACACAGCTAGTGTCTGAGGCTGCATTTCAGCTCAGGTCTAGAACAAGTACTCCATTCACTTCATCGTCTATCTGCCTGTTCACATTATTTCTAGCGTCCCACCAAACAATTATATGGTTTTAAAAATAGTATTTCATATGTGACTAAATTTATATATACTTTTTAAAAATTCCATGACTTTTTTGAATAATAGCAAACATTTCAATAGTCCTTTAAAGTTTCCAAAGCTCTTTAAATATCTCATTTGATTTTCAGTTAAAAAAAGTCTGTGAGATGAGTGCTATTATGATCTCCATTTCACAAAATGAGGGGACTGAGGTTCATAGACATTAGATGATTTGATCAGAATCACACAGTTATATAGGATAGAAATTCAGGTCATATTGACTCTAGATACAGTTTTTGTATCTGCTACATCAGGCTTTCAGTAACATAATATCTATTACATAAAGCAAGTAATATCTACAGTGTATTCTAAATAGCAAAAGAATCAGACTGTTAAGTTGACCGAAGAACCAGTTGTGGGACAGCTATATGGCTCTGTGACTGGAGTATTGGTCCTGCTGTCAGGATGACCTGAGTTCAAATCTACCCTCAGACTCTTGACTCTTACCAGCTCTGTGACCTTGGGCAAGTTACTTAACCCCAATTTCCTTGCCTTCTCCCCTCCAAAAAAAAAAATCGTTAAATTCATGTGCAAAGATCTGATGACAGTTAGTTTTCAGTCTACTGTGTACTATTTAGATGTTTTCTCTATTCCTGTACACTCTCAGTTCATTCATTCAATTGTCTAATAGCCAGATAGATGGCCTTTTCTCAGTCCTCACCAACCTTTACTTGACTGTATTATTTTCATGAGGTGACATTTCCTCCTTTGACATTTTCTCTTTCATTTTTCATTGTTATTCTCTTTTCTGCCTCCTTCTACCTGCCTACTCCTCCTTCATTTTCCTTTTTATCTACATAAGCTTCTCAATTGTGGGTATATCCCAAGGCTCTGAAGTGGGCCATCTTCCTTTCATTCTCTACACCCCCCTTGTGACACATTAGTTTCCATGGGTTTAATTATTATCTCTATGTTGATGACTCCCTGCCTTAGTCTCTTTCCTGAGATCCAGTCCTATGTCACCTTTCTACCTGTTGGACATTTCAAACTTAACATACCAGAGACATCTCAAACTGAGCATATCCAAAACTAAACTCATTTCTTTCCACACCAAAATGTCCCCCTCTCCTGAAAATCTCTATTTTTTGAGGGTACCATCATCCTTTCAGTCTCTAATCTTTACAATATATAGAATATCCTTGACCACTCCACGTCCTTCATCCAAATCCTGAATCAAAAGCTAAATCTAGCATGTCTCATGTCTGGCCTCTTTTCTCCACTTACATAGTCACCATTTTATTTCACCTCAACTATCATAACAGACTTTTAATTGGTCTTCCTGCCTCAAGTCCTTCCCTACTCCAATATCTTTCAAAGTGCTGTCAAAATCATCTCTAAGAGCAAGTCTGATCATGTCATTTAACTTACTCATAAACTCCACTGGTTTCCTATTGCCTCTGGATAAAATATGAATCTCTCTGTTTATCTTTGAAAGCCTTTCACAACCCTTCCTCAAACTACCATTGCAGTCTCACCTTAGGTTCTCCCCTTCTTGGATTTGTTGGTCTAGCAAAATTGAGCACGATATCTCTTGTCTCCATAACTTGGCACTAGCCATCCCCTGTAATCTGAAATCCTTTACTTTCATCAAAAATTCAAGCACTATCTTCTATCCAAAACCTTTCATGATCCTTTCAACTTCTAATTCACTTGCATTAGACTGCAGGTTACTTATTCTAGATAATTTGCATGTATATGCATGCTATCTTCCCCCATCCCCACCCCAAAAAAATATACACTTTGAGGGCAAAGGATTGTTTCATTTTCATCTTTGATTCCTCATTTTCTAGCACATTCCCCAACAAATAGTAGGTCTTTGATAAATGTTTGGGGATTGACTCATTCATTTAAATTCTATTGACTACTCTCAATATGCTTGGCTGGAAATTAGTTACTTCTTTACATTGTGTTTGAAGAATAATTGTTTTCTCAACAAATTGACTTGCATGGTGTATTGGAAAGTGGACTGGAACAAAGCTCCAGGCTTAGAGAGGTTAATTGTTCAACTAAGGTCTTATAGGTAGTTAAAATCAGACCCGGAATTTAAGGTTACACCCCCTGCCTACTGGTGTACTTTGATTTACATCAGGCTGGTAAAGAAAATACTGCACTTTAATTACGCAGACTTGATATTTGCAAATCTATCTTATGCAAAGATATGACCAATTTAAGTGATAATTCAGTTTTATCCCCCTCCTTCACTCTTCCCACCAACACTGATCTTCCTTTGAGTCTCAACTAAAATCCTGCCTTCTGCTGAAAGTCCCAATCCTCCTTAATTCCAGTGCTTTTCCTTGGTTAATCATTTGCTATTTGTCCTGTACATAGCTTTCTTTGTATATATGCGCTTACTTGCTGCCAGGAACATTGGGATGTAGGCTCCTTGAGAGTAGAAATTATCTTTTTGCCTCTTTTTGCATCCCCAGCTCTTAGCACAGTGCCTGGCATGTAGTAGGCACATAATAAATGTTTGGTTTACTCATTGATTATCAAATGTATTTCAACATATTTGTTAGGACCTCTAGTGACATATCCCTTATTCTCTTTCCTCATCTTTAAAATGAGGAGGCTGGGTAAGAGAAACTTAAATTCTTATCCCAGCTCTAATGTGTTCTGACTGACCATGGATAAGTCATTTAACTTCCCTAAGACTTCGATTTACTTTCTATGAGAGACTGAAAAGTCACACCACCTCTCTCTACACACCACCTCTCTCTACACACCACCTCACAAAGAGTTGTCGGGAATGCACAAAGTGGGTAAATGTAAGCTATTCTTAGGCAATTGTTGAGAGTTATTGTTTGTTCAGTATGCCTCACCAATTCTGCCCAACAATTGAAATGATTACTTTTTATGATTAGCCATTAGTGCACAGAATTTCTGGAAAGCCTAGCAGTCTTTAGAAGTTGAACTAAATAGTAACAATGGAGCAGTTAGGTGGTGCAGTGGGTACAGCAGGAGTCAGGAGGACCTGAGTTCAAATCTCACCTCAGACACTTGACACTCAGTAGTTTTGGGACCTTGGGCAAGTCACTTAACCCCAATTGCCTCATCGTGGGGGTCATCTCCAGTCATCTTGATGAATATCTGGTCACTGGATTCAGATGGCTCTGGAGGAGAAGTGAGACTGGTGACCTGCACCACCCTCCCTTAACTCTAAACAAAGTCAAGTGGAAGTCATGTCTTCATTTCTCTGGTGGCATGGTCTTCTTCAGCAATGAAGGACAAATACAAATAGTAACAATTAAGCAATGTCCAGAACTATTTTAGTCCTTGGATAACAGGAAATGCTCCAGATAAGACACCATTAACACTATCTAAAAGATTCTGTCCTGTGAAAGAATTAACAAGCTTTACTGACCTGACGCACATGCTATTGGTATTGTTGAAGCATTAGCTAATTCAATAAAAATCATACAAACAAAAGTGTATATGGGTATAAGTAGATTCCCTCTACCCTCTTTTTATTTTGGTCTTCAGAATCAGCCCTCTACTGGTGAAGAACACTC